>CM076581.1:42836824-43263905 GCA_034641835.2 Pinus albicaulis | reverse complement strand
GGTTCAGGGGGAGCATCAGTCTGACTGCTAATGATTGTACTGTTAAGCATTATTCTAGTTATACTCATACTAATGAAATGATACATGGTTTTTTATGTTGAAGATTATGGATGAGTCCTGTTTGCTTTTTTATGAAGAGCATTCATTGCTGAGATGAAAGTCTTATAATTCAGAGCTAAGGACAGATCATACAGAGATTGTTGCTGATGACATGCTGATGAAGGTGTTCAGGTTGCACAAGTTAAGGAAGAGCACTGGTTCAGGGGGAGCAGCAGGTTGAATACTAATGATTGCATTGTTGGCACTATGACTGCTTATTCTTTGGTTATTGTGATACTCATGCTCAAATGATGATGGCTTGATACATGGTTTATTATGATGAGACTTTGAATGAGCCCTGTTTACTGTTTGCTAAAGTTTATCTATTGGATGAGATTGGAAGTATTATGATTCAGAGATAAGAATAGATCATGCAGAGTTTGTTACTATGGTTGAGATCTTTTTCCTACATATGTTACTTCATGTTAAATCTTAAAGATCATGGTGATGTTGGACCACATGGATGATTGCTTGACACTTATGTGAAGATGTTGTTCTGGTATGATAATTTCTCTTGGAAAGAATGTATTGATGCTGCAAATAATCTGAAGGCTTGGTTACTAATGTGTTTATGCTACAACCATTGGATGACGCTTGAAGACACAACTACATTGTTCTATCTATCTGTATTCCAGGGAAGCATTCAAATATCTCAGAAATAAGCTGAACACTGTCTTTGCCTCACAGAGGATTAGATCTGGTTAAAATATAGAAGATGGTATTGGATACGCGGATTTCCTGAAACACAGTCACGTATATACGCGAGTTCATGCACATAAAACCGCGTATGTCTGATTGCTGACAAATTTTTGTTTAGGGTCAGCTTTCTTCAGCACAGCTGCAGTACTATTCGGTATCTCTGGTATCTCTGGTGGTGTTCCAGTTCTTATAATACTGTTTCAATCTATGATGTTTTAAAGATACCTTGATGATTGGTTGAAAGTGTTCAGGATGCACAAACTAAGGGGGAGCCTTAGTCATATGGAAAGGATGCTTGGATGCACAGATTCAGGGGGAGCATTAGCCTTGCTGAGTATAATGCATTGTTGGCATTATGATGGGTCTGAAATATGTTCTCTTTCTTAAGGTCTTTCTGGTTTTGGTCATAAAAAGTCATACTTGTAATTCGATGAAAAGGTCTTGTTGAGACCCTTGATGTAAAATTGTAATATTCAGTCATGTAAGGATTTGTCAAAATTTGTAAACCCACTTGGTTGGGTAGCTGAGTCAAATTTTTAAACCCACTTGGTTGGGTAGTTGTATTGAAATGTGTAAACCCACTTGGTTGGGTAATTGAGTCTCATATGTAAATCCACTTGGTTGGATCTTTGATGTAAGTATGAGTCCTTGGTAATAGGAAGGTCATAGAGTCATGTACTTCATTGAAACATATGGATGAACTCAAGAGGAGCATGATAATTTCAGTGCACATCAGATCTACAGCGCCCTTCTTCTACATGAAGAGAAAAGGGGGAGAGTGTGTTGGTTTTGATCCGCCCTTTGCCCTTGATGTCAAAGGGGGAGAGTGACATGGTGTTTGAATGAAGAGAAAGAATGGTGTCAAAAATGGAGAGAGTGACATGGTGTCATTGTATTCTTAATGTACCTATATGTTGTGGTAACCAAACACCATCGTGGTTGCCATCAAGTCCAAAGGGGGAGATTGTTGGCAATATGATGCAGAGTGTTGTCCTTGATGGCAACCCACTTAATGAAGATGAAGACGTGAGATTGTTGGCATGTGTTGTCCTTGATGGCAATCCACCTGATGAAGTTATTCTTGACTTGATGGACTTGGTAAATGATGTAAATCTGATGTGATATGATGTTTTTTGGCAATATGATGCTGAGTGTTGTCCTTGATGACAACCCACTTGATAGAGTGTTGTCTTTGAATGGAAACCCACTTGTCGAAGATGATGGAAACCTATTTGATGAAGTTGTGCTTGATAAAATATGTCTTGATGAACTTGTTAAATGATGTAAATCTGATGTATCTACAGTGAGTACAGAAGGTAATGAACAAAAGAATTCAGTATGTGCTAGATCTATGATGAAAAGAGTATGTCTCAAGGCATACGCGGATTTGGCTAGGAGAAGTCGCGTATGCATGCGGAAAATAACGTGCCAAGTCGCGTATGGGAAAAAGCGCTCATAAAGTGCAAAACCAGGGGTAGCCACCATGGTATTGACCCATTGTATTGGGTAATGATTCGTCTAAATGACCCCGTCCAGGAATACCATCGGAAGTAATGTGGTTTTGGCTCATGGTATTGAAAAAGGGTAAACCTATATAAGGAGAAGAAATTCATTGTGCATATCATGGGTGTGGGTGCAAGAGTCTGAGCTTGAATGAATACTTCTCTCTGAAGTATATCTTAATGGAAAGGGTTACAATTGAATGAAAGATCTGAATGTATGATGCACCAATGAAGAAATGATGAAGAAGGAAATCTAGATCTGGAATGTATTTGTATCTGCTAGATCTGTTTATGGAATGCTTAGATCTGAGATGAGGCGAACATACGTACGAGTAAGGTTAAATTTGAACTGAATATCTGATCTCAAGAAGTATGTTGCTCTATAATGACTAAAGATGTATACGCTAGTTCGGAACAGTGGAAGCGCGTATATATGCGGGTTTGGTAAAGCGAAAGCGCATATCTGACCTGAAGTATAAACAGATGTATACGCTGTTTGAGGTGAACGGAAGCGCGTGTATACGCGGCATCAGTGAAAGGAAAGCGCGTATGCAAAACTAGGGTTTACTGAAGTATGAGTATGAAATGTCTGATCTGTTCTGCTATGTTACTGCTATCTGTCTGGGTTATCTGAATTGACAAGTATCTGTTGGTGATGTATGTTTGAGCTTAAAAGTATGGAGTGGGTCCAGTCTGAAAATATGATGAAACGTGGCCTGCAAGTTGTGTCCTAAAGGAAGCTTTGGATCTAGTGTGAAAATTGATGAAACGTGGTCCATAGAGGTGCTGAGGGTTGTAGCCTTCAGTCAGGGGGTTGTAGCTCCCTTCCAGGAGAGGCTGGTAAACGAGATCAGGGGGTCGTAGCTCCCTTCCCGGAAAGGCTGGTAAACGAGTCAGGGGGTCGTAGCTCCCTTCCAGGAGAGGCTGGTAAACGAGCGCAGGTGGGTGCCTGCGTGCTGGTCAAGTCTGCGCCAGCACATATGTTGTAAGATGTTTTCTCTATAATAAAATATTGAAGAGGTGAGCAAGCTGAGGCGGTGGTTTTCTCCCGACTTGGGTTTCCACCTAAAATCATGGTGTTCATGTGTGATGCTTTGTGTGATGATTTATTCTGTTCTTACTGCACATGTTTACTGTTTATAGAACATCTAATAAATGAATGATGGAATTATGTAAGTGAAGAACTAATGGCATAATTAGATCTCTGGGTATACGCGAGTTTCATGAAGGATATCCGCGTGTATACGCTAGTTGGATTCAACAAAAGTAGCGTATTGGTTTTAGAGCATGAAAAAGTTAAAAAGTTTTAGTTTTCCCTAAATAATTTATCTACCCCCCCCTCTCGTATTTTTCCCAACAAAAAATAGTCACAAGGATCAATTATCCTCTTCCGCACCCCCGATTATACCACGTTACCAAGTAGCACCGTACTCCACAGGAGGCTTCTCTCGACTCTAACATCAATATCGATACCTGGGTCTTCTCAAGATATCTTCCCTATTGGGTTTTCTTCCTCCCGCCGCCGCAGATCCCAACATGGTTGCAATGATATCCACCACTTTGGATGGCTCTATCGACCCATGGATCCTTCCATTGTACTTTCCGCACATTGATTCCGCGTAGATCAAATGTCGTTCACCAAATGTATCGCCTAGCAAGTCATCCAAATTACATCTTTGACCCTCCACCGTTATGGTTTCGACCAAAGGTACAAACCTCCCACCCATCACAGCTTCTCTAAGGATCTCCTCAATGAATTCTCGCCTGCCGCACGTGCTTGCCCGAGAGATCATGTCTCTTAAGAACGACCTTGGCAGATTTTCACCATCGCGCTTCTCAAGGATTGACTCCGACGTGATAAAAACCGAAATCCAATCTTTTGACCCACCCGAGATGGTTCCCTCCACTTACAATATTGTTCAAACTATCGATTCGGTAATGGAACATGGGTAATCTTTTATAAGACATTGCTCATTGATATCTCATTCAAAATGGGTATTTGTGGAAAATATTCGCATTGGAGCTAACCGCAATCATGAACAATGTTACCGATCAAATAGGTAACCGCACTCATCTACTTTTTTTTGGTAGCATAAAAGCACTGATTTGAAAAGTGGTGATGCGTAATCACCCTTTTTTTTTAGTACATTTTCGAAGCATCAATATTTTTATTTATGAAGTATGAATATTTGTTTTAAAATGTTATGATTTTCATGCTAATTTTGAAACGTATCGATGCAAAGATCAACTTTTTTCTTTTAGAGCTATAGATTTTCATGGTACTGAAACATATTGATGCAAGATCAACCTTTTTTTTTTAGAGTGGTGATTTTCATGTTGGTAATAAAACAAAACTAATATATATATATATATATATATATATATATATATATATATATATATATATATATATATATATATATATATATAACCAATAAAAATGTAAAAAAATACAAAATTAACTCATAAAAGTAAAAATTCTAAACAAAAATAAACAAATAAAACAAAAATATTCGAAAATTATATCAAAAGAAATGACAAAATTTGAAAAAAAAACACATAATTTAAAGAAAAAAACAAAAATTAACAAAAAAAAAAAAAAAAAAAAAAAAAAAAACATCAAAAACATTTTTTTCTAAGTTATTAAAAAAATCCATATAATTAAAAAAAAAAAATTAAAATAGAAAATTTAAAAATAATTTAAATTCCAAAATTAAAATTTAGATAAAAAAAAAAATACAAAAAGAAAAAAAATTAAATTTAAAAAATTAAATTAAATTAATAATAATAAGAAGAAAAACAAAATGAAATTTTAAAATTAACAAAAAAACAAATTAAAAAAAAAAAACAACAACAAAACAAAATTTAAAATCGAAAAAGAAAAAGAAAATAAAAGAATTATAATAAAAAAAAACTATCATTAAAAAACAAAAAAAAAGAAAAACAAACACGCAAATAATTAAAAACAAATATCCATAAATTTATCGTTTTTTTTAATGAAACAATTTATAAATTTTAAAATGAAAAACCAAATAACTAAAAGATTAAAAAAAAATTAAATTAGATTAAAATTTAATAAATTTAATGAATAAATTTGAAATTTAAAAAAATAATTAGTCTAAAATATTAAATTTAAAAAAAAATAAAAATTGCAAACAAAAAAATTAAAACAAATTAAATTTAAAATAAAAAATTTGAATTAAAAAAAAATAATTTTTAATTTTTTTAATTAAAAAAAAAAACAAAAAAAAAAATCAATTAAATAAATAAATTAATTAATTAAAAAAAAAAATATCGTGGTGGCGCCGCGCCCCGCCTCCCTCCCGTGTGGCGCGCGAAGGCCACCGCCGGGCGGGGGCCCTCCATCCCCCCGCCCGCCCCGCCCGCTGTGCTCCGCCGCCACTCGGGCGGAGGCCGACCCGGAATCGCCTCCCGCCGGGAGGGACGACTTCCCCACCGGCCCGGGCAATTCTCGAATCGCCCTTCGTCGGGAGGGCGATTCCTGGACCCGCCTCCCACCGCGAGGGCGATTCTCAACCTGGGCCCGATTAGCGCAATGGCCGCCGTCACCTAGGCGGGAGGCCGATTGGTGGCGGGCGCCTAAGCAATAAAAAAATAAATTTTTTTTTATTTTTTTAATTTAATATTTTTTTTTAATTTGATTTTTTTAATTCAAAAAATTTAAAAATTATTTTTTTTTAATTTTAATTTTTTATATTTGAAATTTAATTTGCTTTAATTTTTTTTTTTTTTTTTAAATTTGTTTTTTTGTTTTTGTTTTTTTTTCTAAATTTTGTTAATAATTTTTACTAAATTTTGTATTTTTTTTTCATTTCACCGAATTTTTTTTTTCATATTTTTTTTTATTATTAAATTTTATGTTTAGTTTTTTCATTTAATTTTTTTAAATTTAGTAAATTTTGTTTTTCTTTAATATATTTGAATTTAATTTTTTTTTTTTTAATTTTTAATTTTTTATTATTATTTTTTAATTACATAATTTTTTTATATTTTTTATTTCTGAATTAAAATTGTGTATTTAAAATTAGTTTTTTTTTTTTAAGTTAAACTTAATATTTTCAAATTAATTTGTTTTTAAAGTTTTTGAACTTTTTATTTTAACAATGTTTGTTTTTTTTATTTCTTTTTTCTTTTTATTTAAAATTTAATTTTATTTCAAAATTTATTTGTTTATTCATTTATTTATTAAAATTTAATATATTTTTTTAATTTAATTTGTTATTTTAATATTAACATTTTTTTTTTAATTCAAGAAAATCTAATATATATATATATTTTTAATTTAAGTCTACATATAAATTTTATTTTTTTAATTTAAATTTAATTTAATTTTTAAAATCTATTTGTTTTTTTAATATATATTTTTTTTAATTTAAGATTTTTATTGTATTTTACTTTTCATTTTTTATTTTTAATTAATTTTTCAGTTTTTTACTTTTAATTTCAATAATGTTTTTTATTTTAGAGTTTTAAATTTATTAAAATTTAATATATTTCTTTAAATTTAATTTTTTATTTTAAAATTTAATTTTTATTTTTCTAATTTAATAAACATTTTCTTTTTCTTTTTTAAATTTAATTTCTATATTATATTTTTTATAATTTCTTTCTTTTCTTAAACTTATTTTTCTTTTTTAATTT
The DNA here is from genome assembly GCA_034641835.2 of Pinus albicaulis. Taxonomy (NCBI): domain Eukaryota; kingdom Viridiplantae; phylum Streptophyta; class Pinopsida; order Pinales; family Pinaceae; genus Pinus; species Pinus albicaulis. The sequence goes on along the minus strand of CM076581.1, from coordinate 43,256,943 downwards.
AATATTTTTATTTTGTTTTTTTATTATTTTTTTATTTCTATATATTTTGAAATTTTAATTTTTAATTTTTTTTTTTTAATTTTAATTTTTTTTTCTTAAATTTTAGTTTTTTTTTAATGTTTGAATTAAAATTTTTATTTTGTTTTTATTTTTAATTTTTTATTCCTATATATTTTTAAAAAGCTTTAAAATGTTTTTATTTTTTAAATTTATTTTTTTTCTTAAATTTTAGGTTTTTTTTAATGTTTGAATTTAAAAATTAAAAAATGTTATTTCTATTTTTAGAAACAAAATAGGACAAATTTTGTTTTTTGGTTATTCCAACGTCAACCGGTTTTGTTTTCGAGAGTGATTTTTCAACTTTTTTCTCAAGAAACAATTTTGCTTTTTAGCACTTTATAAAATGTTGAAATTTGACCTTAAACCAAGTGCGTTCCGTATCACTTTTTTTTTGTTTTTGGGGTGTTTTTTCATGTTTTTTTGAGTCTTTGGGCTAGAGTTCATGTTTTGAGGTCGAGTCACCTATTTCATCTGTACGTTGTTCATGAGGAAATTGCATGCTTCAGACCTTTTCAAGGAATTTGATGTGTTTGTCATATTACATCTAAATGCCCGCATAGATCCACCTATAGTCGAGCATCAAATCAAGATTTATGATACAATGCCAAACCAATCTAGCAAATAACTCGCACTGGCCTCACCCGCGCAAAGCAAATTTTCGCCATCAAATTGAGGTAGAAAACTTTTAAATGCTAGTTTCATCTATCCCATTCTTCGACGAATGGGTTTCCAATCCAAGCCCCGTCGATAAAAAACAAGGCACCATTCAGTCATGACTATCGTGATATGAACGCCGCTTTGTCCCAAAGACAATTATCCTATGTTGTTCATAGATCGTATTCGACGTAGACAGCGTATGCTAATCTTTTTCCTTCATGGATGGATTCTCGAGCTATAACAGATTGTACTAAAAAAGAAGATCAAAGACAAAACTCGCCTTCATTTGTCCTTGGGGCACATTTAGCGTATCGTAAACTCCCATTCGGTCTAAAGAATGCCGGAGTAAATTTTCTACGGCTATGGACTACGTTTTCACTTAATATTCAAAATATTTTATGCTTACTTGGATGACCTTCCCAAGCCCATTCCAAGAAATGACTCATGACCTCGCTCATTCAAAAAAGAAATTTTGCTAGGTGTGTAGATTCTACAATATACGTCCGAATCCTCATAAGTGCGTATTTATGGTTGAGTCTGTGCGTCCGTTAGGTTTCATTGTCTCTAAGCACCTGGATTAGGTTTTATCTCGATAAGGTTAAGGTGATTGTTGAATTTCTAGCACCACAATCCATCTCTTCAACTCCAATGTTTGCAAGGGAAGGCAAACTTTACGTCGATTCATCGTTAACTATGCCGAGATGACGAAAGGATTTACGATTATTGAAGAAAGGAACACTATACTTCAGGATGACCAAGCTCAACAAATTGGCTTGATGCTTTAAAACATGCACTTTTTTTAGCCCCACCCTTAGTGCCCCGACAACTCACGCGACTTTCCCATCGCAGCAAAATTTCACCATCCTCACTCGTGAATGGTTCGGTTCAAGTTCACAAAGGATGATGCGGGAACATGTGATATACTCCGTCAAAAGGTCCGGACGGACCCAAACTACGTTATTCACATGGAGAAACTTTCTCTATGTATTCACGTCACTCCGACTCGACACTATATATCGTCAAAGGGAAGGTATCATACCATTGCTTTGGAGAACCCCATGACACATCCTATTCTCGCCAAATTATTGGAGGAAAATATTCCAAATGGATCATAATCCTCCAACAATTTGATTTTGGTCTTCACAAATTTCTTCCAAAGAAAATACAAATCCTCGTCTTTGCCGAATTATTATCAAACCTTCCTCTTAATCGACCCGTGAGAAGAAGCCTGTGTCCATTTCCCGATGAACTGGAGACTTGGTTGATTTCTTTGACCCATGGTATGGAGAAATTTTGGTCTACCTACGAACCCAACGCTTCCGCCCAACTCTCACGTCCGATGACCATTGCCTATCCACCACCAGGAAAAGCACTACCTCATGCCAAACGATACATTATATCGTCGTGGTATCGATACTAATTTTCCGGCGTTGTCTCACTTTCTGGCTGCAGTGAAACACGTTTTGAATGACTCGCTATGTGGGCATGCAAATAATTATTTCGTACACATCTACTACCCAAAACATTCGTGCACAAAGTTGTCATTGGCCCACTTTGTTTAAAGACCGCATTGCGCCGTCCATAAGTGCCATCCATGTCAAATTTTCACAAAGAAAATGCGTGCTCTATCCCCGCCGCCTTCATCCGTTATCTCCATTGGTCCTTTCGCTAAATGGGGAATTTACTTCATCACCGCAATCCCACTTCGAAAAATGGACACAACTACATCGTGGTCGCGTCGATTATCTTACTTAAACAAGGCATCCAATCCTACATTTAAGGCCGATGGCAAAACCGCCGCTCTCTTCCTATTCAATCGTAATCCGTCGGCCGGCTGCATTCTATCTATTGTCACATCATGGATCCTACTTTCGTAATCATATGATGACCGAATTAACATCCATGCTAGGTTTTCATCAAGATCAATCTTCATCTTATTACTTCGAGCTAATGGTCAAGCCGAAGCCGTAAATGGCGTCCTCAAAACCACATTTGTCGAATAGTTCGAAATCATAAAACCACATAGCATCACAAGTTGCATTTATGCTATACATACCGAATCGCCATTCAAAACTACCGCAAGATTCACGCCATTTCAACTTGCATTCACTTCCCAGAGTGCGTACTCTCCAATCGAGTGCGAAATTCCATCACTCAAACTCGTTGTTGAACTCCCGCCTAGCACCACCGCTACGTGTTGTTTGCTCTCGCTCAATAATTCTGATGAAACTCATCGAGATGTTACACTAGCACTCGAAGCTCACTCAGCGTCGGTAAGTCAAAGCTCAATACGAACAAATCACGTCAAGCCTTGTTCTTTCCAAGAGGGTGATCTTGTTCTACTCTATGATCGAAATACGACCTCGGGGGTAGGAACGCTCCAACCATTATGGCTTGTCCTTACATCATCACTAAAGTCCTTCCTCAAAAGGGGCTTACAAACTTCACGACTATAATGGAATTCCACCGTTGCAGCCCCAAGCAACAGTTCTTATCTAAAGAAGTATTTTGCCTAGTTTCGCACTAGGTGTATGTTTTGTAATTTTAAGAAGACATAAGTTTTACTATTTTTGATGTCTCCGGATATTTTTTTTTGCTTCTGAGATGTTTTTCCTCATGTACACTCTTTTTCACACAAATGCCATCATCCTCCTTATAATACGTTGGATATGCGTATGGTGCTAGTCGTCACACTAGACACATTACTACCGCTTTGGTTCTCTATACTCCGAGTTGAAACTGCCTTGGTTCTCGGGGGAATTTTTCCTAGTAGTGCCACCAATAATGTTTCCAAGTACATATCGTTGATCCAACTCTCACTAAGCGAAATCTCATGACATCTTCCGGCGTAGTGGTCAGCTTAGATTCCCAACTCGTCGTCATGCGCTAACAATTACCGTGTTCATCATCCAGCCTTGCTACGTTATTTTTTACATGCAACTTTTTAACGTCAATTTCAAACAATCACATTTGAGCACGTTCTTAGAGAATTTAATGCATTCGCCTCGATTCTTTGAAAACTATGTGTTAGATTGGAATTTTGTCACATTTGCTAGCAAAGATTTTCACATGAGTATATATCTTTTCATCCCATTGGAAAATACATAAAATAAAAAAACACAAAATCACCAAAAAGTATATATATATATGTCGTCTCCAATACAATAGTTACATCAAAAAATATTCCAAAACTCTTCTGTTTTTACAAAAAATTGGCTATACTAAGCAACGCTCCGACACTTATAAATTTGTTCCGCTCAAACTATGCCCTCGATGATCATGATAACATACCACCGTTTGGTTATCCTCCTCGTAGGCACCATGTATCTTCCCCACACCCACGCATGCCGCCGCAAAACGAACCGGAACCTCCCGCATAGGAAGGGGTGGCCACCCATACTCAAACCTCAAAGTTTCTAGAGAGTTCATGTAAAATCTGGGCATCATCCTCGGCAAGCAATTTTCGCATCCTCAACCGGTGCGCTGCCCCCGGTAGTTGCGCCCCGCTGCGGCATACGAGGGGCCCCAACCTGGTGAACAGTGCTACAACTATGTCAAGCAAACAAAGCTTCATTTCAAAACATAATTTTCACCCTAATTCAACAAAAAATTGTACAACATTCAAAAGACAAAAACAAAGTACTTCCTACAGTACATTGACTACTCCTCTTTACCATCGAGCCTACCAGTGCCGCGCCGCTAACCTGCATCATCCGGGGTTCATCCTCGTGATAGGGATAATCCTCGATCATGATAATCCGAGAGGTCCACTCATTCAAAAAGTCCATCATCAAAATAGTGGCAGACAGACCCTCTCCACTCACGTGCTAAAGTCGCCCACCGAGCATGCCCCCGCCCCCGTGGGCTCAATGGCACCGTAACGATCCTCGGGCTCATCAATGGTACCCACTCCGGTGAAGAGACAATTCCGCCTATCGTACCCAAACTCTCTCGGGTATGGGTCTTTCATGCGTAAGCTCGAAGCCGAACTCGACGGACAACTCCGTCACACTAGTCAAACACTTCGAGGCTACATAAAGTCCAAGGCTAGTGCATCTAGGCCTTGGTAGCCACATGCCGAATCTTGGCACTTTCCAAGTGAGCAATCATTCATAATATAGACCTCGTTGTTCTCAAAGTCACCATGCGATCGCACCGATTGTTCGTTCGTGTATCACAGAGTAATGCTTCAAGAATAAGATCACCATGAACGCGGTCAGCATCGACCATGTCAAGTTGGGTTCTCATTCATGACATGATAGGCCTGTCAAAAGTACACATCATCCTTCTCGATCGAGAGCTCATTGCCCCAATCCAAAAGACATGGTGCCGCTCGTCCCATCGTCGAATCAACCACCTCAGAAGTCTTCGACCCTCATCGGGCCGAAACTTGCATATTTTAGCAAACCACATCTCATGAGAGGCCACTGCTTGCGCATCGCAATAATTTCCTTTCTTACCGTTCATGTTCTCTCTCGCATACTCATGATTAATAGTTGAACACCCTCGCAAATACAACATTTCAACCAATTATAAATCGTCTCCGGGCCACTTCAAAACGCTTATAAATGGATTCCTAAAAATGTGTTGTGCCTAATGCTAGCTATAGTGTAAAAACAGAAGCAATCTTTAATCTCTCCCATCATGGAAGTGTGCTTAATGTGAATTCAAATATTCACTAGCCTACGTTAGCCGCAAATATTTTTTAAAATTTCACAAATTTCCCATTTTGAACCAACAAAACTTAACAAAAATACAATTAAATGATAGTAGGAGGTTCACTTTCCATCAGATCTCGCGGGAAAGGAAAACCATTTCCCGAATTAATCGTAATCGTCAACCGAAGATTTCACCCTTTTCAACCCAAACACTTCCTTCATAGCACTCAAAATAGTGGAAAATGAAGGTCTTCCGACTTTATAGCCAACTCGGGGGTATGAGTCTCTTAAGCTAGTTGGCAAAAGTCGTGAATTTTACCGCATATGTGTCTCAACTATTGAGATTTGTTTTCATCATGTTCTAATGAAAGATCAATATTCATATGCATACACATGTTTTGTCGAGCATTCTTTTTATGGTATTTTTCTCGTCACATCCGAAAACCTCGAGTTCCCTTCTTCTCGTGACTCATTAAACTTATACGAAGTTGATATCGAGCATTCTTTTTATGGTATTTTTCTCTTGCTCGTTAATCCGAAACTCCGGGAGTTATCTTCTTCTCGCTCATAAACTGGAAACCTCGAGTTGGATTCCTTTGTCAAGCTCGCTAAAATACCAACACAGAGAGTAAGGAGCCATTCTTTTCTTTTTCAAAGCTCTTTAAACCAAAAAAAAAGTAACCGAGTTTTCTCTACATAACTCATTAAAATTTCATGGAGGGTACCGAGTTTTTCTTTGTCGAACTCGTTAAAATTTAACAAAGAGTACTAAGCTTACTCCGTCTCCTCTTACTCATAACAAAATGAGGTAGACATCCATCGAACATAGATTTCTCACTTTTTCCGGATTCGATGGACTAACTTACTAAAAATGAACTCGTTTCGGCTTAGTATTCTCCCTTTGCTTCGCTCTCAAGACATGGCAAAGGTACCCCAATGGAGTTGTCTTTTACGAAATTTTTAGACTCTTTGAACATGAGAAATTCACCAAGTTTACTCATCCGGACTCATTAAACCTAATCAAATGGGGCACGAAGTTGTCTTTGTGATATTTTTCGTACTCTCTAAATATGAAAAAAAATCACCGAGTTTACTCATTGGACTCCTTAAACTTAATCAGATGGGGAAAAATTTAAAAAAATGGATACCACCTCTCGTTACATTTTGAAAGGTCGATTTGGCAGCAAAAATATTAACATGGCACTTCCCGTAAAACTCTTTCAGCTAGGGGCCGAACCCTACCATCTATGAGTATTAGTCTTCCTCTCCCAGTGTCCCTTGCCAACTTGTGTAATCCTAACACACTCTTTGGTGTTCATTAAGCCTCAACTGTTTAATAGCTTCTTACAAGGCTCTTCTATTGTTCAATAAAATCTCGCTATCTACTACTCCTCTTATCAACCAAACCGCTCATTATGCCGTAACTTATTTGTCGTCGTACATCCCCTTTCAACATCTCTTCCTATCGACTTCAACATCTTATCTAGGAAGTTGATCTAGAAACCTATCAATACCCGTATACTTGCACACGTTGGTGGTAGTATGTGTTGGATTAGGAGTCTTCATCACTACCTTCCTAATCGAATGATTCTACAAGTGTTCAATCTCAACTTTTCTTATTCACACTGCTAGATCACCGTGCATCTTAGGGACCATCATCATTATCGTTGGCCACCTTCGCGTCTCTAATAGTTTTCATTATCGATCGGGTAATTAGACAATTTATCACATGTTCAATGACAAACTTCTCCTTCATCTACATGTTGAGAAATATATAGCTTAAGTGAATCTATGGATCAAGACCTCGGGGGGCAAAGGTTACATTATTAAAGTTGTGTTACTCTTCCTGCTGCGGTATTGTTTATGTAGACAACTTTTTTAGCTCCTCGATCCCGTTATGACAAAAAGGACTCTCCATATCAGGCCGACTCATGGAAAGATTCTTCTGTATCTCTATTCTAGAGAAATCATGTTGTTTAAGCTTACCGAGCATGGGAATGCCTAACTCAAGGCAAACATACTTGTATTTTCCGACATATGTTGTTGTTTCAAGCCTCTCGCATTTCAATCTCTTTATCTCTACTACACACATTATAAAGCATTTCAGCCATCGTCTTCATCTCTCCTCGACCTCACATTTTAGGGGGCATCTCGTTACGTGTCAAAATACTCTCATCACTAGAGGATAAGATAAATATGGAAGGAATAGAAAGACCTAAACTAAACCTATTTTTGTCAAGGTAACGCCTCACTATAACAACATAAGTGAGCATTATAACGCACTCGACGTTGAATAGCCGCGTTAGTGGCTAGGGCAATGCTCCATTTACACTAGAGGGTAGCTTTACCCGTGTTTTGAGTTTGGAATGGGAAAACCTGTGGAGAATGATTTGAATTTCCAAACTTTTTCTCACAAGAGAGTCAAGATAAAAAGGAAATTGCAAAGCACTAATCTCTTATCGGGGCCTTGCCAAAGACAACTCAACTCTTAAAGGAAGGAAAAATCATGGAAGTCGAGGAAACATCTTGGTTTTTACTATTCATAACCGGTGGAAAGAGAAGGAAATGATTGCCTTCTCCATCTCCTATAAAATGGAGTTGAAGGCTCTCGTTCAAGGTCGAAGGATTGTCAAAGCTTTTTAATACTTGTGAAGTAGAGACTATTGTTGTAGTGTGAAGGTCAAGATTCAAAGAGTTTGTCGAGAACTTGTCGATCAAGACATCACCACTTTGAGAGATAGAGAGATTGGAAGGCCGAGGAGGGCTTGGTACAACCGACTATTGTAATCCTCCTTTATAAATCAATAGAACCGTATATGTTTTGTCCATTCTATGTGTTGATATTGTCATTATTATTTGATTATTTACATAGCATGAGATGAATGGCTTAGATGTGCATTGTTTAAATGTTTATCATATATTGAATTAATTGACAGAAATACATGTTATGGTATAGATTACATGGGTGATTTAACTAATTGCAGGCTGAGATTTGGAGCTCGTGGAAGAAGGATCTCTGTCATTGCTCGCGTTTCAAAAGACTCCAAGATCATTAAAGAGGTAATCTTTCCATCTTATTCCATCAAGTTTTTTGCTAATATGAACATGTATGTGCCTTCTTTGTGAACTATACAGCTAATCTTACCGTCTACCTGGCAACGGAAAGCCCCGAGAGGGATATTTGATAACCAACAACCGTGTTAGACTTACCCCCATAAGCAGAATTGGCTATAGGAAGGTCATAATGAGGAGGGCTTGCAGAGACCGAACGACCAAGGAGGTAAGCTCGCTCGACTTGGACGGGAAAACGCTACACCAACAAACACCAGGTTGCACATACCAAGGCTAGTAAAGATTTGGCCTGGTGGCTACATGCCGACTGGCACCCGCCAAGTGAACAATCATCCATAATATAGACCTCGGTCTTAAATTCACCCATGTGATCTACCCGCTTGCTCACGCCCCCCATGTCGCATATGCAATTTTAAGAATAAGATTGAGGGAATGCGCGCCCTAGACCTCGTCAAGCTTTCCGCCCCGTCCACGACATGATAGGTCATGCCGTACCAAAACATCATACTTCTCGATCGAGAGTTCATTGCCCCTAATCCGAAATACATGGTGTCGCTTGTCCCATTGTCGAATCACCACCTCGTAGAGGTCCCTTCGACCCTCATCGCTCTAAACGCATATTTTAGCAAACCGCATCTACGTATTCTTTCATCAAGCTTGCGCATCAATAATAATTTTCCTTTATTCCCATTCATGTTCTCTCTCTCGCCGTATACTCATGATTAATAGGCTAAATAATCACAAATACAAAATTTCAATTGATTAGAAATTGTCTAGGCCACTTCAAAACACTTTTAAATGAGTTCCTAAAAATGCACCGCACTCAATCATTGCCATATTGTAAAAACGTAGCGTGCTAACATGTCCTCCCCTCATGGAAGTGCGCTAACGTGGCTCCAACACTATTGGCCTTGTTAGCTACAAATATTTTCTGTACTCACAAATTTCCCATTTTTGAACCGTCAGCGAAATCCAACAAAAACACAATTAAAATATAGCGAGGTTCTAGCTCTTACATGGATTCGGCAGAAGTGGGTAACTGCCGCCCAAATTGACCACAACCGTTAGCTCAATATTTCACCCCTTTTTCACCCTAGAGCTCCTTCACAAAGACTAAAACAGTTGAAAATGAAGGTCTTTTTGACCTTCTTATAGCTAATTCTAGACATGACTCTCTTAAGTTAGTTGGAAAAAGTTGTGAATTTTTGCTGAGATTTGTTATTTATTTTCTCATGAGTGATCAAGATTCATATGCATATACACATGTTTTGTTGAGCATTATTTTATGGCATTTTCTTCGTTAATCTGAAAACCTCGAGTTTTCTTCTTCGCATTTGTTAAAATTATACGAAGTCGATTTCGAGCGTTTTTTTATGGTCTTTTCTCGTTCGTTAATCCGAAAACCTCGGAGTTCTCTCTTCACTCATTAAAATTGATATGAAGAAGCACCGAGATTTCCTTTTAGGACCTTTTTCTAAATTTCATAAAACTCGAAAACCCCAAGTTGACTTTGTCCGCTAAAATACCACGACAGAGTAAGGAGCCATTATTTTCATCTTTTTTTCAAAGCTCTTTAAACCAAAAAAGTAACCGAGTTTTCTCCACGTGACTCGTTAAAATTTCATGTGGAGGGCACTAAGTTTTTTTTCATTAAGTACTTAAAATTCCCAAAGATTACCTAGAAGCACCGCCTTATCGTACTCATAGCAAAATGAGGTAGACATCCATCGAACATAGATTTATCACTTTTCGGCTTCGATGGACTAACCCCATGGAAAATGAACTATTTCAGCTAGTTTATTCCTCTCTTTGTCGTGCCCGATTATGAAGACATGACAAAGGTACCCTAATGGAGTTGTCTTTTACGACATTTTTTAGACTCTAAACATGAAAATTCACCGAGTTTACTCATTTGGATGTTAAACCTAATCGCATGGGGCATGAGTTGCTCTTTATGATATTTTTTAGACTTCCTTCTAAATATGAAAATTCATCAAGTTTAATGCTGGGACTCATTAAAATTAATCGTATGGGGAAAAATTTGGACAAAATGGATACTACTTTGTTACATTTCAGAAAGGTCGTATTTTGGGAGCAAAAATCTTGGAACATGGCACTTCCTTAAAATATTTTGTGAGTTAGCCTAACCCTACCATCTATGAATATTAGCATTCATCTCCCTCAGTTGTCCCCACACCAATAAAATCCTAACACATCTTTGGTGTTCAAGCCTTAGCTACCTAGTACCCTATTACAGCGTCTTCTATTGTTCGCTGCATCTCGCTATCTACTACTCCTCTTATCAACCAAACCGCTCATTATGACTTAACTTATTTGTCGTCGTACATCACCATTTACTCTTCTAATATCTCCATCAAAAAAAAAAATCATTTGGGTTTCCGTTTCATGTCGTACTCAATGTAGGATGCCTCAGTTGCCTACCTTCAAATGCATTCTCCCTATCGACTTCAATAGCTTATCTAGGAAGTTGATCCGTAAACCTTACCGCACTGATACTTGCGTACATCATGGAAAGTAGTCTTGTGTTTGATTAGGATTCTTCATCATTAGCCTGATAAATGATTCTACGAGTGTTCGAATTAAAATATTTCCTTATTCACACTCACCGGATTATACCGTGTATCTTAGGGACCATCATCACTATCGGTGGCCACCTTCGCTTATGTTAATAGTTTTCATTATCGACCGGGTAATCGATGATTGATCACATGTTTGATGACATCTCCTTCATTCACATGATGAGAAATATGAAGTTTAAGTGACTCGATGGTTAAGACTCGGGGCAAAGGTTACATCATTAAAGCTGTTCCCTTCTCAAGTTGTGATATTGTTTATGGAGACTGCTTCTTCACCGATCCTATTATGACAGCATACTTCCACATTATGCTCATCGCGTATCGTATTCTTCATATCTCGCTTCCCAGAAATCATGTTGTTTAATCTATCGAACATGGGAATGCCCGGACCAAGGAAGATACTACATTTTTCGACATATGTTGTTGTTTCAGGTTTTCCTCGCCTTTTCAATCTCTTTATCTCTACTAAGTACACATTATAAAGATTGCCATCGTCTTCGTCTCCGACCTCACACTTTAGGGGCATCTATTACAAGTCAAAATATTCTCCACATCAGCTCGCAGGAGAAGATAAATATGGAAGGAATACAAAGACCTAAACTAAACCTATTTCTCGCCAAGGTTGTAACGCCCACTATACGAAAGACAATTGTGTTATAGCACATCCGATCAATGAATAAAGCCATGTTAGTGGCTAGGGAAACACTTCTATTTCTATTACCAGAGGCGTGTTACCCGTGTTTTGATTTTGAAATGGGGAAAAACTCCGTAGAGAATGATTTGAATTTGCATTTTTTCACAAGAGAGTCGCATAAAAAGGAAATCGCAAAGCATTAATCTCCTTATTGGGCCTTGCCAAAGACAACCGAACTCTCATGAAGGAAAAAAGTGTCAAAGTTTAGGAAACATCTTGGTTTTATATTTATAAATAGTGGAAGGAGAGAAGCAATGATTGCTCTCTCCATTTCCCAAAATGGAGATGAAGGCTCTTGGTTCAAGGTCAAGGATTGTCAAAGTTTTTGAATACTTGTGAAGTAGAGATCATTGTTGTAGTGTGTGAAGTTGCAAAAGTTCAAAGAGGTCTATCGAGAACTCGTTGACCAAGACATCACCACTTTGAGAGATAGAGAGATTAGAAGGTTGAGGAGGGCTTGGTACAGTCGTGCCTACCTCTCAAAACACCTCCTGATCGCCCGTATAGAGAAGATAAATATGGAAGGGAATACAAAAACCTAAACTAAACCTATCTCTCGCTACAGTAACGCTCCCACTATAACAACACACAATTGTGTTATAAAGATATCCGATCAATGAATAGGCCATGTTAGTGGCTAGGGAAACACGTTTTTTACACTAAAGGGACAAATAAGTATTCTCCGTGTTTTGAGTTTTCTTTTTCTGAAATGGGAAAACTCGCAGAATGATTGAATTTCCAAATTTTTTCACAAGAGATTCGCACAAAAAAAGGAAACTTTAAAAGAACTAACTTTATTGGGCCTTGCCGAAGACAATCGAATCAAGGAAGGAAAAAGCATGGTGGAAGTGAGGAAACATCTTGGCTTTTTATATTTATAACTAATGGAAGGAGAGAAGCAATGATCGTTTCCTCCATCTCCTATAAAAATGGAGATGAAGGCTCTCTGGGTTCAAGGTCGAAGGATTGTCATGTTTTTGAATACTTGTGAAGTAGACATTGTTGTAGTGCAAGGTCAAGAGTCAAAGAGGTTTATTGAGAACTTTGATCAAGAGACATCACCACCACTTTGAGAGATAGAGAGATTGAAGGTTGAGGAGGGCTTGAGACAACCGTACTATTGTAATCCTCCTTTTGTAAATCATAGAACCGTATCTCGTTTTGTCCATTCTATGCGTTGATATTGTCATTATTATTCGATTATTTACATAACATGAGATGAATGGCTTAAAATGTGCATTGTTTAAATGTTTATCATATATTGACTTAATGGATAAGAAATACATGTTATTTGTAGTAGATTGCTAATGTGTGTTTTCTGATCGATCACAGGGCCGGGAGTATTTGAGCCGGTGAAGAACGATACCGTCACGTCGTTGCCTAAAAGACTCCAAGATCATTAAAGAGGTAATATTCCATCTTATTACATCAAGTTGTTTTAAGTTAATATGAGAATGTATGTGCCTTCTTTCAGAACTATAAAGCTAATTCACTGCCCCGCCTCGTGCACCGGAAAGCCCCTTGAGAGGGATATTCGATAACCAACAACCCAAGCATTTTACCCTATGCGAATTGGTGACTCCACCGGGGATTTCCCCCATAGTTTCTAGAGTATTTCTTTCCTCCTTATTCTTTCCTCTATTCACAAACCCTTATGACCGCATTTATGCCCGCATTACTTCAAAAGCTCAGAGTTCAATCGTTTCCGTTTCGACTATCCGACAAACTTTCACTCCGGCTAACGCCACATCTGGTTTTGTACGCGTTATAACTCGGCTCGCTTAAATACAACACGTTAGTTTCGGGATTTTGCTGTTGCTTTTTTACTCAAAGACAAGGCGTTACTTCCGTTCCAAAATTTATTTGTTCACCCCCGTAATTGTGTTTTTGTCAAGAGTTTTTTGGCCATCGCATTCTCCTCGATCGAATCCCCGTGCTTGTTTACTAAGCCGGGCATTTTTGGTTGTTTGCTCTTTTTGAAAAGTTAGTGTCAAAATAATTTAATTTTTAGAGAATAATTTTTTTTTTAGTTTTTCTCGCATCTAGCCGAGTTAATTTCAAAATTTCTCGTAGATCGTTAAGAAGAGGTAGATAGAATTTCAATCTTTAAAGTTGAACTCGTGCTTACCATAGTGCATGGATGTCAAAAGAAACTTCTCCCTAGAAATACTTCCTCATCGAATTGAATATTTATATATTTTTTCATGGTTTCTTGAGTCGAGTTCTATTACATTTCATACGTCCACTCCCCCTCTCGCAAGACTAATAATCAAGTACACTAAGAATCAAGTGATAATAAAATCAATCACATTAATATTTTTGAGTTCACACCAATAGTAGCTCGTGCTAGGATTTTAAGTTAGGAAAAGTGAGAAAATCACCCAAGATCTCAAAACTTGAAAACTAGAGTCATTAACGAGCGAAATCCACTGTACCATATATTTATTGGGACTATTCCTTTACCGGAGCTTAGCGCGAGACAACACTTGGGTGCACATAGCCTCGCTCAACTACATCCAAAGGGGTGTTATATTAGGGTTCCCTTCAGTGGATGTCAAAACCAGATCTGGGATCTAGCTATTCCCGCCCATAGCATGTTGTCCCCCGACCGTGGACCCCCCTAATGATGTATGTGATTTGAGGTATCTTTAGTGGCCATAATTTTGGAGGGGACTTGCTGCAAGGTGACCGGGAATGAGCTATCCCGGTACCCGAAATAGACAAACCCACTGCCTTCTATTTTTAGGCGGCAGTTCTCATTTTGACGAGAGTGCTTACACCTATCATCCGAGGTTCGTGAAGCTCTCTAGGAGTGACCTGAATCGTACTCTTGACCAACCTCTCGAATACTATTGTGATATCGGGATTTCATCACTAGCAAAACTAAGAGTACTTAACGTGTACCATATTTGACCGCTTGCCGATTGATTTGTAGAGTCCTTTTTCTTTTTTCTTTTGTAGGTGTGGTTACTCACACGAGGCTTTATAATACATCACAATTTATTAAAATTTGTTAAAAATAAACAGGTCACCATGGCATCATTCGACCCACACCGTCCGTCTCGGGCGACGTAAAGGTCCACCTCCTCTCGACTCCCGAGAACAACTCGAACCTGTGAACCCATGCCTTCTACGAAGAGTAGTCTCCATTGAAAAACCTTGATTTACACATATCCTCATATCATAGAGAATTTCTAGAGGACCCTTTCACCGAAGGTGTCATGCCTCATTACAATCCTCCACTCACCGATCCATCGGGGCCTATGATAGTTCAAATTCTACCACGCCAAGACATTTCTTCAAATCATACAAACATCTATTTACACCCAGATCCATTGTGGTCGATGCGAATGGCAACCATCCCAATGTTCACGACCATCCTTCCCGCCGCTGTTGGTTCTATGCCATCACTTGGTAACCCCGCAGTTAACATATACCTAATCCCAAATCTATGGTAATCGTCAACCGTAAGACCGCTGTCATTTGGGATCTACTCCTACCGTGGACCGATGTGTTGGGACCCATACTCTGCCACCTCTCACAAGTGTTACTACTCTGCTTCCTTTTTAGAAACCTTTCAAGCTTGGAACCTTTAATGAAGTTCGAACCCCTTGGCCACTACAACAAAGGCAATACCAAAGATGCGTGTATTAGGGAAAATTTCACTTCCCCTACAATCCTTAGGACAAATTGAACAACCTATTGTTAATACTATTCCTTAAGTGGCTTAAATATAGGTGTAGGGTCCATGTCATTGCCGAAATATGCAAGTAACAAGATGCTCTGTGCCCTTACATTGCATCCATATGGACTAACCCACCCCAACCTCCATATAGAATGGAGGAGCACTTTTATACTAGGGACAACCAACCGTTTGCCCTGCAATACAATATGCCCTATGGAAAGAAACCATATGTCCCTACCTCTCCACCATAGGAAATTTTTATCAAAAAAGTCCTACTTATCCCCCCGGTAACACATTGATGGGTGAAATCATGGTCCAAATAGTTAGCCCATACTTCCTTTGTTACATCTTGGGAGAATCCACAATTGCCATTTTTAAGTACCAGACATCCTTTGACATCCATAAACCTGACTAATGACTCCATCAATCACAACCCGCTCCTCGGCCTCCAAGACCGCACAAGGCCTTCCCAAGGATCCCAAAGTTCGATGGGAAAACATGAGATGACCCACCCGCACACATCATCATTACCTTTCAACTACTCATCTAATTCCATGGTGGATGATAGTGTCTCGCTCGACTATTTCCCCGCACCCTTACAAGAAAATGCCACCAAGTGGTATATTTAATTTCCATGCGCGCCGCCATAAACACTTTTGGCGCTTTAGCGACGAGTTCCTAAAGAACTTCCAATTACCAATCGCATTTGAAACTAGAATGGAACTAATCCCTACTACCTAAGACACCGCCACCCACATCTCCGATCAGCATTCATGAATGGAGACGTAGGAGGAGGCTACCAAAGCACCAATCCCGATCATCTCTTAGCTAATTGGTTTTGTAAGTCTTCTACTCCACACTTCTCTTAAAGACATTGGCCTTCATGTGGTTATAGAAGATCAATGCATTTGTCGTTCCCAACATTTGGATTTAATCTATTCACAATCAAGTGTGCTATATGATTTACTTCCCAATGCCCTCGTAACCCAAATCCTCAATATTCAAAACTAGAGTTCATGCCAACCAGACACAAGTATTGACCAGAAGCCACAATGGGGAAAACCTCCCAAATTTTCCTCGGCTACCACCACCCATAACCAAACGACTACTCTTCCATCATGAGGTAAATTCTCAGGCAAACTTCACAAAACCCAAAGGGAAAGAATAAGAAGAAAAAGAAAAAGACATCTTCTTCTAAGAGTATCTGACAATCGAATAATCCTAACTCTGTAAAATGTCACAAAAAATGACAAAGGAAGGATAAAACCCATGAAATTTCCTCGTTAATATCTCTGTGATAGACCACTTGACATACAAATGCAGTCCTCACTTCATAGAATGCATTGATTTTATCACAAACAAGGATTCTGCAAACACCGTCATTCTTCATAATACTTTCCTAATCAATAGCGGAAACATGATGGTTGACAACAGCCTCTTAACTCTTTAAAGAATGGGGCAATGGTGGTTCACATCCTTCCTGAAGGATCATCTGCCATTTGCGTATCAAAACTATTGAACTTCAAACCCAAGCCAAGCTTTATGGAAATCCTACCATGGGGACACCAAGAACCCTCGTAATAGTTCAACCACCGCCACCAAAATTTGCATATTGAATCACTATTGTTAACCCCGTGATTGCTCCCCCAAAGGGACACTTCTATGCACGACTCATAACACCTCTACACGTGCAGCCCAAAAACTAGATCATTATAGACTATTTGGCACAGTAATCGTTAGCTATGTTCTGCTTCCTATTGCAAACTTTTCCAAAGACAAGGAAAGCCTTTCTTTTACGTTGGCCATTGGTGGAATAGAGCCCCGTGGATTCCATGTTTAGCCTACCTTGATATGAAAATCTAAAACTCACCTCTCACACCAACCTTATCTCCAGTGTTGTGTTGAAAGGGAGACCAATCCATCACATTGTCATAAGAAGGTGCTTCGACTTGTGTTATGTCACAAGTTTGTTGGCTCGCTTTGCCCTCCTACCTTGTCACCGCCGTTGAATTCCCTCAAAGCTTTCGATGGCCACACTTTTTCCCAAAAGGCGATTTTGCTAGCTTTCCCCATCACTCGAGTGGGAAAATGATAACCGTGGACGTTGAAGTCGTAGATCGTCATTCCGACTATAACCGGCTTTTGTCGCAGCTTGGTCTTATGCCATGACCGCCATTTTTCTTCTTGCCTTCCGACTCATCCTATTTCCATTGGATGGGAAAGTAGTCATGTAGACTGCTTATCCTTCGCGCCTCCTCGATTATACCATGTTACCAAGTAGCATCAGACTCCCTAATAGGAGGCTTTTCGACTCTTACACGTATCTATCGTCTTCGAAGACATCTTCCCCATCAAGACTCTCTCGTCGCCGCAGATCCCAAACACTAAGCAAGGTAAAGGATATCCACCACTTTGGATGGCTCTATCGACCCATGGATCCTTCCTGCCTTCTTCATACATCGATTCCTACAAAGATCATATGCCACTTCACTCGCCGATTTGGCCTACCAAGCCATCCAAATTATGTCTAAACCTCCATCGCTATGGTTTAGACCAAAGGTACAAACTTCCCACCCATCACATTTCTCTCATGATCTTCCTCAATGAAGTCTTGACTACATGTATGAAGCTATTAGAGAGATCATGTCTCTATAAGAATGACCTTGGGGAGAGTTTCACCATCGTGCTTCGATGATCACCGACGTGATAAACCGAAATCCCATATTTTGACGCACCCGAGATGGTTCCCTCTGCATTTCTACATGACTATTCAAACTATTGATTCAAGGAACACAGTAATATTTCTAAGACAATGCTCATTGATATCTCGATCAAAAGGCTATGGTGAAAAATATTCAAATTGGAGCCAACCTAACCCGAGGAAATTGAACGTTTCACATCCTTTCAAGGGAATTTAAATGCATGTTTGCTTGGTCTTATGACGAAATGCTCCTAATAGATCCATATAGTTGAGCACGAAATCAAGATTTATGAAAATGCCAAACCACCCTACAGCCGACTCGTACCTATCCACCGCGCAAAGAAGCCGCCATCAAAATTGAGGTAGAAAACTTTTAAATGCTAGTTTCATCTATCCCGTTCCTTCGACGAATACTTCAACCGTTCCCGTCGATAAAAACAAGGCACTCATTCAAGTTTGTGTTGACTATCGCATTTGAACACTCGCTTCCAAAGACAATTATCCTATGCCGTTCATAGATCATATTCTCAATTATTGTGCCGCATGCGAATATCATTTTTCCTTCAATGATGGATTCTCAAAGCACCACTGTAATTAAAAAAGAAGACCAAAGATAACACTCGCTTCATCTGTTCCTGGCACATTTGCATATCATAAACTTCCATTCCTATTTAAGAATTCCGGAGCAACTTTTCGTTGGGCTATGGACTAAAATTTTCACGACATTTGACATATTTTAGGCTTACTTGATGACCTTTCCACCATTCCATGAAAATGACCCGATCAATTTCAATTATCCGAAAGAAATTTTTGCTAGTGTAGATTATACACATATGCCCGAATCCTCATAAGTGCATATTTATGGTCGAGTCTCGGGGAATCACAGGTTTCATTGTCTCTGCCACCTGGGATTAGGGTTGAGCTCGATAAGGTTAAGGTGATTGCTTAATTTTTCAAGACGACAATCCATCTTTCAACTCCAACATTTGCAAGGGATGGCAAACTTTTTTATGTCGATTCACGTTAACTATGCCGATATGACTAAAGGATTTATGAAATTATTGAAGAAAGGAACACTATACTTGTTGGATGACCAAGCTCAATGGTCATTTGATGCTTTAAAACATGCACTTGTTTCAGCCCCCACTCCCAGTGCCCCCGACTACTCTGGGTTAATGCACTTTCTCCCTCTACCGGGCACCCTCACCATCCTCACTTGGAATGGGTCCGGTTCAAGTTCGCGTGACGATAATGAACATGTGATATACTACTTGTCAAAAGGTCTCGATTGACCTTAACTATGTTATTCACATGTGGAGAAACTTTCTCCCGTGGTATTTTTCGCCGTCACCCAACTCCGACACTATATATTGCCGCGAATAAACTTATTACCGCATTGGAGAACCCCATGCGATTACATCTCAAATAAAAATTATTGGAGGAAAATATTCCAAATGGATCAACCCAACAATTTTATTTGGTCTTCATAGCTACCAAAGCAAAGAAATCCCTCGTCTTCGCCAAATTATTATCGTACCTTCCTAGAATCGACCTGTGAGAGGTGCTCATGATCCATTTCTCGATGAATCGTATACTTGGTTGATTCTTCTACCCATGGTATGGAGACATTTATTCACATACAAACCCAACTCTTCAACCCAAGTCTCACGTCCGACGACCATCATCAGACTGCCACCAGGAAAATCACTACCTTCATGCTGTAAACGATACATTATATCGTCGTGGTATCGATACTATTCTCCAAATAAGCCACTTTCTCACAAAAGCAGAACGCGTTTTTTAGCTGACCTCCATGATGTGGGCATGGTGGCCATCTTTTGGGAATATCTAATGCCCAAAAAATCATGCGCGTAGGTTACTATTGGCTCACTTTGTTTAAAGACTCGCATCGTTACTTATTTGTATGCCATCCATGTCACCTCACAAAGAAAATGTGTGCATATATTGCCCCCCTTCATCCAGCTATCTCCATCGTCCTTCGCTAAATGGGAATTGAATTGGCCACCGCAATCCCGCTTTAGAAAATGGGCACAACTACATCGTGTCGTCGACTATTTTTGATGTAAATGGCGAAGCCATTCCCACTTTTAAGGCCGATGGCAAAATCGTCGCTTCCCCGTTCAATCGTGCAAGATGCCTGCTCAGCCGTACCCCTATCTATTTATTGCCATCATGGATCCACTTTCTGGGACCATATGATGACTGAATTAACATCCATGCTAGGTTTTCATCAAGATCAATCTTCTATCTACTATCCTCAGTTAATACTGTTGTGCCGTAAATGGAGGCGTGATTTCCAATCGAGTGCGAAATTCCATCACTCAAACTTGTCGTTGAACTCTTTCCAGCATCACACATAACAACACTTACTCTCTCAATCATTTGACGAAACTCGTCGAGATGTTACACTAGCACTACAAGCTCACCAACGCCGAGTCAAAGCTCAATACGAAAATCTATCAGTCTTCATTCTTTCCAAGAGGGCGATCTTGTTCTACCTATGATCAAATACATCTCTAAAGGTGAATGCTCCAACCATAATCGCTGGTCCTTATATCGGCTACTAAATTTCCTTAAAATTTTCAGAAACTTCAGACTATAATGGAATTCCACTTCAAGGATCTCAAATCCAAGTTCTATCTAAAGAAATATTTTTCCGCTCGCACTAAAGCGTATGCTTTGTAATTTTATGTATATAAGTTTTTCCTATTGTTTTGATGTCTCCGGATGTTTTTTTTGTTTTTGAGGTTTTTCTTTCATGTACACTTTTTTCACATAGATGCCATCATCCTCTTTATCATACGTCATATATGCAGATGGTGCTAGTCATGACACTAGATATCATTTCCGTCTTCTTGGGTTCTCTATACCCCGATTACAACTTCTGGTTCCTCAGAATTTTTCCAGTAGTGTGACCAATAACGTTAACAGTACATGTCGTTGATCCAACTCCCCGCCCAAGTGGCATTCCTCGACATCTCCGCTTAGTGGTCGTTAGGATCTCTAACTCATCATTATGAAGTTAAACAATCATTACCGTGTTCGTCATCCAAATTTTGTTACGTTATTTTTTAAGGGTGCAAATTTTAGAACATCAATTTCAAACAATCACATTTGAGTACGTTCTATAGAATTTAATGCATTAGCCGATTCTTTGGCAAACTATGTGTTAGATTGGCATTTGTCACATTTGCTATAAAAGATTTATTCATGAGTAGTATATATTTTCATCCCATTAAAAAATACATAAAAAATCAAAACAAAAAATCACCAAAAATTATGTATATATATATATATATATATATATATATATATATGTCGTCTCCAATACAATAGTTACATCAAAAAAAAATCTTTCCAAAACTTAGGTGTTTTATAAAAAAATTGGCTATATTAAGACATGCTCGACACTTATACATCCGTCTCGGGCCACTACGTCGATGATCATGATAACATACCACTGCCTTCCGGCTATTGTCCTCAAAGGCACCAGTATCTTCCGACACACCTATGGTATGCCGTCGCAAACGAACCGGAACCTCCCGCATAGGAAGGTGGTGGCACGATACTCAAACCCTCCAAGCTTCGAGGAGTTCATGTAAAATCTAGGCATCATCATCTTCTTTGGGCGGCTTCCACATCCCTCTCGACTGCACCAACCCCCGGGTAGTTGTAGTCCTCGGCCATAGCTTAGGCCCCAACTGCGTACAAAGCACATCCGTGTCATAAAGAAGCCATGTAAAAACATACTTTTCACCTTAATTCAACAAAAAAATTGCATAAACATTCAAAAGACAAAAAAAGTACTTCCTACGCACAATCGATCATTTCCTTCTACCATCGAATCCCCACCGGGTGCCAAGGGGCAACACTAACTCGATCACTCGTGAAGTTCTATCCCTACATAGGGATAGTCCTCAATCATAATAATTTGGGAGTCTAGCCAACGAAACCCATCATCAAAGCAAAGTAAGGCATGGGACCCTCTCCAAATTCATTGCAGAAAAGTCGCCCAACGAGCCCACCACCATGTGGGTCTACTGAACCGTAATGATCTTAGGCATCATCAATGGTACCCCGCTCTAGTAAGAAAGAGAAAATCAATGTTCCATACCCAAATCCTCTGTGCTGGGTCTTCAGATGCAAGAAGCTCGCTAGACCCGATGGACAACTTCGTCACACCCGGGGCCCAAGGACTCCGAGGTTGCATACAAATTCAAGGCTAGTATCATCTAGGCCTTGGTGGCCACATGATGACTCTTGGTGCCTCGCTAAGCGAAAATCATCCATAATATAGACCTCGTGGCCCCAAAGTCACCCGTGTTCCAGACGGCTGTTGCCACTGTGTCACGTATGCAATGCTCAAGAATAAGATCACAGTGCAACGTGTGTTGGCTTCCGGACCCCGCTGGCGTTAGGCCTCACCACGACATGATAGGGCTAGTCAAAAATTACACATCATCCTTCTCGATAGAGCGCTCATTTCCCCCAATCCGAAAGACAGCGTGTGCCACTTGTCCCACGTCGAATTAGCCACCTCAGAGGTCCTTCGACCCCTCATCAATTCTAAATGCACATTTTAGCAAACCTCATCCGTAGAGAGCCATCAAGCTTGCAACATCATTAATAATTTCCTTTCTTCCCGCCTCATGTTCTCTCTCTCACGCGATACTCATGATTACCACCGAATACATGCGAATACAACATTTTCAATCGATTAGAATTTGTTCGCCACGAAAACGCTTAAATGAGGCTCCTAAAAATGCGTTGGTGCCTAACTCTCGCTATAGTTTAAAACAAAGCGCGCTAATGTGTCTTCCCCTCACTGTAAGTGTGACTTAATGCTCCAACACAATCGGCCCGCGTTAGCCGCAAATATTTTTAGGGCTTCCCGCCAAATTTCCATTTTGAACCGTAAAAAGCTTAAAAAAATACAATTAAAAGATAGCAGAGGTGCTAGCTCTTACCTCGATCTCGCTAGAAGGAAAACCGTTGCCCAAATTGACCGCAATCGTCCACCCAAGATTTCACCCCTTTTCACACCGGTAGCTCCTTCACAAAGACTCAAAATAGTGACAATGAAGGTCTTCTCACACCTTCTTATAGCCACTCCTAGGGCATGACTTTAAGCTAGGTCAAAAAGTCATGAATTTTTGCCGCATATGTGCCTAACTATCGAGATTTGTTATTGATGTTCATGAGTGATCAAGATTCATATGCATATACACATAAGTTTTGTCGAGCATTCTTCTTTTACTGTGATTTTTCTCGTTTGTTAATCCGAAAACCTTGAGTTCCCCTTCTTCTGACTCATTAAACTTATACGAAGTCGATTTCGAGCGTTCTTTTATGGTCTTTTTTTCGCTCGTTAATCCAAAAGCTCCTCGGAGTTCTCTTCAGATTTGTTAAAATTGGATATGAAGAAGCAATGAGCTTTATTTTTAGGACCTTTTCGAGCTCATAAAACTAAAAAACCCCAAGTTTATTTTGTTTGCCTGCTAAACTACCACGACAGAGAGTAAGAAGCCATTCTTTTCCTCTTTTCAAATATCTTTAAACCAAAAAAGTAACCGAGTTTTCTCCGCGGACTCGTTAAAATTTCACGGAGGGCACCGAGTTTTTCTTTGTCTGGCCTCAGCACTTTCACAAAGAGTACCGAGTTTACTCCATCTCCTCGCACTACAACAAAATGAGTAGACGTCCATCGAACATAGATTTCTCACTTCTTCAAACTTTCGATGGACTAACCTGCTACGAAAATGAACTATTTCGAGCTTACTATTCTCCCTTTGTCACGCCCAATTATGAAGACATGACAAAGTGTACCCCAATGGAGTTTGTTTTTACGACATTTTTCGACTCTCTAAACATGAAAAATTCACCGGTTTACTCTATTCAGACATGTTAAACCTAATAAGATGAGGTACGCAGTTGTCTTTTATGATATTTTTTAGACTCTCTAAATATGAAAAAATTCACCGAGTTCGTCGTCCGGACTCGTTAAAATTAATCGTATGGGGAAAAATTTGGACAAAATGGATACTACCCATGTTACATTTCGTAAAGGTCGATTTTGGAAGAAAAAATCTTGAACATGGAACTTCCTAAAACTCTTTCGTAATTAGCCGAACCCTACCATCTATGAGTATTAGCCTTCATCTCCCGTTGTCCCCACATCGTAAAATCCCTAACACACTCTTTGCTGTTCATTAAGCCTCACCGCCTAGCAATCTCTGTCATGTTAGTTTCATTGTTCAAGTAGATCTTGCTATCTACTTACCTCTCTTATCAACCAAACTCGCTCTAATATGCTGTGAACTTATTTGTTGTCAAACATCCCCATTTACTCTTCATTATCTCCATCACAAACAAAATCATTTGGTTTCCGTTTCATGTTGATTGATGAGACGCCTCAATGCCTACCTTCAACATATATCTTCCATCGACTTCGACATCTTATCTAGGAAGTTAATCTAAACCCATCTGCACTTGGATACCAGAGAACAAAAGTGTAGTTCGTGTTTTGATTAGGAGTCTTCATCATTGGCTCGATTGAATGATTCTACGAGTGTTAGATTCTAACTCTTTTATTCACACTCACTAGATTGTACCGTGCATCTTAGGGACCATCATCACTATCTATGGCCACCTTCGCATCTATTACCGCTTTTCATTATCGATTATAATCGACGATTTCTCACATGTTCGATGATAGCTCCTTCATTCACATGTTGAGAAATATGCTTTAAGAATTGGTGGTCAAGACCTTAGGCAAAGGTTACATCATTAAAGTTGTGTTCCCTCTCTAAATTGCGATATCGTTTATGGAGACAAATTTTTCCACTCGATCCTCGTTATGATGTACACTCTCCACATTGTGAAGCCATTTGAGGACAGTATTCTTCATATCTCTATTCTAGAGAAATCATGTTGTTTAAGCTTACCGAGCATGGGAATGCTCCGACTCAAGGCGAATATTATATTTTCGACATATGTTGTTTTTTTAGGTTTTCCTCTCGTCTTTCAATATCTTTATTTCTACTACATACATTATAAATCATTTCGGCGATCGTCTTCGTCTCTCGACCTCACACTTTATGTTGTGTAACTAGCTTCAAAATAAAGAAAAGAGATATCAACGCCTTAGAAATAAGCTACTTGAGGGGGAAACCCCCAATACATTACATACAAAAGAAATTTTGGATGATACACCAAAAAACCTCCTTTCTATATATAAGAGTCCATGGGTCCATAATGTAATCCTAGTGGGCCACAATGTAATCCTAGCTGACCTAACAATAATAATTTACAAAGGTTAACAATAAAATGGGGGTTATAAGGGTACAATAATAACAATAAGGGGGTTACACTAAAAATAATAAGGGACTATACTAGTGATATAGGGACCTAACATGCCCTCTCCTTAAAAAAAGTGTTGTCCTCACCGCTGAGTAGCTCCGCCTTGCTTTTGTATAAAATTTCATCCTCCCATATAGAATCTTTCAAAGGTGTTCTTCCACTTGATGAGATACTCGAAAT
Organism: Pinus albicaulis; assembly: GCA_034641835.2. NCBI lineage: Eukaryota > Viridiplantae > Streptophyta > Pinopsida > Pinales > Pinaceae > Pinus > Pinus albicaulis. The sequence goes on along the minus strand of CM076581.1, from coordinate 43,231,259 downwards.
TGATCAATTCCTTAGATGGTCGAGTCTGAGCCCATGACCGCTTCAAAGTTCCAATAGCGGATTTTTTCCTTCCCCATCAAGTTCTAGCAATATTGTTTGAACTGAAGATTTTCACCTATAACCTTCTTTAAGCATGGAACATGGAAAACCTGATACTCGCGAAGAAGCAGGAAGCTCCAATTTGTATGCCATAGTACCAATCTTTTCGCAACACCTTGTAAGGACCATATTACTTGGTGATAATTTATTATCCTTCTTAGCTTGCTTGAGGGAAATTCTGTTTGTATGGTTGTAGCTATAAATATACCCAATCTCCTACATCAAAACTTCTCTCGCCGCGATGTTGATCAGCTTCGTTGTTTCATTCGATTTCTCTGAGTTGCACTTAGGTTATCCTTTAAGAGTTGGAGAACTTTTATTGATGCTCGATGTGATCTTCCACTACTTGAACCTAAATTTTCTCTTAAAGATGATGTGATGGATGGTGGATGATATCCATAAAGTTCCATAAATGGGGTCATTTTTGTCGTTAGCATGGAAGGAAGGTGTTATACCACCATTCAAATGAAAGAAGTAACCATTTGACCCATTGTGTTTGTTTATCGTAGACAAAACAACAAAGACATTCCAAACATTTATTTACTATCTCAAATACTTTGACCATCAAATTGAGGATATTAAGATGAGCTATGAGCTAATTGAGTACCCAAACAAGAAAATAACTCCGTCGAAAATTTCCAAGAAAATGATCTCTGTCACAATAACTTTTGGGTTTCCATGTAGCTTTAATTCTCGTCCATAAATGTAGTAGCAACTGTACTTGCTTTAAATGGATGGATAATGCACAAAAGTGTGCATAATTGTAATTCTACTAACTACCACCATGATGACACTCTTTCCTTCACTTAGGTAAACCTTGATAAAATCCATTTAAATCTCCTCCCAATGTTGACTTGGAATGACAAAGGTTGTGAAGTCCCGGGTCTTAATTGTCTCAACTTTATTCTCACGGCAAACCAAACATTACGTCACGAACTTTTGAATATCGCATTTAAGGCCATCCCAAAAAATTTTTCACCCCCGTGGTAAGTTTTTAAAAATCCCAAGTGTCCTCCTAAAGGAGAAGTGTATAACTTAAGAATATTTTGTTTTAGTTGGGAATTCTTAAAAAGATATAAGCGATCTTTATACCATAAGGAATCATTTTTCCAACCAAATGTATCGTATGTACTAGGATCTTGCTGCAAATTTTGAATGAGTGTCCATACATATTTTTCCTTCTTCCATTCAGGGACCTACTTTGCTATCCAATTTGCTGATAGAAATGGCACAAAGAAATGCTTCCACCTCTTCATTCTTTCTTGAGAGTGCATCTCATAACAACATTAAGTTTTCCTTTTTTGTAGATTATTTCAAAAGCCAAAACCCAACATATTTGTGACCCATTTTCGTTTACTCTTCTCAAGATAGTATTTGTTCCAAAAAGTGTTTAGGACAATCACATCAGCTTTTACCTCTTGAAGTGTCTTCCCATTAGGTAAGTTTTCCATTTCTTTAGTGCATGCAGTATTGCTTAACATTTCTTTCATAAATAGGTTTCTATAAATACTTTCCTTCGATTGGATGACTTTCAAAAGCAAGGGTCTTCCTCTCTTCCCATTAAAACAACACCAATCGGTTTCCCGAGGTACCATCACATTCCACAATAAAGGTTTTTGTGAAGTCCGGCGTAGCTAAGACCTATGGCTAAGCACGTTGCCTCTCTTAAGATGTTCAAAGGCCTTAGTTGCTTCAAGAGTCCATGAAAATGCATCTTTCTTCAATAATGTTGTTAGAGGTGCTGCTATTATCCCATAATTCTTAACAAAATTGTGTTAATACTCGTTAACCCAATAAATCCTCGCAACTACTTTATGGTTGTGTACTTTCATTCCTTAATGGCTTTAATTTTGTTAGGTCTACTTTTAACACCCTTGTGAGATACAATATGACCTATATATTCCACCTCTTGTACTCCAAAGAAACATTTGGATGTTTTTTCATATAATTGTTTCTCCCCGCAATAGTTTGAGCACCCCCGTCACCATGTTCAACATGATCCTTCCAAGACTTCCAGGCTGTGAAATTAGTATATCATCAAAAATACTAGTAATAAATTTTCTAAGGAAGGTTTGAAAATGGAATTCATCAACCCTTGAAATGTAGAAGGTGCATTGGTAAGGCCAAAAGGCATGAACAACAATTCATAATGACCCTCATGAGTTCGAAATGCCGTTTTCGAATATCTTCATCATTCCTAATTTGATGATATCCCTAACGAAGATCCAACTTGGTAAAATAAATTGCTCAAGGTAATTAATCCAATAATTCATCAATCACAGAATGGGACATTTATTCTAATGGTGAGCTTATTGAGCTCCCTATAATCTGGACACATTCACCATGATCCATCCTTCTTGTATACTCAATACTACAGAGCAGAGAAATAACTTTGACTAGGTTGAATTATACCCTCCTTTCTAACATTTCTCGCAATCATACGTTCAATTTCGCCTCTTTTGGACGTAAGGATAGCTATAAGGCCTAATGTTTGGAGGAACACTTCCCCGGAATCAAATGAATAGCATGATCATGATCATGAAATAGGTGAGTCCTTTGGGAGTTTCAAACACCTTGGAATGACTAACTAAGACTTGTTGGAGATTTGCGTAATGATGGATTTATGTTGGAATTTTAGTGAGTATAATTTTGCAATTATGCCTCGCCGTTTTTTTCTTTATAATATTTGTCATGACATTAAGGCTTATTATCCTTTCCCGGCTTCCCCGCAATACCTCGTAATTCGACTTCCTTTCCTTCTAAAAAATTTCAAGAAAAGTTTCAAAATTAAAAAAGCTACCGTCCCGGCAAGATTTTCAAACTATCAGACTTAGTAGAACATCAAAGACATCCATAGAATGTCGGAAAGCATTGGACTAGCCACATATTCCCCCATGGTTAGCTTGATATTATGACATTTTCCGAGCAATTTATAGTTCCTCCATTTGCAACCATCACTGACATTTTGGTGGTTTCAGATATGAAACAATTTAATTCCTCGGCTACCTTACAATGAATAAAATTATGGGTGCTACCCGAATCAATCAACACTATTAACTTTTTCTTCTTGATATGTCTCTATCTTGAGATTTTTAGAGTGGTAATTCATGCCAAAGGCATTACACAATATGGTCGCATTCATTTCTTCCTCTTCTAGGTCGGGTTCCCTCGGTATATCCTCTTCGTTTCATTTTCTTCTTCTTCTTCACAATCTATGTAAAATAATTTCTTCTCAGCACACTTATGACCTTTAGTGTATTTTCTATCACAACTATAGCAAAGCCATTTTTCTTTTTTCTTCCAATTTTTGTGGTGTCAACTCAGGTTGTAACTCCAGCATAGCAACACTTCCTTCTTTTATAGAATTCGAGGCAGGCTTCCTCACGTCGCCATAATTTTACATTCAAATTTTTCGCCAACCCGAATGCCTTCTCCAATGAATCTGTGTTCCAAAAAAAAACACGAACTTCATGTCATGTTATCCTTTAAAGTGCCTATGAAGAGATCAATCCCTGTGGTTCTCCGGAATATCGCTTACCCTTATATTCAATTTTTGGAAGTCCTCAATGTGATGCCCCACTAAACCCTTTTGTTTGAGATTTATCAATTGGCTAAAGAAGGTGTTGCTCTTTGTATCCTCATAATGTGCTATCATTCGTAAAAATTGACCAAGTGACAATTTTTTTACGAGAGAAAGCCCATCGATACCATACAAATGTATTTTTTCTAAATGTAAAGTTGCAATGCATACATTTTGTGTGTTTCTACATTATGGAGATCAAAATATCGCTCCATCTGTAGTATCCATGTTAATAAGATTCTTTCCATCAAACTTCCTCATAGCCATTTTTGGAATATGGTGGTTCTTCCCTCCAATGTAAGAAAGCTGAAATCATGATTAACATTTATTTTGTTCTACCATGAGTTTCTTACTATCTTTTCACCATTAGGAAACATTTCTTAAAATAAATTCTTCCAAACCTTCGATGTCTACTTTTAGATCCTTCTTCATGTTTTCCATGTTGTTCTTCATTTTTCATCGATCTTAGCTTCCATGTCATCCATCTTAGCTTCCATGCCCACTTCCATGCCATACATCTTAGCTTCCAAACCATTCATCTTAGCTTTCCTACGCCTTTCTTCAAACCATCCATCTTAGTTTCCACGCCTTTCTTCAAAACTTCCATTTCATTTTTTGTTGTTCTTTGTGAGAGAGAAATTTTTGCACTCGTTCTTGTAATTTTGATATGTCATGTTGCCATTCTTCGTCTTCGTTGAATATAGTGGTATATAATTCAGTGCAATTGTAGGTGCTTGAATTTTTATGCCATTTTAGAATCCAATATTGATATCTATTCTACAATATTCCTCAAACTAATTCAACCTGATTCTTCAAACAAGACATGATGACCTAAAAAAATATGGACACCTTTACTTGCTTTGAGGAGCTTGATATTGAAATTGAATTATCTCTAATTGAAAAATCTTCAATATTTTAAATTCAGCCCCATAGTAGCTCCCTCTAAAGCTTCTTTCAAATTCCATAGGTTTGATCTAATTCTTAGATTCTTTCAAGACAGTTAAGTGTCCAATCTCCGACAATGACCCAATTTTGGACTAGTCTTAGAGTGAACTTGGTAATGACTCTAAGCCACGTGTCACCTGCTTCATCCTTTAGATCTGAACTTGATAGCCAAGAAACTACACCGTGTAATTGTGAACAATTTTTATGGCACTCAATCCGATGCTCCTTTGAAAGAGTTATGAACATTTTCCACGATCACCTCTTTGAGATGAAATCGGGAACAAAAAAGCACTACCTTCCATAGATCATATTCAAAAATATTGTGAACCAAGCTCTGGAAATTTTTTTGATTTGCTTCTCAGGATTTTAGCTTTCTGCACCCTAAAAATTTTAGATTCTAACCTAAGTAGAAAAACGTTATAGTGAAAATTCCACAATTACCTCGTTTAGGAGCTCCGAAAGACCTTAACTTCCACAGACCATATCTCCGAACATAATATGACCCAAGCTCTGAAATTTTTAGAAAATATTCCTCAATATTTCGAAGCCACATCCCAAAATTTCAGCTTCGAAACGTCGTAGAAAAAAATTTATAGAGAAAATTCCACGATGACCGTTTGGAGCAAAGAAACTTAGAATCAAAGCTCAATACCAAATGTTGGGGTCCTACTTCAAAAATAGAAGAAAAGAGATATCAACGCCTTAGAAATAAGCCACTTTAGGGGAAACCTCCAATACATTACATAAATGAACAATTCTTGGATGATACAATTTACAAACCTCCTTTCTAGATATGAGTCCATGGGGCCATAATGTAATCCTAGTGGGCCATAATGTAATCCTAGTGGCCACAATGTAATCCTAGCTTGAGCTAACAATAATAATTTTCTATGGGCACAATAATAACAAAATGGGGGTTACAAGGGTACAATAATAATAAGGGGGTTAAAATAACAACAATAAGGGAATATACTAGTGATATAGGGACCTAACACTTTAGGGGGTATCCATGTAAGTCAAAAATACCTCCTCATCAACTCGTAGGAGAAGATGATAAATATGGAAGGAATACAAAGACCTAAACTAAACCTATTTTTTCCAAGGTAACTCCCTCATCATAACAACGGTGCGTTATAATGCATCCGATCAATGAATAGGCCATGTTAGTGGCTAGGGAAACACTCACACTAGAGGGCGCGTTACCCATATGTTTTGAGTTTGAAACAAGAAAAACCCATGGAGAATGTGATTTGAATTTGTAGCCTTTTTCTTACAAGAGAGTCAATACAAAAAGGAAATCGGAAAGCACTAATCTCTTATCGGGCCTTTCCAAAGACAAATCGAACTCTCAAGGAAGGCAATAGCATGGATGTTGAGGAAACATCTTCTATTTTTTCTATTTAGAATTGGTAGGAAGGAGAGAGGAAATGATTTTCTTCTCTCCATCTCCTATAAAAAGGAGATGAAGGCTCTTGGTTCAAGGTCAAAGGATTGTCAAAGTTTTAATACTATGGAAGTAGAGATTATTGTTGTAGTTTCAGTTGCTCAAGAGTCAAAGAGGTTCATTGAGAACTTGTTGATCAAGACATCACCACTTTGAGTGACAGAGAGATCGGGAAGGTCGTAGGAGGGGCTTTGGGTACAAATCGACTAGTTGTAATCCTCCTTTTTAATAAATCAGAACCGTATCTATTTTGTCCATTCTATGTGTTGATATTGTCATTATTATTTGATTATTTACATAGTATGAGATGAATGGCTTAGATGTGTACTCTGTTTAAATGTTTATCATATATTGACTTAATGATAGGGTGTTATTGCTGTTGTGGTAGAGATTATTGTGTAAGCTGATCGATTTCAAGGTTGGAGATTTGGAGATGGTGAAGAAGGATCTCTCGCTTTGCCGCCGTTGCTCTCCAAAAGACTCCAAGATCATTAAAGAGGTAATCTTCCATCTTATTACATCAAGTTGTTTTAAGTTAATATGAACATGTATGTGCCTTCTTTGTGAACTATACAGCCTAATATTACCGTTCTGCCTTGCACCAAAAAGCCTCGAGAGAGGGATATTCATAATCAACAACACAAGCATTTTACCCTATAAAGCAGGCGTTTAATACTTTCTGTAAATCAAACAAAGTGTTTTTGGTAACTATTTGAGATTATGTGTTAGTGAATATGAATTAAAATTAATGTTTAACATCTTGAATAAGAAATACACAAGAGAATAACTTTACCATAAAAACATAACAATACGATGAGCGCGCTCACCTCCTGGGCTACATCCTAGTCCAAGGCTCCAAATGGTCATGTCCTTATTATATTATGGCTCAAATTGGTTTTATAGTGAGAAAGAAGTATAAAATTGTGCTGAAAAAAAATATGAAAAAAAAATGAATTCAAAAACAAAAATAAGCTATGTATGGCTTTTATTTCACCTAAAACAAGAATTGTAGCTCAATGCGCCCATTTCTCAAGTGGCCCCCGATGGTTTTCCAAGCTCCTCAACAAAAATAATAAAAAACTCACAGTTTCAAAGAACATTCAATGATCCATAATGTTCAAAAAATACTAAAATCGATCAAAATTTATTCAATTCTATTTAATATGGTGAAAGCTAGTGAAACAAACAAGATTTTCCCAAGTTAAGTGAATTAGAAATCCTCCAATTGCACCGCTAACTCTCTAGTTAGCTCCACCAAAAAGCTGAAATCTCCGAATATATTGGAACCATGCACCAAGAAAAGGGAAATATTTAGTTTAATCACAAATTAACTTGAAGTCTACATGTTGCTCGAACTCACGGTGAAATAAACGATAACCATAATGTAGCATTAACTACGCGACAAATGCCAATCACATTTTTAACATCGAGTGTAATGGTTAGGATAACCCAATGGTTTGAATAGCTTGATCCTCGTTTCGCATGATGGTCACGCAGTCTTCCCCCCAAGCCACATGGCTTAACTCCTTGCTCCGTTGGCTTCAACAACAAACAACACTAAGGAACTCATTCGACCCACCCTCATTCAGTGAGGTCGGGTTGACTGCCAAATTAAACAATGACTTCGACCACTATTCGATGACCCATTTGTGTTTAGGTGACCCATGAATGCCTGTGCTCAGTCGTGCCCGACCGACCGAATAAAAGCCACTGCTAGGTCTACCCACCAACACCACCTTTAAATGTATCAGAACCTTGGCCTGGGGCTAGATGGCAACATCCAGTAGGCCACATGGAACCCTCTAATAGGCCACCATAACACCATATAAAAAAGAAATTTTTTTCCATAAATTTTTTTCTAAAGATGACAAAATTTCTAAGTTCAAAGGTCTTGATTTCAAGGTTATAGGGCATTTTAAAACTTCAATATCTTCCCATATGACATCGTATCCGTCCCGTTCCCAGTCTAATCATAGCGATGAGGCCTATCCTATTGTTCAGCTTTCCAACCAATTCTAAGTAGTTCCAATTTTGAGCATTTTTTTCCTCGGGATGATCACCTAATCACACCCTCCCCATTGGGAAGCTTTTGACCCCCAAAAAGCCTTCAATTACTCGTCAAGAATATGAGGGTAACATATCCCTCACCTTACCACCTCAATCCACTTTTCCTTTCTCGCTTGTCGCTCTTTAAGACTAACCCTAACATAATCAACATTTCCCCTCCTCAAAGTGTGTGTCCTTCCGTCAAGGATAACATCCTCTTCAACTCAGTATCCAAAATTTATGGCGATAAATCCTCTATGGGTGGCAGTTGAATTTCACTTTCATAACCGTAAATTAAAGGAGGTTCATACAAACATAAATTTTCCACATTCACACCCGAATACATTTTCATATATGAAGGAAAATTTAGTTGAAAAGCATTATTTCCACCACATGAAGGATCTTAAATGGACCATAATGAATAGTCTCTAAAGCTACCTTCTCCTTGCATTCTTTCCTTACTAATATGAAGCTATACCTCATCTCAAGTTGTTGAAACTTATGATCAACTCAAACGTTGTTCGACGTGCCTCTTATACTTGCCTCTTTAAATTTCAAGTCAAGTTTCCTTGGAACCTCATAATGTATGAATGACTCCTTTCAATGAACATGCGAGCTTTCATTAATGTCACTATGCCCATTAATTGCAACATCCTTATCAAGAATTAAATCTAAAGGTGTAACTTAGGAAAATACCCAAAGCAAGCCTAAAAGGTGAAGTATTTGTAGAAGAGTGTCAGTCTTATTGTAAGCATGCCGAATTTAATGCAAGGGATCATCCAAAAGCTTGGGATGCTTGTCAGTAATAACCTCTCAAAAGAAGTACAATGGTTCTTTTCACTACTCTATCACGTATCTATTCATGATGGAAATCAATACTCTTCTTCAACTTGGTGTCCATTATCTTCCATAGAAAAATCCCCCCAACAACTGAATCCATGTCACTAACAATGTACAGGCAAGCCATAATGAATCCATACATCTTGAAAATATAAATCAAAATAGCTTGTTCAACAATTGTAGATTTCTTACATGGCATAAGAATACACATCTGCCGAATCTATCAACTGCTACATAAAGATAATCATGTTGCTTTCTAGATAATGGTAGGTGATCGTGAGATCAAGTCCTCGTAGAAAAATGCTCAAAAATGAAGTCTTCGAATTGGTCCAACCAAACTCTAATCGGGAAAGAGTTCTTAAAAAATGGATCTGTTAGACATGAATGGCACTAAAAACCGACACCGTATGAAGAAGATATTCACTTAGAAGCCGCCACACTTTAGTAAAGAAGGCCAAAATTTAATTTATAAAAAAAAATATTTTATTAAAAAAGAACATTCCATAGAATAATTTAGAATATTCGTGGAATATTCCACAAAATATCTCCGTGGAATATTTTGCGTAACCAACTGAAGGGTGCCACGTGGCCAGGCCCGAGGCCCCTCACGTGTCTTCATAGGTGCCATGTGGCCAGCCCGCAGGCCGCCACATATTCCAAGGTCAAATGGAATGGCGTTTTAAAAACTTTTGTATGTCATGGTGTGGCTCGACCCCGTGCTCTGCGGGACACACCAGGCCCTGCCATTAGGCCAGTGTGTGCTTTATTAAATCCTTCGAAGATGAATTAGAATTTAAAATTCAAATTTCGTTTTAAAAGGCAGTGTGTATGTGGTTCTCAATACGTGGCCTAACGCTTTGTTTTAATATATTAATACATATTGTTATAACCTTATTTTGCGTCGAGATAAACTAAAGTTTATTCAACATATTCTCTAGAGGTCGTTAGCCATGTGGCCCGCTTGTTAGCTCCCACGACGCGCTTCCTAAATATGCCGCCAAACTCCATTTTCACGGCTATCCTGGGCAGCTAGCCAAACTTAATGAGGAATCTAGGCAAACTTCAAAGCTAGCCATAACTTTGGCTAGGGAAGTCCTTTTGGGACGATTTTATTTATTTATTTTGGGGTATTGGAAGGCCTCCGGAGCCGTTGGGGAGTGTTTTCGCATCCATGGAGGGTGACTCTATCGTTGATTTTGCCAACATGTTGGTTGTGGAGCCACAAGGGCCTAATGAAAGATTAGTTGTTTTGGACTATACTCATCCAATGGAGAATGACTAATTAATTTATAATAATTTCTACCTTTTGTATCCGAATTTGCAAATTTTTATTTTTCCTTTTGAGGCTTTCTATACGTTGTAATTCATATTTTGAGCATTTAATGAAAGAGGGAAAAGCCTAATTAGAGGTTTTTGGACCTAAAGCAGAGGTAGCCCAAGAGAGGGGTGAACCGTTTAAACAAATTCCTTATCGTCATGCTATGTATTTTTGTTGTATTATTTTAGATTCTCGTTACATTAAATAGTAAATTTTCATAAGTACACTTTTCCCAAGCAAGATTATACAAAGGAAAAAAACTCTATTAGTTCAACTTCAAACCACATTACTTCATTTGCAAAATACTTGAACTTGCTTATTCACACACATAGAATTTCGATTAATGAATACTTTGCACATAAAAAAATACTTTCATTAATCAGACTACTCACGTTTACATTTTATTTAGGAAGAGCGCTTGTGGGGTCAAGCTTCGGTTTCTTCCTTTCTAGTAAAACAATAACCAAAAGAAAGCTCTCATCACAATCTCTATATGAGAAATACTTTGTTCTCAAATTCGCATCAAAATAGGCTTCAACAAAATCCATAAACACTTTTCCATGGTCTATAAGGTATCGAAAATGGTGTATATAAACCAAGCTTCCTATTTCTATACTTTCTTGTAGCAATATAATGAACATCCTCTAATGAAACGTGCAACACTATCTACCATGCAAGGCCAATAACAAATAATTTTCAGAACAAATGTGCGACCGTTTTTCTTACCCATAAATGTCCAACAATAAGAGAAAAAAATGAGCTTCTCTCATGATGCTTAGTCTCTCTCCTCTGCATACATAAATTGCCCATATGAAACAAAAAAATTATTTTGCAAATGATAATCATTCTCCTCAACATGATTCCCTTCACTCTTAGCATACACATCCTTAAAATCAACATCTAATGCATACTATTCTATGTATCTCTCATGTACAATAGAATCATTCTTAAGTAAAGTAGCAAGACTAATAATAGACCTTGAACACACGTAAAATTTATTGTAAATACTTATTGTACCTTATTACCAAGTGAAATTTTTGTAGCAATCCCATCCATCCGAAATGTCGTGACCGTTGCTACCTACTTTGCGACTACAAGCATCTTGAAGGTCATGGCCTGGGTATTTAAATAACCGTTTCTTTGCTCATAAAATAGTGTTTCCACTTTTTCGATGCTTTGTAACAATGCATAACTCTTTATCATATGTAGGATAATTCAAAACACCATTAAATGTCTCGAATGAAATGCGATAGACTTACCATGTCGTAAGAGAACGATCATGGCATAATCACTAAAGATTTGCCTCCACCGAATGGCTTTCAAGTCTAGTAATGCAAGGACTCGGAGCTGAACTTATATTCTCTTTGAAAGACTCAAAAATATTTTTGTTTCTTGCCTTCCCATTGGAAAGCACACTTCACACTTGTCATCGCATGCATAGGAGAGGCTATGGCAAGTAGAAGTTAGAAATAAATGTGACCTAATACCGAGATGCACCCAAAACAATTTTACCTCCGTAATTATTTTGGTAGTAGGCCAATCTAAAATTGCTTCTACCTTATAAGGATCAATTCTCAAAGAACCTCCTCCTACTATATGTCCCAAATAAACCAAAGAAGTCTTTCCAAATTCAGTACTTTGAAAATTCTAAACAATCGATTTTCTTCAAAACATCCAAGTTCTTTCTTAACATGCATGACATGCTCTTCTAGCCTGATGGGAAATTAAGATTTCATATAATTAGACAATAATGAAATCATCAAGAAAAGGATGTAAGACATCATCCATTACCACATGAAAGTTGCAGTTTGCATTGTATAAACCAAACGTATAAAAGCCACCATAAAGAGTCCCCGTTTGATTTGAAATGTTGTCTTCCGTATGTCACTTTAATATTTAGCATCTTATCGATCTAACAAATCATCTATCCTTGGAGTGGGTAAAATTCTTTTACCGTTATCTTGTTCAATGCCCCGAAGTCCACACACATGCAGAAGTTCCATCTTTCGGGAATCAACACTATCTATGAACCACATGGTGAAATGCTTGGTATTATGAATCCTTTCAGAGCAACAAGCTCTTTAATTTGCCTCTTAATTTCAGCATTCTCCTTGACATACATGTGGCACATGTTGCATTTGTGTTATATTCTTTCCATGATTAATGACGCGTGGGGGGGGGTGCAATGGGGGACGATAGCCCCTCAGAATGGTGGCCGGGAAAAATGTATGAGGGGCTCATAGGGGGTGGTAGCCCCCCATGTCGTGTTCCGAGCAAGGCTACTGAAAAAATTTGGTCCTTATTTTCCAAAGGCGAACCCACTCCATGGTTTTGTGCATGGGTTTGCACATGGTTTTTGGGCATGATGGTTTCCGACCCCCGGTATTTTGTAGATCCTACCAAGGGAACTATGGTTATGTTCTAATCCAAGGTTAATGGATTAGGTGGCTTATGTATAACAACATGTATATATATGTGTTGTAACACTAAAAGGAATATAATGAAAAATCAAGTCAAGTTGTCCCGATTAGGGATCCGTGCCAAAATCTATGTGTTTATCCGTTTTATGTTTTATGCCTACCACTATTTACTTTTCTCATTTTAAGATTCGTTTTCATAGACAATTTTTGCATGTGGTTAAAACCTACATTTCACTTGGTATCAAAGTAATTTTGGCTTCAAGGGGACGTCATTGCTAAGGGGTTTTTTGCTTAGGCCTCGAGGTAGACCGTTTTCAAAGTGGGAGATCTGGCAGGATCACTCCTTGCGTGAAAGAAGATGGTGAGCGCAGTGGGAAGTTAGAGATCGAGAAATTTAATGGTCATAGTTTTGGGTTGTGGAAGCTCAAGATGGGAGGATCTCGTCAGGATATGACCCGATCGCAAAGGATCCGGGTACTAAACCAACGACAATGTTAGATGAAGACCGGAAGAAACCGGATTAAAGGAAAAAAGCACAATACAAATCTCTGTGTGTCTCGATTCAATATTGTTTAATGTATCCGGCGGCTTTCACGATTACATTCCTGTGGTACAAATTGGGACTTGTAATTAATCTAAGTCTCTCGGTGAATAAATTGTTCTCGCGTAAAAGTTGTATAACCCAAGGATGAAGGATGGAGACTCTAAGGACAGAGCATCTAAAGGCCTTCAATACTATGGTAAATCGTCATATGTTGATATTAAAAATATAAGATGAAAATAAGTGCATCATTTTGTTGTGTTCTCCGCTGCATCGTACGCTTCAATACAATAGGTAGCAATAAAACGTATCGAATTTTGATGACATTGTCTCACTTTGTCATTTGGAGAGGAAACAGAGTGCGTAAAAATATGGAGGGTTATGCAGCGGAGATGCCCTATCCGTATGAGGAAGGTCTCAGAAGAAAAAAACAAGAATAAGGTTTCGAGTGGGAGATCTAAATATAGAGGGAGATCTAAATATCCTAGAAAGTTTGTAAAGGTAGGCCGGAAATGCGAAAGGAAGGGCAATCTTTGCTAAAAGTGATTGCAGATCTAAAGATCTTGAGATAGGAAAGGTATCTATCGATGCTCCTTTTCATAGAGGAAAACCACCCTTGATGAAGGGAAGTGTATTTGGCTTCTTCTCACACATAGACTGTGAGTCATGGTTGATCGACTCGGGCATTTTTTTCACTTCACTCCCCATAGGAATTGGTTCTACAGAGTATAAGAAATATGACAAGAAACATGTATTTTGGGGATGATAGGAAGGCCAAAATTGTTAGACGTGGAAAAGTCAAGATGAATCTCGCAAGGTGGAAGGATTAGAACACTTCGGGTGTTCGTACATTCCCGCATTGGCCGTAAATATGATTTTTGTAAGCAAGATGCATGATGCAAGTGTAAAAATAGTGTTCGAAAAAGATACCCGTACGATGGTTCTAGAGCACTAGAGACACGTGGGAGTTCCTGATGGAACTCTGAGCATGTGTTTTGTGGGCATCACCGTTATTGTTGGGTGCAACAATTTTGTGGTTACCGAAAGTGGAGCCAAAGCCTAGTGGTCTCTAGAGAAAAAGCCATGCTATGGCATCAAAGGCTTGGACATATTGGAGAGAAGGGCCTTAAGATACCGCATGGAAATGGTATGGTAGAAGGTATGTCTAATAGCTCTTTGGATTTCTATTTCGTGAACATTATGTATAAGGGAAGTAGAATCGGCGATTTTTCCTTCGTGCTACAGGGTGAATGAGATATTGTGAGCTTGTGCATGTTGATGTGTTTGGACCCATGTTGGTTCCATCACTGGTAAGTCCGTGTACTATGTTTTCATCTGCTGCATTACTTCTCAAGGAATACATGGATATATTTCTTGAAGAAGAAATCTAAAGTCTTTGAAAGATTTAAAGAATTTAAGGCTCGGTGGAAAACTGTGGATGACAAGGAAGATAAAGGTGTTGAGGATAGATAATGGTGGGGAGTTCTCGCAAGAAGGAATTTGAAGAGTTATGTAAGCAGAAGTGTGGTATGGCATGGTAGAAGACTACTCCATACACACCTCAAGAAATGAAGTTGCGTAAATAATGAATAGAACGTTGATGGAAAAGGCAAGAAGTATGCTAAGTGGTACCCGGTTAGGACAAGAATTTTGGGCAGAGGCAAGGAGACCGCATGTTACTTGGTTAATAGATCACCTTCATCAATGTTGGAGGATAAGACTCCACATGAGGTATGGAATGGTAAGAAACCCTCTCACATATGAGTGTATTTGGATGTGATGTGCATATTTACATGTTACGAAGGAGAAAAGGACCAAGTTGGATAATAACCGAAAGGTGCATCTTTATCGGGTATAAGGATGGTTTAAAGGATTACAAGCCAGAACCCAAAAATGAAAAGGTTATGTACAACCAACATGTGGTTTTTAGAGAGTATATATTGTTAGACATGAAGTCCTACCAAAGGAACTCCGAGAAGACAGAGTTTGAGCTCAAGGAGGATGAATCGACTCTATACGAAGAAAACTCGAAGAGGAAGAACCACAAAATCCAAATTTCGTGAGAAGATTAGTTTAGGAAAGAAGACAACCAAAAAGGTATAGTTCATCTACTGTCAAATTTTTCTTTAACCGATGTTGATCCCGTGAATCCGTCAAGGAGGAAGTAGATTGGAAGGATGGAAAAACTCTGTATGAGGCCATGGTTGATGAAATGGCATCCCTTGCATAAACCGGCATGTAATCCGGTGAGGCTGTGTTTATTGGAAGGCCCATCTAGAGAAAATCGGTGTTTAAGAAGAAGATCAATGCAGAAGGCAAGGTGGATAAATACAAAGTTCTGCTTGGTAGTAAAAGGTTATTCTGTGTGCCGTGAATTGATTTTGCCGATATTTTTCTCCCGTTGCCAAAGTTACTTATATTAGATTACTTGTATCCTGGCATCGTTGCATTTTATTTTGAGGCACGATGGATGTGAAGACAACATTTCTTCACCGGGATCCTCGGAAGAGGAGATCTACATGAAACAACCTTAAGGCTTTATGACGAAGGGGAAGAAGATTGGCGCAAGGTGTTAAATAATTCTCTATATGGGTTAAAAGGTCACCAAGGATGTGGTATCAAAAATTGATACCTATATATGGGGACTGGATTCACCAAAACCAAGGAGTGACTGTGTTTATTTTAAATTAATCAGACCGTGTTATTTATTTGGTCTTGTATGTGGATGATATGTTGTTGATTGGAAATGACAAAGAAATTATCCAATATTTGAATACCTAACTATTCTCCAAATTCAACATGAAGGATTTTGGTGCTACAAACTATATTTTGGGCATGGAAATTAAGAGAGATCAAAGAGGAATCACTCGGGTTAAACCAAAGGAAGTATGTTGACTATATTGGCAAGAGGTTTAATATGAAGGATAGTAAATAAGAATGTTCGATTCGTAGGTACAAAGTTCTTCAAGGAATTGTAGTTGTCCCAAGACACAAGAAGAAGAGGAGGATATGTCCTGTGTTCCTTATGGAAGTATAGGGTAGCCTGATGTATGCAATGGTCTATACTAGACTAGATATCGTACATGTAGTGGGAGTATTGAGCAAGCTTATTCCAAATCTAGGGAAAGAGCATTGGTATTACCTATTGAAGCGGGTTTTCGCATATTTGTGTGGCACTAGTGATTATGGTTTGTGCTACTGTAGTACTTGGAAGATTAAGAGTAAGAAATTCATGGTTTTGTGGATACATCAGTCGGAGATTCCACTGGTAAGATCTACAAGTGGGTATGTGTTTAGCCTATTTGGAGGTGCAATCGGGCTAATATAAAATACAACAGTGGCTCTTTCAAATACAAAGGCGTAGACATGGCAACCACTCATGCAAGTAAGGAAGAAGTTTTAAGGCAAGTAGAGTCATGCTCAAGTATGGGGTCGGAAAGCAAGCGATATGATAGATCATGGATACCAAAGTGAAATTTTATTGGCTAAGAACCTCGCTTATCATTCAAAGGCAAAGCATATCGAGATGTTTAACATCAATTTTTGACATATATGTATTGAGATAAAAGGGTGTTGTCGGTAAATGTGGACACTTTGAAGAATGTTGTAGATACATTAAAAAAATTCCTCTTCGAGCTCTTGTGCTTTCCAGCATAAAAATGGGTGTTAAAGTCATTAATGACTCGCCTTTCCAGGGTCTATCGTGGAAAGAAAACAAATGCTGTGCCGCACTTACCACCGTGCATCATACCTCGCTTCTCCGATCGCAGATCATTCACTATATGGCTGCACAAACCGCTATTTTTTGCACAATAAGATCTTAATAAGTAATGGTGAGTTTTAAAAATTAACCCTAAAACCTTAAAATAACATTCGTTCGCCTTAGCATAAAACACACATCAGTCAATTGAAATCGTCACAAATCCTCCCAAAGATAGTATCTACCCCAAAGGATTCACCGTATTTATGGATGGTATTATCGGCTTTTTTCTAACTACCGGGACCGTATTTGGAGTCCACTACATGATTTGATCATCCTTCCAACACGTTTGAAAACGCAGCCTTGCCAACCACTTTGGAGCTCAATGGTAAATGTCACGAAGAAAATTTCATAGATCTCCGTGAAAGGTACATATTCTTCCACTTTCGTGGTCAACTTTATACCACAATTCTCTTTCTATCACACTCCCCCGAACTTCGCTTTTCAAACCACTCTTCGACTTTCTTCTTAGGTCTCCAATGTGTTCTCAAGATTATTCGATCCCTCCCCTCAAAATGCTCCTAGTCCCTAAAATGTAACCATTTTTTGGCTTGAGGGTTCCTAACCTGTGCTCCGGTGGCTAAGTTTTTCCAACAAACCCCCATGCTACCGGCCCCGTAGTGACCCTCGCTTTCATGGTGAAAGTCTCACCCAAGGTGATGGGAGGTCGTTGAACCAGGGTTTCGCAACCCGAGAGAGTAAGTCACAGTCCGTGTTCCCCGCCCGTTGAGTTCCGAACTTAAATAGATCTATTCACAAGCTTATTGATAATATACTCCATAGTATAATAGAGCTATTATTATGCAAAGATATATTAAATACCTTGTAATTCATGCGAAATATAAATTAGAAGCATAGAGCACTATAATTGCGAGAATTAAGAGTTCATAGATACATATACTAGAACATAGATACTTTCGTAGTTTGCAAATAATTAAACAGACTTTCGCAACTTAATCATATAGCTCGTGTCTACATCAATCATAAACAAAAAAACCAGATAGTATCTAGTGTCCAAGAGTACTTCACATACATATTAATATCAAAATCCACTTACAACTTGTAATACCACCTATGTACATGTAAATTTTACCAAAAGGTCCGCACATAGTAGGACTACATCTCCGCGCACATAGCCAATAGAAGTCCTTACATAAAAAACTCGAAAATAGACTAACAATTCATGCGTAGAATCAATCTAAATTATTTTCTTGCCTTAAGACTCGAAACATTCATCTACTTATATCAATTTAGCCTATGCATTCAATGGTCCACAAACTATGGTTTGCGGATTCTCGTCTACCCTTGACCCATTACAATTCATTTAAGGTTTTGGACCCACCCCAAAACCCCCGCTAGTGTTGGGTATGTGTTATATTCTTTCCACGACTAAGCACGCGTGGTAAGAGAGGGGGGCTGGCAGCCCCCTCGCTCTGGTGTCCGGGTAGGTGCCCCGTCGAAAATTTTTGGTCCCACTCGGGGCAGTAGTCCTTCGCATCCATGGTTTTGTGCATGGTTTTTCAAGCATGGTTTTGGGCACATGGTTTTCGCCTCGGTGGCTTTGTAGATCCCGTCAAGGGAACTACTGCTATGTTCTAACCAGGTTTATGGATCGGGTTTTATGTATGCTTCGGCGTGTATATATATATGTGTTGTAACACTAAAAGGAATATATAATGAAAAATCACTGTCGGTCATCCCGATTTGGGATCCAGGGAAAATATCTGTTTATCTGTTATGTTTTATGCTCTTGCTATTGCTTATTTTCTCCGTTATAAGATTCGTGTGTAGAAAATTTATGTCCAAGGTTAAACCTACATTCGGTATCGTAGTTGTTTCTGGCCGGCGGGGACGCCTTTGGCCGCCGAGGGTTTTTTAGTCCGGCATGAGGTAGACCCTGCTCGCGGGGAGATCCGCCGGATCGATTTTACATGTGGCAAAGATGGTGAGCGTTTAAAGATAGAGATCGAGAAATTCAATGGTCGAGTTTTGAGTTGTAGCTTCAAGATGGGAGGATCCGCTCGTGGATAAAGATCAAGTGGATCACGCGTAGAATCTAGTACTAAAAACCAACTAGGGAGTGGGGCGATGAAGACTGAAGAAAATGTATCAAGGCTAAGAGCAAGATACGATTGTGTGTCTCGTATCTTGGGTATTGCTGAATGTATCTCGGGGGAAGCTACGACAAAGAATTTGGGAAAAACTTGGGACTTTGCACTGACTCCAAGTCTCTCGTAATGTTGTTCCCCGCGGAAAAATCCGTATAACCCCGAGATGAAGGATGGAGACTCCTGGGTACGTAGCACCCAACGCCTTCATCGTGGTAAGTCGATTGTCATCTATTGATATTAAAATCTCGTAAGGTATATGCATTAGTTTGTTGTGTTTCTACCGTACCATGGGGATACCGTTATTGCAATAGGTAGCAATACAACTACCCTGAATTTCGATGACATTGTCTCAAATTGCCATCAGAGGAAATGAGAGCCGCAGAACATGGAGGGTCAAATGGAGATGCCTTATCCGTACGAGGAAGGTCCCAAAACGGGTAAAAACAAGAATAAGTTTTCGAGTGGGAGATCCAAAGAGCAGAGGGAGATCTAAATCTCCCGGGAAAGTTTGTAAAGGTGTGTCGGAAATGCGGAAAGGAAGGGCACTACAAAAAGGACTACAGATCGAAAGCTCCCGAGAAAGCAAAGGATCCGATGATGCTCCTTCTTCGTAGGCAAAACCACCTTCGTACGATGGTGGGGATGTGTATTTCATTTCTTCTTCAAATACACATGTAGATCATGAGACATGGCCGATTGACTTTGTGTGCATCCTTTTCACTTCACTCCCCATAGGGAGTGGTTCTGCGAGGTGAGAAATATGATGGGCATGTCTTTCAGGATGATAGGAAGGCCAAAACTGTTTCCGACGTAAAGGTAAAGTCAAGCTACAAGGTGTGAAGGATTAGAACAACTTCTCGGTGTCTCCGCATATTCTCGCATCGTCGAAATCTGATTTCTCGTAAGAAAGATGGATGATGGTGTGTAAAAAAAAGGTTCGAGAAAGATGCCCGTAAGATGGTTCGAAGGAGCACCGGTATTAGTGCGGGAGTTCGCATCAACTTGCATAAGCTACAAGGTAGCACTGTTATTGATGGGTGTAATAGTTCTGCAGTTCCCGAAAGTGGACGCGAAAGCCTAGATGTCTCGTAGAAAAACACCATTCTATGGCATCAAAGGCTTGGACATATTGGAGAGAAGGGAATTTTCAGACATCGTATAGAGATGGTATGGTAGAAGGTGTGCCGAATTGTTCTCTGATTTCATCTTTGAACATTGTGTATATGGGAAGCAAAATAGGGTTAGTTTTTCGCTTCCGTGCTAAGAGGGCAAACAATATATTAGAACTTGTGCATAGTGATGTGTTTGGACTCGTGCTTCGCCCACCACCGGAAAAGTCCGTGTACTATGTTTCATTCATAGATGACTTCAAGAAATACATGGATATATTTCCGAAGAAGAATTGAAGTCTTCGACAGACGAAAGAATTTATGCTTTGGTGGAAAACTAGACAAGAGAAGAAGATAGCACCGGGAGGATGAGCAATGGTGGGAGTTCTGTAAGAAGGAATTTGAAGAGTTCTCGTAAGAAGTGTGGTATAGCACGAAAGAAGACTACTCCATACACACCGCCAAGAAATGGATTTGCAGAAGAACAAATAGAACACCGATGGAAAGGCAAGAAGCATGCTCAAGAGGAATGCAAGTTAGACAAGAATTTCGGACGCAGGTATGGATACCGCATGTTACTTAGTTGGGTCGTATCACCATCAATGTTGTTGTCGACAATTTTTGTCTCCCTAGAGAGCGCCCCAGAGTTTCCATAGACCAAGGTTTCAGGGACATCTTAGCATAGCAAAGAGCATAATAAAATCGGGGTGTCAATCCAAAACTCTCTCTCGCTATCTCTTGTAAAACAAGGAAATTGGTTTAAATGGGACTAGGACTTACAGAACTCGCCACAGGAAAGTAATGTTGCAGTAGAAAAGAAGCAAAACTCCAACACAAAGGAATTAAGACAAATAAGAGACAATTTACCGTAAAGAGGGCCGATTCAAATAATATGCCACATAAATCAAGTATCAGGAGGTGTGTGTAGGAAGAAATATAAGAATATACTATTCAACATTGGGTCAGATACCCGTATACACAACAACCACATATATGGGCTTATCGATCTAAGAATCCATACATGAAAATGGCGTTTTAAAAGCACCCTCCCAAAGCAACTAACATAGCAGAATATGATGAAATGAACATGAAACAATATATCGTGTCCGAGCCATATTTAAAGCACTTGACTCATCCAAGTATGGGCATCAAATTCAGATGAACTTGCTCACAATCGCGGGAGCTACCTACATTCCAAGACATGATACAAGAAGATATATGAAGTGAAATGTTGTATTAATCACATAAGAGAAGGTTACATATCAGAAATACCAAAGACCAATCCTCATTACGTATAGAACTCCTCTCACCGAGACCCTATGGGCTCGAACCTTCACATGTAAGCTTTACAAAATGTATACAAATGTGCCTTTCACCGCACAATTTTTCCGATACAAGTCCGGAACCCTTACAATGTTCTCTCTTCCTCCCTTTTACAAGAAGGATAAGAGAAACCAATAAAAGGGTAGGTGAAAACAATTAATTTTTTCCATTAAAACAAATGGGAGGAAACATGTCGCGCCCATACTATTTGACGGCCATGAAATATTACATGTACTGAAGTGTCACCTCCATGAAGTAAATGCACTGATAAAAGATATCCTTACAGGTAAGGTGTGAAGAATAAAATATATAACACTCGTACTTTCCCGAGAGAAAAATCATGAAGTAAGACCTCGGATGGGATAAGATTCTTATGTACTAGAGACTCTCCGTCTTCTCGAACACCGAATTGGAATCTAAATTTCTTCAATGCCGTACACCGCATTCCTTGGATCTTTCTGAAGGATATTGTTTGTCGCGACAATTAATACTTCCATCTCGTAAAATTTTCCCTTTGGATTACTCCGGAGGGTTTGATAGCTTTCGATCTCTGCTTGTATCGCGCTCATCTCTACAACTACCCTAGATCTTTTCAATAATTCTCCTTTCCGCAAGCCGGTCCTTGGGTGCATCTTCAATTTTTGTAATGGAGGCAAGAGGACAATGGTGATCTCTCGTCATCGTTGTACCGCAAACCGAAACACTAAAGAAAACCAGATGCAGACAGGAGGCAACACATCATGGGTGTAGATCGGAAAAAATAATGAACATACAAAGGAACTAGTAAACAGAGAGATAGAGGTTTCATGCGAACAATAACGTTCAAATACATATGAAATATATAAAAGGTGGAGGGGGAGCTTAAAAGCACGTGGGATGATGATGGATGTATTAAAGACCAAGCGAAAGGGCGACGTGGAGGTGGACTCGGCGATCAGTCAGTGAGTGAATGACTGACCATACGACGAAAACGGAATCGACTTGCTAATATCAGACGGGGCAAAGGATGCGATGGTGGGCTGCAGGCCGTTAACTTAGGCTAACTTCGTGTAGCCTGGAAAAGCGAACGCTCGTCAGATGAAGGTTTATAGATCGAATGGCTCTCATCACTTTCGTTGTGCATCCACCGCCAAAGAATAACACACGAAATGGAGTGTTTTGGAACAAGGCTCCAGGACGCGTGGCATCCGCTCGAATGGAATCGCTCGGGATTTTGAGAATACCACCTCACGTCGAAAAGTCACAAATAAACAGGGGCCGGGTTTGTGGGTAAGGCGTGTCGATGACCACCGCATAGGACAAGTCAGCGGTCAGCTCCATCCGTGTTTGATCCGATGGCCGAGAGGCCCGATAGAATTTAAATGATGAGCTCTTTGATCCGGGAATTGTGTTGCACCCGGGTCACGTGAAAGGCTACCGTAGGGCCAGGACCTAAGGGGCTCGACCAAATATTTCAAAAGCAAGACTTTCGCCTTCGATTATGAAATTTGGGCGCTGAGGGAGGCGCAACAAGAGGGAAAAGGGGTTTGTGTCACGATATGGAATTTTAATGGTTCAGGAGGTGTCAAGGCCAAAAATTCTGATGGGGCCCGACATGGATTACATCGTTCCAATCGGGGGCGCACGTTCATCCTCGACGCACGAGAACTCTGTGCCATCTAATATTCTTTGTGCCGATCGTCTTCTTTAGCCCCTTCCGTGGATTTGCTTCATAATTAATCGAAGATGTCCTCCTCGATCAAAACCAAAACTCAAAACAAAACCTATACAACATGGTACATCACTCTCTGCCGCCTCACCGACCGAAGTGTGGCTTTAGATTGCCATGTGCACCAAAGACGTCGCCCGTAAATTATCCAATGATAAAGGTGTTATTACCCCTCGTTCCGTCACCCCAAATGGCCGAACCGCAGGGCCGAATTTGCCGTGCTTCTTTCGCCCTCCCACATCCCACTCCGGAAAGCACTGTGACGCGAAATCTACTGCCTTTTGCATGCCGATCAAATACATGTTTTATTTTCTGATATTTCGTTAGTCTCTCCATTCACTTAATCCCATGTTTCCTCTTAATTCCACGCTATTAATTTTTCTAACCATACCATCCGGTTCTTTTTGACTTTCCCCGCATGAAAATGTATTATCGGCAAAGCCATTTGTATAGGAAATACTCAGCTCATCCATACACCAACTCATATGGAAGATTTCCCGCCTCTGCTCGCTTACAAGTAATTCTATTGGCCTATAGGAGTGAAATTTCATCAGAATCCCAATTCTTCTGATGTCGTATAGTATTTTTCAAGGCCCTCACTAGGTTTGACATAGAAGATTCTACCAAACTACTGCTGACAGTAAGTCATGAAAGTGCTTAAGTGCAATGTTGTACCGTTGATAGAAATTCGCTGTACCTTGCGTATTTGAAGGCTCGTGCATTACTCTGTCACTATTCTAGCAGACAATGCAAACTTGATAAGGATGTTTTCCTCCATAAATCTTATGATGACAAAAGGTTTCAGAATTTTCGTGTGCATGGCTTCCAACCATTTTGTAAAGTAATCAGAAATGCTATCCATTTATGTTTCCCACGATGGGGGATGCACTTCTCCAATAAAATATATTCCCATTTGTTGAAATGGCTCATTCACATGAACTTGAATCAAGGAAGAGCTACACAACTTCTGCCTCTCAAAGTACCGACACTTATCACAAAGCCTTAACCCAAGCAAAACATCTCCAAATAATTTTGGCCGCAGGAACCAAATTTCTCTTCTAGATTTTATGAGTCAGGCCCTCCAAATTTCCAGTGTCCTCCTACAAATTCCCTCATGAAATTCTATCATTATACTTCTACTTCTTCCTCCGTTAGGCACAAGAGTAGATTCCGTAAGGATCTCTCCAATATAGTTGCCCATTAGCAACTATATAATTTTGTGATTTCAATATTGGGGTTCTCAGATTATTTCTATCACAACCGGGAGGGCAAATTAGTGTCAAAAGATATTCAACTATTTCTTTGTACCATGGACTGTAGATATTTTATGTGTACTTCCAGCAGCTATCTCCAGCCTCCCCTTGCCGCTCTTTTTCATTCTTAGACTGCTAGAAACCATAAACAAATGAGTCAAGAGCTTGATAATTTGATTCCGATAAGATCCTTGTTAGCCCCTGGCCCTTTATCAACTTGGTTGACGGATGTCTAGATCATACTCGTATTTTAGAAATCCATCTCCTTTTTCCTTCTACCGTCTCCCGAATAAGAATGTCTTGACACCGTATTAGGGGGACACAACACAAAGTACGTAGACCATGGTGAATATATATGCTAAAAGCTTTGAGATTTCACTGTGCATAGGCCTATTTCTCCAATATATTATACTTCGCTCGTGATCATGGAGCATCAGTTAAAAAAGGCAATAGTTAAGTATCCACTTTCATTTTTTTCAACAAAACTCAACTACCGTATGAGGTGAAGCGAAATGAAAGATCATGTGCTGTTTACAAGGAATCTCAGTCAGCCTAAATACAGAGCTCGCAAATGCAAGTTTTATCCTCGTGAATGCATCTCTAGATTCCCGAGACCATTTTTCTTCATTATTGTTTTTTAGCATATTAGTTATATGCCTAACTATCTCACATAGGTGAGGTAGATAAATTTTCTGTGAAATTTATCCGCCTAAAATATTTGCACTTCCTTCTTATTTCTCGGGGGAGAGGGATGCTATTTATAACTTTCACTCTTTGGGTTCTATCCTTACCCCACCTTTGAATACAATATGTCCAAGTTTCCTTCCTCTAATGCAAATAAAGACTTTTGTGGGTTAAGAGAAAGACCATACCTTTTGCATTTTTCAAAGCCTGTAAATGCTAAATATGCTCGCATCATTTTTTAAGGATCGTAACATCATCAAGGTACACCACCAAAAATTTATCTTGCCTCGATTGCAGGCTATGTCCATGGCCCTTGAAAGTGGCTCCCACATTAAATCACCCAAAAAGGCATCTCAGCATACATGAATGTCCCCTCATGGTGTATAGAAAGGTACTTTCTTCTCGTCTTCCTAAAACACAACCACCGGTTGGCAACTTAAAAACCATCCATCATCGACATCCTAGCCTTCCAACACTTTCAGCAAGCAGATGTGGTCCATCTTAGGTGTTGGATAATTATCTTTAAAGATGCTCTGCTTAAATTCCTCTCAACCGCACACAACCTTATTTCTCCATTTTTCTTTCTACTATGGACCAAGTTTGCAAACTCCGTTAGCCACCCATTTTTTCCCATCATATCACCTCGGTACAACATTCTAGTTTCAAGAAAAAAATCTCACCTTAAATTTTTTGGTGCTTCGAAGTCCCTGGGTGAAACTCATGTTGTCAAGTTAAATCTTCTACTCCGTTTTCCTTCTCCAAACCCTCGATATCCCGCAAAAATCCAAGTGAAATACTGCAATATTTTCTCATTTTCCTTTCCTTCCAACTACCTCATTCTCCATTTTCCTCTTTATTCATAAAAACCCTGCCAAAACATATGTTTTTCCTTTAACCCTTCACATTCCACTTCCCGAAGGTTAAAAACTCACTTTTTAACTTATCTAATTCTTCTCCTAAAAATCATTGGAAATCATATAAATGGCATATTTTCTCGTGTTTTTGGCATTTTAGCCCTTTCAAGCTAAGCCCCCGAGCCATTTTCTCTCCATACCCGAGCGCGCACCGTACCGCTCATTCCTTAGGCGCTAAACTCGGTACCGCCATTTTCCTTCCGTTCATTTCCTTTCAGACCTTAAAACCGCATTTTATAAAGTTTAATGGGAATAATTAAATCACATGTTTTATTTCGTGATCTAACCCTGACCACGATCTACTCCCGTGTATCCGACGGATGAGCACCTCACTAAGTGATCCCCCTCTCAGCGTCGGCTGGTCAAGAAACCACCGGTTTCCATTTCGCACCACCTTCCGAGCCACTTGAAATGCCTTCGCCTGGGCCAAATGATTCCATACGCTCGGCCGACACGTGTCCCCGCTTTCATTATTTCAAAACCATCGTGCTATCACCTCATTTCATGCATTAACCCCTCACACCATGACCATGCAATGGACCACCCCACCGTTCGATCCGGAACTTCCCATCCGACGGCCGCCGATCGCCTCACTTGCTCGACCTTTGACCCGACATGCTTGCCCGTTAACCCATCCATCGACGTCCAAGATTCAATATCCGCCGTCGATCTCTCGGCAGATAGACAACTATTATTCGTCCTCCTAATTCCATCGCCCCAAATGCCGTACATTTTCCCGCCTCGATTTCGTTGCTCGATCTCGACCGTCGATTTTTGCGCATCGACTGGGCCCGATTTAATATTTCTTCAACCTTTTTCCACGATCGCCGATTTGATCTTGGCTACTGGATGATGCCATCCAACCCGCCCGCGTTCCTCCGCACATTCCCCAAAGAAGATTGACCTATAAACCGGATTTTTTACGTGTTTCTCGTGTATTTTTCGTGGTTAAGGTCATTTGTTTGTGCTCAAAAGGAAATTTACGAGGAGGGTGACGATCTCACGTTTCGATTTCCAAGGAAATCACTTACAGATATTTTTCACGTCTCTTCAATGTTTCCACAGTATCACGCCTTTCCCTACCCCAAGGCAGCCCCCCGCACAACCAGAAAACCATCAAAATCACGTAAAAAGAGTATCGTAGATTTGAAGACTTAAATGAACCTAAACAGCAGATTAGTGGACATATTTGTGGGGATTAAGGCTAATATATACATTAAACACCTAATCCCTAGATCTAAAACATATATTAAAGGAAAATCGAAGGTGTTTTGTCAGAAACCCTTCACCGCCACAAATGGAGGAAAATTGATTCCTCCTACCGACTACAACACCGTGCCTCAAAGGATTCAATCAAGAACCTAATTTATTGATCAAAGCTCATTTTGCCTCGATACGTCTACAAAGGAGTTATTTCGCCAGGAAATTAATGACAAGAATGCCTGGTACAGATAACCCTATTGCAGCCGTAGCCTCAAAAGTCTAATAAAGCTCCCACCGAGCTAAATTCATGAGTGTAAATCATTTATCATTGAGGAACACCCGTATAGTTCCTCGTTGGAGCCCCTCAAAGGCTAAGAAGAAATTAATATCTCGTATTAATTGATTTGGAGATCTTTATCGTATCTCTACCTCTCATTCTTCTATAAATACTAATAGAAGATGAGTGAAGGGTTGGTTGTTAATGTAATTGGTCAAAGCATTGTAATTGTCACCGAGCCGAAAACTCTTGATTGTAGATAGGATTTCACTTCAGTTCTGAGCTCGCTTGTGTCAGAGTAGGTTAGGTTGTGAAGAGAGATGGATTAAAACACCGGATTCGAAGATTGTAACTAGTTTGAAGCATCATCTGCCGGGATTACGGGATCCTCGGTCTATGTTGATGGTGACGTTATTCTCACCGTGATCAGATGGAGCTGCCACTGAGCTCATTTTCCACTATAGCACAGCTAAATGGTTAGGACCCCATCGTATATTAGTAACTCCTCTCGCTCAAAAACCTTTATTTTAAATGTTTTCTCTCAATCCGTGTTATTTGAAAATGATTTAATTCGTTAGCTTGCCACAGGATGTTGGCGTTCATCTTGTTGTTCTAGTCGAATGTTATTTTTTAAATGTTACTTTCAATATATGTTGTGTGGAAGATGAAATGAGGAAATTAAGGTTAGCTCCCGAGTCCCTTTCTTATTTTCTCAACTATTTGATGTTTCTTTTGGGATGTGTTAAAAGTCGACTAGTTTCAAAGTACTTGTATCGCATCTTAGACCATTCTTGTGTTATCTTTGTTTCCTTTGTTTTTTATATATGTTTTCTATCGAAGTGTATCAAAGGCTTGATAGTTTCAAAGTACTTACCAGACCCTAGGTTGCTTCTATGTTTTTCTTAAAAATGTCAGCGTTCAGTTTCAGTACTTACCATCCCTGGCCTTCTTGTTCTGCATCTATCGTTTCCCTTTCTATTGTACCATTCCATCTCCAAAATCAAACTTTAAAGAGATCTCAGGGAGGCAGATGACTGCCCCATATCACTTCCTTGGACTCGATTGTTTCAATTAAATCCTCTTATGACTCATAGCCCAATGGACCGAAAACCTCGCCATCATCTTTCTTCTTGATCAAAGCTTAATATTTTTTTCTTGTGAACTTTCACTTTTTTGAACCTATTTGCATATATATCTTTCACCTCGCATAGCAACTATGTCTTCAACCATCCAAAAAACCAAACAAACCCTTGGTCTTCATAACTAGCCTAATATCATTACCCTAAACTTCAAAGATGAAACTGTTCGTACATATTGAGAGATCCCTCTCCGATTCGGAGGGCTAGATCCTGTAATCCCAAAGTTGGTTGAAGGCTGCTGCTAACTCGTGATCGAAATTTTTCCAATCTTGCTTATTATAGAGACCTAACATTTCCGGCGACTACTGGGATCATAACCCAAAATCTCCGTTTAAAACCCTGAGAGTAAAAAGAAATTTTCACACTACCAAGAAACAAAAACGTTGATAAAACCCATGAATCAAAGGAGACAACTAGGTCAACCCTAGGATTCTCGTGTTTTTATCTAACCTTGGAAAAAGCTAGCTTAGCCATAAGAGTAGATTACCTTCATAGTCTTTACGTCCTGTAGCTAAGTTTTAGCAAAGTTAAGACATTCTTAGAAACCAACGAAAAACAATTCAGAAAAATACCAAAAAGAATTTCGCATTGGTAGTAAAACAAATTGCTCATACATTTCACTTACCATTGATGTGCTTAACACTTCATACTCTTAGACAGTAGTCCGGAAAGGGCCAAAGTAGCCTCTGATCTCATCCTCTTTTAGAGGTGACATATCTGGTGAATGCCCTCCATTCAATCTCCGGTTAGAGTTTGTTGTATTTTGGGATAGCCTTGAAAAGGGATGTCCTCACAAGACCGTGGTGGACAAGTACTTTTTGACACATCAAAACCTTTCCACCGGGTGACTCCACAATCCTAAACACCTTAAGACTCCACCGGGAAGAACCATCATCATTATAATATCCTTAAACTTAGTTAGAAGGTCAGTAGGATTAAATTAAAAACATATTATTAACCCCTCAAATATTGTCATATCTCAGTTTAATTTTCTTGTTTATTTGGCTCAAAAACATAGAAGTGTTGGCTCCCAGAAGATTCGTGATTGGGTGAGCCCTACCTGCACTCCCCGATCCACCGAGATAGTTGATAACCCGTAAAGAACCTTAGGAAGTCTCCCAAGATAAAATCTTCAATCGTTTTCGCATCATCCTCAAGAGTTCCGCCTCGAAAATCTTCACTTCGCAACAATCACAGCTAACTTAGTCAACCATTTAGGACTCTAGGTGACTTGGGTGATCGGACCACAGACTCAGACTTCACGTCCTCTTTGAAAAAACACACCTTGCATCAGAAAACAACACCTCCCCGATTTACATTTTCTTTCTTACTTAGGTGTCTCGCATCCAAGATCAGCCTCGTAAATCTACCTGTCTGTCTCACTTTTATTCATCCTTCATCCACTATTCAAACCACTTCACTTTAGCCCACACCTCCTCTTGTCAATCCACTCCCACCGCCTATCATGGCAGCATGGTATGCTCCCTTAGTCCTTCCCGTACCATTAGTCAATCTTCCACAGACTATCATTCAAATCCCATCGTATGATGCTAGTAATACTACAAAAACATCACAACATGTGGACAAGATGAATGACTACTACGGTAAATGAAATCGATGATGATTCTCGTCAAACTCTAGACTATTTGCTCAAATTTTGGGGGAGAAGCAAGAAAATGGTTTAAAGGTTTAGCCCCCCACAGTATTAGTGATCTCCAAGGCTTCCATCAAACATTCTTAAAAATAAATGAGAATAATCCCTCTCCAAGTCCTCGCCGACTACAAGAACTACATAGAAACTGTGGGAAAATGCATGTGCTTATTGTACCGCATTTAATACAGGTATAATGCACTTTCTCCCCGAACTAAAACTCCACAGGCTCACTTAAATGCCTAAAAAGGGTTTGATAAGCCACATGACCTATTCACTCGCAGAAAGAGATTTACAAACCCTCAAGATATGCAAAGAGGTGCTCTTTTCCAGGGGTGTTGTTCCAGGGAGAAGAGAGCAAGGATGAAAGTCAGAAAAGAGAGTATCTTTAGAGAAATCCACACCTTCCACCTCAAGCTCAAAATGGAAAGCATGATGGAAGAAATGCTAGCAAATGAGCATTCTAGAAGAGCTGCTAAGTCTAAATCAAAACGCTCCTCAAAAACAAAACCAAAGTTCCAAAATTAGAATGTTAGAAGAAATCAACCTCCAAATAGACCAAGGGAAGATGATCAACATATCACTCCTCCCTTTCATCAAAACTATGTAAGTGAGGTTGGAGGAAGCGATCAAATAATGAGGACGATGATATAAACTTATTTGGGGTAGATGAAAATAGCTTCGAGGTTCATTATGATAGAAAACAAGGTCTTTATACACTCCATTTATCGACAAAAGAGATGATAATGAGAATTATAATCAAAACATGGAAAATTTTGGTTACAGAGCCTTCAAAGGAATATGAACTGAGTAAATCTAATCGACAAACCCCCAACAACAAAACCTCCGACAACCTTCTCAAAACAAGACCGCAACCAAGCCTAAAATGCTCAAACAAAAAGGACAAAATAGTGGCCGATAATTCCGGTAAAGGTAAGGAGAAAGACGCTCAAAATATTGAAAAACAAGAGGCAAACATCAATAGGTATCAATACTCGGGCCTAGTACTCCTATTATAACCGCTCGTGTCAACCGTAGATAAAACAAATCACAAGTCAGTTGTTGCCAAAATGATATGAACAAGGCCGAAACCAACACCTTAAAGAATTCAAATTCCTTTCATTCTAGAACATGAAATCTCAAAGATTAAAATTTCTATTCCTTTGAATGAGTTAGCTACCCAACATGTATATAGGTCCAAATTTCAAGGCTTTGAACCTAGAATAGAATGAGGATACACTCAATCTTAATGACTACCAACTGCAGCTTATTTTTGGTCCAAATATCAAGGTAAAGTCAAGAGGGACCCGTCCTCCTTCTATGTAAGTTTGAATGTTCATGACAAAATTTTCACAATGCTATGATGACTCCTGCAGAACTTCCCATAATTTAATGCCAAAAAGTCAGGATGGGAAAGCTCGGGTTCTCAAATTACTGCATCTACAAAGACTCAGACTTTCGACTCAAGCAGAGTTAGATGTCTAGGATTTATCAAAGACCTTGTGTTAATTTAGCCCAAATTCCAGCCAAGTGTTTAGTCATGGATGTTGTTGTGGCCGATGTACCCCCAAAGTATGGAATGCTTTTATCAAGACTGGGGGCTAAGTTGCTGTGTGACCATGTAAATGGACATGACCTATGTGACTATCCCTCAAGTTAACTGTGACTAGAAGACTTTTAAGGTGGAGTCCCACATGCATACAAAATAACAAGTCAATATAGGCCTCAAAACTCTCCTTATACGCTCGTAAGTATGAGCCTTGATTCTTTTTATCATGTTTAATGATGAAACCCTCCTCAAAAAAATCACTCTAAAAGGATCAATGGCTGAAACGGAGGAAGAGGAACACAACATCAAGTGTCAAAATAAGCTTGGCGGCCGTTTGAAAACATTGGCAAACAAAACACCAAATTCTGAACTACGAATCATCAATCCATTAAACTTAAATCTTGACAAATACCAAGAGAGCAACTCCACCCGATGAAAACTCGAGGAGTCAAATCATTACAAAGGACATGCACCAAACTGATAAAATCAAAATAACTTTCCGGACTATGTATTTCGATGGGTCATGCACTAGAAAAAATGTCAGGCAGAAACCGATTACTAACATCAAAAACAATCATACGTAATGTATTTCATGTAAATTAAACTTCTCAAAGGTTCCAACAATAGCAGCGTATCATGAATCCCTTCTCTTAGGCTTCAGAGATTCGAAGAAGCAGGAGCCAAGAGAATAAATGTGTATGGGGATTTCCGAGTTAATAATTAGGCAAGTCAATAGGGAGTATAATGCAAATCACCCTGCACTTAGGGCCTATTGGAATGATGTCATGGATCTTTTTGAAAATACTAGGAGGAGGCCAACCCGGGTTTTGTCCCAAGGAAAAGAAACATTGTAGCCCACAATTTAGCCTTTCAAAGTACTAGAACTTGCCCAATGCTATATGATGACACATCTCGTATTGTTCTAGACCAACATTCCGTGATAACAAGAAATATTGGCGGTGTGCTCGATGGAGATAAACAAATAGAAGACTTCATGCACCATAAATGAGTTTGAACTCCATAGCTCGATTCGACTATGATACAAACATCGGAGTGAAGAAAATTTTTCAGAAGAAGAACTGCCTCCCGAGCTTAGATATTAACTCGAGGACTAGAAAACTTAGAAACCAAATAGAGTTGAGTGCGTAATCGAAACAGGAGTTGGAAACTCTCCGCATTCTAAGAATGATAGTTTGCCCAAGGGTTTGGCCCCTTTAGAAGAATTGTTTGATTTTAATGATGTGGCCAATAAACCTAAACCGGAACCTATAGAAACTGGATGTGAGGAATGTAATAGGCAAGAGAAAAAACCGAAAATGATCAAAATGTACTTCCACAACTTTGCCACCACATTAAACTAAAATATATAGAGTTGTTCCAAAGAATTTTTCGATACTTTTTGGTATGGAGTTACGAAGATCTTAAGTCCTATGACACTCAAATAATACAAAGACAAAGTCCTCTTTAAAGAAACTGAAAACCATTCAAACAGTAAACCCAATAAACCCCTGGCCCGCCATTGGTTAAGAAGGAAATCATGAAGATGCACGATGCCGGTATTATTGTCCCTATTAGGTATTCTCGAGGGTGTCTAATCCGGTGTCCGTTAGGAAGAAGACTCGGAGAAATCAGCTTTGTATAGACTTTATAAATTTAAACAAAGTCATATTAAAGACAACTACCCTTTGCCCAAGATGGATCATATTTACAAAGGGTGGTGGGGTCTAAAAGTATTTCTTTGCTAGATGGCTTTTCGTGGCATAATCAAGTCTCCCAGTCCACCCCGATGATGAATTGAAGACGTATTTACTACACCATGGGGTACTTTCATGTATGTGAAAATGCCTTTTGGTTCAATGAATGTCGGAGCAACCTTGCCATGTTTTGCCATGGACATAGTGCATTCTCGAAAGAATGGGCTTCTTCATCATTATCTATCTTGATGATGTAATCCGTGTTTTCAAAAACATGAAGAACACGGAACATTTATAGAAAAGTTTTCAGTAAATGCAAGAATCTGGAATATATTTGAACCCTAAGAAGACTTTATTTGGTCTCCAAGAAGGTAAACTTCGGGCACATCATTTCGCAGGAGTAGGTGATGATCCGGTGAGGACAGAGGGCTATATTGCAAATCACTCATCCTCGAAACATCAAAGAGTTGCAGCTTTTCATTGGAAAGATCAATTTTGAGAAGGTTCATCCCTAACCTAGCCGAGTTCTTTAGGAATATCACAAAAATGTTGAAGAAGGAGCAGGTGAAATGGATCGTGGAATCAAAGACATCTTTTGAGCTTCGGTGAAATGTTGCTAACCAAAAACACTCTGGTTTCCATAAGTCCATTTTCAAAAATATTTTTATATCTTCTCATTTTCATCGTACTATACTATCACAGTTGTCCTTTTATAGAAAAATCCACAAGGACAAGAGCAACCTATTATACTCTTAGTAAGGCATCGAGGGATGCCCCTTGAAGTATAACATTATGGAAACAAGCTTTTGTTTTGGTCAAAGCATCAGCACTTCGTAGGCATACATCCTTCACTCACACATTATTGCCTTTGCCCTAAATTCATTTGTTAAAGACATTCTAACACAGGACCTGCATGGTAAGAGAGGTAAGTGGATCATTGCTAACTTTAATATGATTTAGAGACAAACCCAACAAGGTCATCAAAGGCCAAGGTCTAGCTAGATTGTTCTGTTGCATTAAATTGTAAGTTTGATATTAATATGATTAATGCTTGGGATGACCAAGACACTGCCTCCCATTATTGAAGAATTCATTTTGTAATTCTCTCATACCATATTTATGTTTCATTAATTTGAATACACCTCTCGGTTTATCAAAAACAAAGGCAAGATTCCTAAAGTTAAAGGTCAGGAACTATTGCATATTTGATAAATGTCTTTATTGGAAAAATGAAAGTGGTGTATCGCTAAATGTTTGCCTCCGAGGCTTGATGCAGAGTTGCTGCTGTGAGTTCCATGAAGGAGAGTGTGGAGGTCATTTATACCAGAAGGCAAATGTACCAACAAAATTCTAAGGGCCGGGTTTCTATCGTTCACTATTTTTCTTGATTTACACAAGATATCACTAATGCCATAAATTCCAACTATTTGAAGGCAAGAGAAAATTACTACCCCTACCTCTCGCATCCAATCACCGTGCAGTTCTCAAATATCAGCAGTAATTTGACTTCAGAAGAGAAAACTATCCGCCTTCCCGCATAGGTGGATTCTCTACTACCACGACTACTTCACTAAGTGGATAGAAGCTATTCCTTGTAGGCAAAGCCAATGATTTAGTTATCATAAAATTTATGGAGACTAACATCCTTCTCCATATTTGGCTGTCCTAACAAGATCATCAAGCCAGACAGCAAGATCTTTCTGATCAAAGAAAATGGTTGAATTTTGTCACAAGTATCTGAGCAACATCAGACACTCCATGCCCTCTTACCCTCAAAGGTAATGGACTTGCGTAATCTTCCAACAAAAGCTAAGTGAACATGATCAAGAAACTGTTGGAGGACAATAAAAACTCTTGCACATAAAGCTGATCCATGCACTTGGGCCTGGCTGCATTGAACTTAAGAAATCACTAAAGTGTTTACTCCTTCCAGCCTTGGTGGAGAGAAAATGCATGCAATTTTTCCTAATAGCCTTGGTGTAACGTTATGAAGAATCTTCAAGAGTTGAAAATCAAAGAAAATGAAGACATCGTAAGAACAAATCAAACCATTCATCTTCACAAAGAAACCGCAGAGGAAGTGTATAACAAAGCATCACAGGCGTATAGCACTAAGAAGATCTTTGACAAGAGAAAAATCCTAATTTCAAAATTGGGGACAAAGTTTTGAAGTGGGACTCAAGGAGGAAGAGGAAGGAAAATGGCAAATCTGATCACTTTAAGTGGCTTGGCCTACTCTATTCATTCGCCGTCGGTAACAATGCATTTCTCTCGACAGAGCTAGATGTGAATGAATTGTTTCGGGGGTCCTCACAATGTTGATGCTACATTACTTCTCTGATCCATTTTATGTTTTAAAGCTTCTTTACCTTTTCCATTGTGAATAGTCCATCCACCATTGCATTCAAAGTTGTGAAAGATCAAAAATACAAAACAAAGAAAATAAAGAAAAGAGGGCAGAATGAAAACAAGAAAGGAAAAAGCCCCATGCCCAAAAGAGAAACAAATCCGAAAGTGTGCAAGCTCAATTCCACCTTAAACACACTTCTAGCTAGTCAAGGTACCGAAACTTGACTAACTAGTTTTCAATTTATTACCGATAGTAGAAAATATGATTTTCAAACCATTCAGACTCACACAGACAAATTAGGATAGAAATCAAGGTTCAAATTAAACCTCAAACATGAACCGTAAGAGCTCAAAGAAAAGAAAAACAGAGCTATGAAAAAGATAAAGGAAGGGCTCAAATTTCGCATCTTAAGCCTTCCATTTTTATTTTTTCCTGCAAATAATCTATGGTAAGTGTACTTGTTTTTGATGTTGAGTGACCATGTACAAGTCAAAATTCAACTTAATCTGACTGATCGTTTTTAAAATTTCTCGTCTTAGAATTTATGAATGAAAGTCCGTTGACAGCTTTAATCCGAGCTCAATCGATTAATCCGAGTTCGTGGAGAAGTAAGAAGTAGAATTAGATTAGTTTTTAGTGGCCAAAGAATAAACAGTGTCGTGAAAGAGTTTGCCAATCCAAGCACTCGACGAAGAAAAATGTTAGATCAAGAGGGATTGGTAGGTAGAAAGTTGCATTGATGAAGTCCATATCTTTCATGACCGATATTAATTTTCTAACAAAGCGAACAAATATTGGATTAGTACCGCTAGCATTCCAGTAGAAATCAAGTTCAATTTCGATGCCTTCAAAGGAAGGCACTCATCCTGCGGGAGCCGTCGTTAGGCCACCCATATTTTTCCTAATTATCACTGTACAAACATTCTACAGTGCGCACTAACAAAAAAAAATTCACCCAAATTTGTCAGTTGAATCTCCTCGTGAAACTCATGTCAGTCGGCTAAATCTTCGCTTACAAGCCCTCTTCCAAACCCCCGATATCCCGAAACTAAGTCAAATACCGCATTTTCCTTTTTCCTCTTTTCCTTCCAACTACCTCGCCCTCCATTTCTCCTTTTATTCATAAAAACCCCACAAAACACATATATGTTTTCCTTAACCCTTCACACATTCCACTTCCCAAGGTTAAAAACTCAATTTTTTAACTTATCTGAATTTTTTCCTTTGAAAATAATTGGAAATCATATAAATGGCATATTTTCGTGCTGTGCATTTTGTGGCTCAAGCTAAGTTCTTTTCATTTTCTCCATATACCATGCTGAACTGCTCCGCTCACTCTTAGGTGCTAAACCGAAAATACCATTTTCCTCCGTTCATTTCCTTGAAGACCCGAAAACCCACGATAAAGTTTAACGGGGAATAATTAAAATCACATGTTTTATTTCACAATGTCCGGACCGTCGATCCGCTCCCAGATCCGAAGGAGCGGAGCACATCTCACTAGGTAACCTCCCCTCCCCGTCGTTTGTCACAAACCACCGGTTTCCATTTCGCACCACCTTCCGAGCCACGTGGCTTCGCTGCCGCCTGATTCCATACGTCTGCACATACGTGTCCCCGCCATCATTTCAAAACCACCTGCATATCACTCTCATTTTGTGCGTTAAACTTCACACCATAGCCATGCATCTAATCTGTTCCCACCCGGCTCGATCCGTAACTCTATCCGGCGCTGGCCGACCGCCACTTGTTTCTCGACCTTTAACGATGCTCGCCCGTTAACCCATCCACTACGTCCAATATTCAATCTCCATCATCGATACTGGCATCATGGCTATTATTCGTCCTCCCGATCTCCATCGCCGCCCGACATTTTCCCGCCGACTTTCCGCTTGCCCGATCTCGCCGGCCGATTTTTTATAATGTTTCTACCCCATTTCATCTTTCTTCAACTCCTTTCCACACCTTCTCGTATTTATCTTGCTACTGGATGATGCCATCCAATGGCCCACATTCCTCTCGCACATTCCCCAAAGAAGATTGACCTATAAAATAGATTTTTTACGTTTTTTCTTGTATTTTGCAGTAGTTAAGGTCATTTGTTTGTAGTTTTAAAAAGGAAATTTTGGGACTGTGAGGGTGATGATCCTCACGTTTCGATTTCTCCAAGGAAATCACTTACGTAGTTAGTTTTCACATCTCTTCAATGGCCGCACAGGTATCGATGCCTTTCCTTACCCGTGGTAGCCCTCGCACAATGTGAGAAAACTATCAAAATCAATGCATAAAAGAGTACGTAGATTGAAGACCTAAAATGAACCCGAACAACATTAGTGGATGATTGTAGGGATTAAGGCTAAGATAGTTATCAAATTCCTAATCCCCGTGATCTAAAACGTAGATTAAAGGAAAATCTAAAAGTGTTTTTCGTAAACCATTCACCACCACAAATGGAGAGGCGAATTGATTCCTCCCGCCGACTACTACGCCGCCACCTCGTGCCTCAAAGGATTCAATCAAGAACTGGCCTTATTGATCAAAGTCGTGTATTTTTCCCATTACTACCCAAAGGATTTATTTTCACTGCAGTTAATGACAAGAATGCCTGGCAGTGGCAACCCTATTGATACGTAGCCCTCAAAAGTCTAATAAAAGCTCCCACCAAGCTAAATTCATGAGCGGGAATCATTTAATACAGAGGAATACCTTGCAGGGCTGCTGGAGCCCCTCAAGGATAAGAAGACATTAATATCTATTAATTTATTTGGAGATCTTTTATCGTATCTCACCTCCTCGATTTTTCATAAATACTTCAATAGAAGATGAGTGAAGGGTTGGTTGTTAATGTAATTTTGAAGCATTGTAATTGTCACCGAGTCGTAAACTCTGATTGTAGATAGGATTTCCTCACTAGTCGGAGGTCCGTTTGTACGTATAGGTTAGTTGTGAAGAGAGATGGATTAAAACACTCGGATCCGAATATTGTAAATCGGTTTGAAGCATCAATACAAGCTAATTATGGGATCCCCGGTCTATGGCCGATGGTGATGTTATTCTCACCGTGACTTGTATTTTGTTTCTCGTTTTCAATTTGTTTCATTTTCCACTATAAAGAACAAGCTTAAATGGTTAGAATCTAGTGTATATCAAAGAACCTTTCTTTGGCCGAAAAACCTTTATTTAATTGTTTTCTCTCAACCGTGTTATTTGAAAATGATTTAATTCAGCTTTAAGTACAAGGATGTTGCCACTTCCTCGTCTTCGTTGTCTGCATTTAATGTTATTTTTAAATGTTACTTTCTAATATATGCTATAATAGAACTATGTTCATGCTAGCCTGAACCTTTTCTATTTGCTCAACTATTTGATTGCTTTCCTTTAGGATGTGTTAAAAGTCGACTAGTTTCAAAGTACTTATCGATCTTAGACCATTATGTGTTATCTTTGAGTTTCCCTTTTGTTTTTTATATGTTTTCTATCGAAGTGTATCAAAGGTCGTATACTTCAAAGTAATTACCGCATCCTAGGTTGTTTTTATGTTTTTCTTAAGTGGCCTGGGTCAAAGGTCGGGCTAGTTTCCCAGCATGATTAGATCCTAGGTCGCTTCTTTAATTTGTGATCATGGTTTCCTTTTCTTATTGTGATTGTTCCATTCCATGTAACCAAACTTTAAAGAGATCCTGTGCATAGATGACTTTCCCCACAGACCACTGACCGATTATTTCAATTAAATCCTCTTATGACTCCATGTACCCAATGGACTCGAAAATCCACCATCATATTTCTTCGATCAAAGCTTAATCTTTTTTTTCGTAACTTTCACTTTTGAACCTATTTTCATATAGATCTTTCAAATTTCGCATAGAAACTATGTCCAACCATCCAAAACCAAACAAACCCTTGGTCTTCATAACTAGCCTAATACTACTTCCTAAACTCCAAAGAAAATCCATTCGTACATTGAGAGATCTTCTCTCCCAGATTTTGTGGAGGGCTAGATCCTAGAATCCCAAAGTTGGTTGAAATGATGTTAACTCTATGGATCTGGATTCTTCCAATCTTGCTTATTAGAGAGACCTAACACAACCTATTCCGAGTACCTTAATGGCACTATTTTGGCCTTTAATAACTTCTTAATTTCCTTTTCTCACAGAGGGCTAAAGAGAGATTTATCTCTGTCCGAGCTCACAGATAAGGTTTTGCATATTCCTCAAAGGAATTTTATGCCGCATTATGCTAATATCAAAATTTTTCGTGTCCCGATAGACCATGCAAATACATCCTCGTATGACCGAAATAATTTGTGTATTTTTCCCTTATATTCCGTGACCTTCGTATAGCTTTACAATTTTAGATCAAATTTCAGCATTCTGATTTAGATCTTCTACCTCGATATTCTCCTACCATTGCTAGGTTGCAATGGGATATCATCTTTGTCAAATAATATTTTAGAGGTACTACCTCTAGGTATAATGTTTTTCAATCACAGTGACTTGTTACCTCGCTATTTTATCTTCCCCACTTAATGTCCGAAAATTCTCGTCTCTCATATTCTTCACAATCATCAATCTCCATATTGGAGAATTCTCCCAATGTATCTAGGAATTCTCTTCATCCGTTCATCATTTAACACTACGTTGCTTGACATGATTCGGGATAGATGGTCTATAACGTACCTCGATTTCATACCTCAAGAGGGGGTTTAGGGAGGCCGAAATGTACCGTGCATGACAAGAAGAGAATCGCCATTCGTCTCCGCTCCGGGCATGAACCTGATATTAAACGCCGAGAAGAAGTTTTCTCTGCTCATGTCCCATACTTCATTTCTATAAGCTCTCACCGAGGATGTTGGTTTAAATGAGATTTATCCGGCTCACTAACCAACAGCGTCCAAGACCTTTAAACACTCGTATACCAATGCTCTCTGTCAAGCCTACAATCCTAGCAACAAGCAGCCTATATTCAATGCATTATTAGTAGCCTCCATATTCCAATTTAAAAGACAATGGCACCCATTTTCCCGTAGGGGAGATTAATAATACTCCACCGTCTTCTCTTGACTTGTTCCATCAAATGTAGAGTCCATATTCTACTTTTACGTATCTTCAAGTTCCAGTTTCGCTTTGATTTGACAAGAAGGTTCAGAACGAATTTTTATCTCCTCTAACATTAGACATGAGAAATCTCCTTCCTCGTCGTAGACTATGAGTTTTCCTTGCTGTCACTTAGTTACCATCTTGACAAATCTGGTTTCTTCCGTACAACCTCCTCCCCGGCCACCACAAAACAGAATAGTGGCGTAGGCGAACCATCTTGATTGACCCACCAATTTTTGTTCCTGTGACCTTGACAAATAAGATGCCAAAGTGAGGCCGGGATATCGCCATCGTTTTAAATGTCCTATTACTACACTTTTTGCCGGAATTTGGCTAGATTGGACTACCAAATATTTAATCATTCCCAAGCATTTAACTCTTTTGGAATCAAGCTCTAATAAAGGTATTTATATGGATTGCAGGATTTTAAACCTAGTTGTTCCATGACACAGAGGTATAAGATTATGGGAAGCCCTAATCTAAAATACACTAGGTAATGAAGAAAGTCATGAATGACTGTGAGACACATAGAAAGAGACAGTGTCTATCTCCTCGACATGTGGGCCAAATACTACCATGGGTATTTCTTCTGAAGATTAATACCGTTCGGGATTATTGGTGTTTCAGAGGAAGCAAATAAGTGACTTGAGATTGATATGTGTTGTTTCAGCAGCTCGTTGAAAGGACCGGGATTTTTACTTTCTCAAGTTCTTTTTGCAAATTAAAAGCAGAGGGGATTTTTCTATTACAACTTCTTTCGACTCTTATTTTCAACTCAAGGTTTAAATTATTTTAATACAAATTCAACATTAAGAGGACTCGACTATTTTTGAAGAGGAAGAATTCTGATCAATAGACTACAAAGGTTTGTTCGCAGGACTCTTTACCTTTGGTCCGTGGCTTTCACGTTGACTCCTTTTAAGTAGGAGCTTCCTTCCGGGAGGCTCTTCCTCATGATCTTGAGTCCCAGTTCTTTCTTGGGAGGATCTCGTATTCATGGCCTCTCCTATTAAAATGTGCTTGCATGAAATCGTTAAATCGTTTGCAATTATGATCAATTTTTTTTTGCATCTTCTCGTGTCTCGATCTCTTCTTTCTCTTCTTCTGTAATGGGCATTCTATTTCATCATTATTAGAGAAAGAAAGATTGAAGAATCTTCTAGCCCATAGCAACATCTTCAAGTGGAGTTACTCATCGGGCCTTCTAGGTATAATGGATGTGACACTTGGTCTTGTTGTTCTTAGTTTCTGGAAATATTTGGTGGGGTGGCTTATACCGAGGATCGTAGCCCCTATTTGGAGCATTCGGGTACCCTGTGCTGCAGTTCTCGGGTCTCCGCCCAAGCTTGGACTACTTATTAGAAATAATCTAATCATTTTTTCTGCCTTTCAAATTTATCTCAATCCTTATCCCTATTAGAAGCAGATACTTTTTCTTTCCCTCTCTTTCCCTGCATCTTCGTTCAAATTTTCCTCTCGATTTTCTAGCTAAGCAAATTTTGCTTCCAATTCAAGTATCCGACCGAGAATCATCTAGAGTGGCGTGATTTCCCTTTTCCCCCGAGGGAGAAACCAAAATCAGAATACAAGCGTATATGAAAACAAATTTGGCAAAGATTCGATGAGGCTTCATCGACAGGGAGATTTAGATATAACTTGTTAAATATTTTGATAAATTTTGATTTCCTTCATTACGTTTCTTCTTGAGTGTATTGAACTCGAAGATACTATCCATGATCTTTATTTTCCCATTTCGAGAAAAGTACTTTCCATATCATCCCAAGTGGTTATGGAAACCGTTTCCCAATGTCTTGAACCATTTTCCGGCTTCACCGTCTAGAGATTGCACAAATAGTCTTAGGACTACATCCAAATAATGTTCTACATTAAAGTTTTCAGTAAAGAGAAAAGTCTCAAGATGTTTTCCGAGCATCAATTTCATTTTCCCCAAAGGAATTGGCAAGATCTTCAAATAGTCCCGCGGCATATTGTTTAGCACTTGAGGTAATGCCGTGGGAGCATATTTATTTAACAAAAAGCCGGAACATTAGCCATTGGAGGAGGTGGAGGTTGTGCAGCAATCGTGCGTACAAATGGAGGAAGAGGAGGAGGAGGGGTATGAATAACAATAGGAGTATACCGTACAAAGCGTCCGAGGTGTATTGGAACAATTCACGATTAATGCCAGCCTACTTCAGCCACCTTTTAACCTCTTCAACTTCGTAGTAGGGTTAGGATGATCTTCTGGTCATAGCACCCTCCCCCGGGTGGCTATCTAAGTAATATTTAGGATTCTCCTCATGGAGCTGCTTTTCTACTTGGATTTATCGAGAAGAAGAAGATGATAGTCTTCTCACAAATATTTAGGGGTTTCCAAGATGGACTCCACTTCCCTTTCTCTCCGAATTCCCCTTCTATGTATAATCTTTCTCTCGGGTTAGACACCCACAGTCTTTGATCGTGATGTATCCGACCTCAAATGTGGCTTACGAGGAATCAGGACTACCAATAGATTTATCAAATAAAAAATAAGAGTGTTGGGCAGAGAGATATGTCTCTTCAACTCTTTGTGCTCACCCGATTAGAAAGTGAATATTATCTGCCTAGGCCTGTGTGAAACTCGATATTCTTAAATTCGTCCTCGGGTAACTAAGCAAGCAGGGAAAGATGTTGTCGACAATTGTTGTCTTCCCTAGAGACAGCCTAGAGTTGCCATAATTGTGTTGCCTAGGACATCTTAGCATAGTGAGCATATATAATAAAATTAAAATAAATCCAAATCCCCCGCTATCTCTTAAAACAAGGAATTATTTAATGGGATCAGACTTTGGCTGTGAATCGCCACAGGGAAAGTAATGTTGCGTAGACAAGATTCAAAACTCCAACACAAAGGCATCAATGCTTAAGAGACAATTTACCGTAAACAGCCAATTCAAATAATATGCCACGTAAATCAAGTATCAGGAGGGTGTGTGTAGTGAAAGAAATATATATTACTAGTCAACACGTGCCGATACCCGTATACACAACAGAACTATATGGGCTTATCGATCAAGAATCCATACATGACAATGGTGTTTTTAAAAGCACCCTCCCAATGTAACTAACATGGCAGAAATATAGATGAAATGAACATGAAACAAGACATCATGTCTGAGCTATTTAAAGCGCTTGACTGATCCAAGTATACATCAACTCAGATGAATCCTTACCTACAATCAAAGGAGCTACTCACATTCCAAAGACATGATACAAGAAGATATATGAAGTGAAATGTTGTATTAATAACATAAGAGAAGGTTACATACCGTGAAATACCAAAGACTTAATCCTCATTACAGACAGAACTCCTCCCTCACCGAGACCCTACGGCTCGCTCATACGTGCTTTACAAAATGTATACAAGCGTGCCTTTCACCGCACAATTTTCTTCGATGTCCGGAACAACCTCATAATGTCTCTCTCCATTTTATAGAAGAAGAGAAGAGAAACTAATAAAAGTGGTAAGTGAAAACAATTAATTGTTCCATTAAAACAAAATGAAGTAAACATTGATGTCGCGCCCATACTATTCGACGTTACCATGAAATATTACATGTAATCTACGGTCAGCCCATGAAGTAAATGCAATTGATAAAAGATCTCCTTAGAGGTAAGGTGGGAAGAATAAAATATATAACACTCTATACTTTCCGAGAGAAAACTGTTGAAGTAAAGACTCGGAGGATAAGATTTTATGTACTTGTACTCGTCTTCCGAATGTCGAATTTGAATTTAAATCTTTCAATGCCGTGACATCGTATCTTTAGATATTTCAGTTGATATTGCTTGCCACGAAAATTAATAATCTCCATCCGTAAAATCGCCCTTTGGATTACTCTCGAGGGTTTGATAGCTTTCGATCTCTCATTTTTT
Organism: Pinus albicaulis; assembly: GCA_034641835.2. Taxonomy (NCBI): domain Eukaryota; kingdom Viridiplantae; phylum Streptophyta; class Pinopsida; order Pinales; family Pinaceae; genus Pinus; species Pinus albicaulis. The sequence continues at coordinate 43,186,290 of CM076581.1, read as the reverse complement.
CTTAAATATGGCCATATTCTCACAACTACCCTAGATCTTTTTTCAATAATTCTCCTTCGCAAGCCGGTCCTTGGGTGGCGTCTCTTGATTTTTGTAATGGAGTGCGTAGATTAATGGTGATCTCTCATCGCCGCAACCTGCAAAATCGACAAACACGTTAAATAAAACCAGTGCAAGGGTGGTGGAGGTGGTCGTGACTATGGGTGTGTATCAGGAAAAAATAATGAAATATACAAGGAATGGGGGTAAACAGGCGAGATAGAGTACTTCCCATGTAGAACACTAACATTCAACAAGGATGAAATGTATAAAAGGTGGAGGGGGAAACTAAAAGACACGTGGGATGATGATAGGGATGTATGAAAGACCAAGTTTTAAAGGGGCGACGCGGAGGTGGACTCTGTTGTCACGGGGAGAGTGAATGATTCTAGACTACAAGTGATCGAAACCAATCGACTAATATTACATTGCTGATGCGATGGTGGGCCAGGGCATCGCTAATCCTGGGCCACTGCAGCCGTGTGTGCTAACCTATCAGTGAAGGTTTGGCGTATCGAACGACTTCGTCAATTTCGCTACGCGGGCTCACTCGCCGAAGAATAACGCGTGAAATGGAGCGGTTGAACAAGGTCTGTGGATGCGTGGCATCCGCCGATGGAATCACCGGGATTTGTGAATACCGCCCGCCGCCGAAAAGTTGTGCGAAATAAATAGGCCGCTTTAGGGGGTGGGTGCGTGGCTACGACCACCAGATAGGGACAAGCCGCGGCCGTCGATCTCGTTTGATCCGATGGCCGAGAGTGGGCCCGATAGAATTTAAATGATGATCCTCACATCTAGCATGTGGTTATGCGCCCTCGGGTCATGGAAAGGCTAGCCGTAGGGGGCCAGGACCCAAGGGGCCTTGACGGGGCACATTTCAAAGCGGCCTTCGGCCTTCGACATAGCTCTGGCGGAAGGAGGGCAACCAGAATCGGAAAAAGGGTTTTTAGGCCACGATAGGGAATTTTAATGGTTCAAGAGGCGCTCGATGGCCAAAAATTTCGCTGGGGGCCGACATGGATACCAACGCATCGGAGGATAAGACCCCACATGAGGTATGGATCGGTAATAAACCCTCTCTTCTACATCTAAGGGTATTCGTTGAATGTGATGCATATGTACATGTTCCAAAGGAGAAAAGGACCAATTTGGATAATAAATCTGAAAGGTGCATCTTTATTGGGTGAAAGATGGTTGCAAAGGGTTACAAGCTTTGGAACCCAGAAACAAGGAAGGTTGTGTACAAATTATGATGTGGTGTTTGTGAGAAGTGAAAGATGTTGTTAAACATGAATTCCTACCAAAGGAACTCCGAGAAGATAGAGTTTGCTCAAAGGAGGATGAATCGACTTCACAAATGCATGAAGACTCATAAGATGAAGAGCCACAAACTCCGCCTTGAGAATATCATTGCAGAAGGCAACCAAGAAGGTATAGTCCATCTGCTTTTCCGCTAGGTTTATTTTAACTATAATCGATGATGCATCCCAGAATCACAAGAGTAGATTCAGAGGATGGAAACTCGAAGGAGGCCATGGTTGATGAAATGGTGTCCTTGCACAAAAACGATGCATGGGATCTAAGGGAGTTGCCGATCGGAAGGAAGCCCACGGGGGAGCAAATGGGTGTTTAAGAAGAAGATGAATGTAGAAGTGCAAGGTGGAGAAATACAAAGCTTGGTCAGGAAGGAAGGTTATTCCTGTGTGCCGGAATTGATTTTGGTTATATTTTTTCTCCATACAAGTTACTTCTATTAGATTACTTTTATCTCAAGGTTTGCCGCATTTGATTTTGAGATAGAATGGGGATGGATGTGAAGACAACATTTCTTCATGGGGATCTAGAAGAGGAGATCTACATGAAGCAAATTGAAGGATTTATGGTGAAGTGCAAGTAAGAATTGGTATGCAGTGTTGAAGTTGTCTCCACATGGGTTAAAACAACACAGATGTGGTATCAAAATTTGATACCTATATAAGGGGACTTGGCTTCACCGTAAGCAAGGAGGATCACCGTGTTTATTTTAAATTAATTGGTGACCGTGTTATTTATTTGGTCTTGTATGTGGATGATATGTTGTTGATTGGAAATGACAGAAATTATCCAAGATTTGAAGACCCAACTATTCTCCAAATTCGACATGAAGGATCCGGGGTGCTGCAAACTATATTTTGGGCATGGAAATTAAGAGAGATCTGGGCAGAGGAAGCTCTAGTTTAAACTGTAGGAAGTATGGTGAGACTATATTGCGAGGTTCAATATGCAAGGGGATAGTAAACCAGTTGAACACCTATTCCCGTAGGTGTAAAGTCAAGTCATAAATGTTGTCCCAAGACACAAGAAGAATAGGAATATATGTCCCGTGTTCCATATGCAAGTGCACGGGGAACATGTATGCAATGGTCCGTACCAGGACCGACATTGCACATGCAAAGGGGAGTGGCTGAGCAAGTTTATTTCCCAAACCTGTGGAAGGAGCAGCATTGGACAACAAGAAACTAAGCCAGATATTTCATGTGGTACTCAGTGATTATGGTCGGTAAGCGCGGTGAAGACACTGTGATTGGAAAGAATGTTGGAAATTCGTGGTTTGTTGATGCATCAATGAGATCCGAGACCAAAGAAGATCTACAAGTGGGTATGTGTTTAGCCTATTTGGAGGTGCGTAGTTGGATGAGAAAGATGTCCGTAGTGGTTTAACCAGCTGTGAGTAGAATACATAGTGCAGCCACTCACAAGCAAGGAAGACTGAAGGCAGAGATTGTGTTCAAGTATGGGGTTGGTACAACAAGATATAAGGATAGATTGTGATAAATGCAAAGTGAAATTTTCTTTATTAAGAACCCCTACTTATTCTTCAAATACAAAGCACATTTATGTCTGACATCACTTTGTTAGAGATATGGTCGAGGCTAAAAGGGTGTCGTTTTCGGTAAAGGTGATACTGAAGAATGTTGCAGATGCATTAACAAAGTCTCAGAGCACTCGAAGTTCTCTGTGTAGAGAAACAATGGGTGTTGAAGAATTGGGCCAATGAATAAGCTCTCTTGTGACCCCCTATGAAAAGAAAACAACAAGTGGGAGAATGTTGGGTATGTGTTATATTATTTCTACTTCCCTCTCATTTTTATAGATCCAAATATGGAACTACAATGATGTTCTAATCCAGGTTTATGGATTTGGTTTGTGTATGTCGCATGTATATATATGTGTTGTAACACTAAAAGTAATATTAATAAAACAATAGTCATTCCATTAGATTAAAAAATCTCTTATTATTCTGTTTTATGTTTATGCTCTCGCTATTGTTTATTTTCTGCTATAATATTCATGCATACTGCTCGTGGTTAAAACCTACAACTAGACTAAATAATATAAAAAATATACAAAATTCATAGCTTTTAGGGACCCCGTTCCAAAATTAGGCTGCTTTAAAATATAAATACTTTATGCCATTGGGAAAATGGAGTCAACATAAAAAAATCCAACAAATAATCCTTCTTATGGAAACTAAGGCAAAATGGAAGCTTCAATGAAAAGATGTTGCACATACAAAACACAAAATGAAGAAACATCACTTTAACATCTAAAGGAAGTTAGAGCATGGTTCCTTGAGTTATGAGTAATTAGATATGAACTAACTCTAAAATATTAAAACATGAAATATACATGACATATAACTCATTGAAAACCTCATTCCGAATTTCTAGAAGAAGACAAAAAACATCCATCAGATATTACCTAAACCAAAGTACCCACAAAGTTGTAGTGTAGTAAAATATTCTCCAACCCTAATTCATCGAAATACTCGCTATTAATATGCATCCAACCTTTACATCGAATCTCAAATGGCTAGATCATTAAGTTATTTTGTTGTTACCTAGTCTAACCATAAACTAGATACTTGGAACTAGAAATTGCACCTACTAACTTAGGGGAGTTAGAGTCGTAACATAACTCAAACACCTATTTATTACATATTTATCTAAAGGATAACCCAACTACATCAAATGAATCATGTGCTTAAACAACATTGACCAATTATTAAAACATAAATATCCTCATTGTCTTCATGAAATCGTTTTTCCTACATTTGAGGAGTTTTCATGTTGGATGATGTGAAGCATGATGAGTTGGCATCTCCAAACCATCCTTATGAAAAGTGTTTCCATTTTCCCCAAACCTTCCGATCTAATACTATTTGACATTGTGTATGGAAAACCTTGGAAACTCTCCCTTATCCTCTAAAATTCCAAAATAGCTTTATTGCAAAAGCAAATATTTTTAGTCACTTTTGCGCGTGATTTTGTAGCGTTAAATGTCATCCGTGTTGTACATTTTCTATCGACCAAAGGATGTTCTCGAGTACCAAAAAATTTAAATGCATGCCTTGTAGTTCCTTAACCAAGTCGAAATTAGGGGTTTTGAACAAAAAACTTATTCAACAATTTTGTAGCAAAAAATGGGCTTCAAGCCTGGACACGCTATGAATTGCATAATTTCCCACAAAATTCATGCTGTAACTAGGATTTCCAACTCATAAATTATCCATGAGTGTACTTGAAGGCAGCTACATAAGCTTTTTTCACCGTCCTACAATCCCCATCTCGTACACTGGAGGGTCATTTCCTCGTGACTAATAAGAAGTGTCATGCCTTACAAATACCATTATTACATCCCTTTACATGAGATCAGAAGATACTTATGTCGACAATTCACGAGCAGAAAGCGAAACGCCCGTTTTTTTCGGCGCGAGTAGTCGGGCCGGCTCTAGCGCCAATGAGGAAGATTAACACCATGACCGATTGGAATTATGCAAAAGGAATTACTAACATCTATGTGAACTTGCTTATGTTAAATTATGTAATAGATTTGAATATTGCAATTAACATAACCACATAAGCCATTAAAGACACATTTTAAACATATCAACATGGCAAAATTTAAATAAAGAGTTTACCAAACTTCAGTTATGTCTCCCACCTTTTTAGCTTCCAAAGGTCGACCTTTATATTATGTCTTCGCATGATTTACAAACATGAGCTCAAAAAGTGAGACTCTAATGATGAAACAAACTCTGCACCATGATACGACTGGCTTCAGAATTGGTCAAAATGAGTACTCATTTTTCCTGCTAAGTTTGGCCACAAGACTTCAGACTTCCGGAAAGTCAAAACTACTCGCCTGAAAACTGCTTTTCTGCACAAAAACCACTCTCTCTCGAAAACCATGCCGGGCCGTATGGGAGGATTCACACTTACAAGTTTAAATACAAATTTGGATGTTGGCTTATTGGGCCTCACCATGGGGATGAGTGCACCCGCCTCCGCTCTTGTGTGAAGGCGTTAAGAAGAGAGAAGTTTTGGAGGGCTTCCGTGCTTCCAAACCTCCGCCTCCCGACCTCCGCTGAACCCCATGCATCACGTTGTACATTTTAAATATATATTTATTATATGATTTTTAAAACCTTGATAAAATATATCCAAATGTGTGATACCATACATATAAAACATATATATCGACGGCCGACAATGCTGGCATTAAATATAGATCCCTACACGCGTGTTGATACATCCTAGCTACATAAACAACATATAGCATATCCATGGTTTTTTTTTGCAATATATTTACATCACATTTAAACCTTTATCAAAGGTTTCAATGGTGGAAATACAATATCATATGCATGTTTCTAACTAAGGGTTCCGCATTTAAATATAAAAGGTCAACAAACTTTGGATATGGTATATCCTATAGTTTGTTACCCAATTAACACCAATACATAATTAATACCATACCTTTAATTTGAAAAACCAATTGAAGTACATTTAACTCGGTTTGGACTCCAATGAAAACTTAGCAATTCAAGAGTGTTAGCTGCTCGATCCCTCCCCGGCCTCCATATTTTTGCAACAAGGTCAAACTCGGGCAAAAATCTACGTTGCCACATACCTCCAGATTGGCCCATATCAACCAATCAAATTATTGACATGTCACCGAGCTCGATGACACAACCTAGGCAAATGGTGCATTCTCGTGACAACACATGTCCCGCCGACATCACACCGTTGACTTTGACTTTGACTTTTTCCATTTTCCTACTTTTTCCGAAACTTCACTTGCTACCACTTCCTCATACGAAGTCGGTTTCATGCCAGCTGCTGTACCGCTGGAAATATATCGACGAGCACTTAAACTTGATTCCCTTTTTTAACTAAATTTGAAGACTTTATATAGAGGCAAAACTAAACTATTTTGGATCACTCCTCCCCACTCGTAAAGCTTTTGGACCACCAAAGTTGGTTTTGGTCGTCGAGTAAGAGATATATCATTTCTTCACCTGACAATTTCTATCCATCATGCTTTACTTGGATTTGTACCTTTAAGTCCAATTCGAACATACTCAACTTCTCTCCGTCGCGAAGTCCTTATCCTCCTATCGAGAATCGTTTCGTAACTCATTGAGATATTCTAGTGAAAAATCTTTCGATGGAAGGTACCTAAATTTTCTCTTTGGATATTCAATCAAGGTTCATACAATCACAAATTTTCCACATTTAAAATGGAATAGATCTTCATATAAGTTGGTAGATCAAGGTAAGCATTCTCACCAATTTTGTCAAGAATTTTAAAAGGACCATATCTAATTGGTTTTAACTTTTTACCTTCCCCTTGAAGTCTTTCTTTGTTGATGTACAACCGTACTCGATCACCAACTTTTTCAAAAACTATGCTCAAATCGATGCTTTTCGTGCTTCACTTTATACTTTTCTTTTGCCTCCTTTTCCAACCGTTCGCATCGCCCGCCGAATTTCTTGGATTTTTTCAACAACTTGGTTTCTTTGTCCACATCATTGTGTCCATCAACTGCTATGTCTTACCAAAGACAAAATCCAAGGGATACTTTGGTTCAAAACCAAAAACAAGTCTCAAATGGAGATCTCCGAGTAGAAGAATGTTTTGCATGGTTGTAAGCATACGATAACACAAATTTTCATCCCAAAGCTTCGGGATGCTTGCTATAACTTTAAGCAACTATATCACCGGTCTCCGTTGACCACTTCGTCTAGCCGTTCCCTCTGCTTCAGGATGAAATGTTGTGCTCTTCTTTAACTTAATGTCCATGAGTTCCCATAAACTTGACCAAAAGTTCCTAACAAGTCGAGAATCTCTGATCGTATTCAATAGAAGTGGGCAATCCAAAGTGAACCCATACATTTTGGAAGAAAAAATTTGCAATTTGTTCAAATTTCGTGACTTGTTTAGTACATGGAATAAAAAATACACATCTTACCGAACCTATCCACAACTACATACAAATAATCATGCCATTTTCTAGACACGGCAATCCCCCAACAAAACTATGGATAAACCTTCCTGAAGGAAGAGAAGGAATTGGAAGTGGATTGTACAAGCCTAATTTTATATTAATTGGCTTGCTTGTAGCACACATAGTACATCCTTTAATCTATCTCGATACTATTTCATTCATTCATGGCCAATAGTAGAATCTTTGTAATTGTGCAATTGTTTTACTTACACCAAAATGACCCGAAATTAGAGAAGAGCAGAAGTATTTAATCAAATTAACTCTTTCTTACTTTGTGGAATGCATAAATTTCCCCAAATGATATAAGAGTTTTTCCTTTATAAATAATCAAATTCTTCTACCTACTTGCCATGACTTAAAGTTGCATATACATCTTTAAAATCGTGTCTCGAGCATATTGTTCAATATAGCTTTCGTGCATTACTGAATTATGCTTAAGTATTGTGGATGCATTTATGATTGGTCTTGATAACATGTTTGCAACCTTACTATGTATGCCTTCTTTATATCTGATTACAAGATGAAATTGATGTAAGAAACCCATCCAACGATAGTGTCTTGATTGTCGCAATTTTAGTTTGTGAGTGTAAATATCAGAGTGGTTGATGATTTTTATGTATGATTGTTTCTTTTCCCATTAGGTAATTTTCCACTTTTTAACACTCTTTACTAATGCATATAATTATTTATCATATGTAGAATATTTAATTACCGCCGTTGGAATGTCTTAGAATGAAAGAATATGTAGTTTTCCGTGCCGCATCAACACCGCCCCATGGCACATTCACTCTGTGCATCTGCCTCGATCTCAAATGGATACCGAAGATCCTGGTAGAAAAGTTGGGCATCGGCGCCGTACCGATCCTTTCCTTCAACGTGTCAAAGAATTTTTGCTGTTTTCCTCCCCACTAAAACACCCGTTTCACACTAGCCAAAGCACAGAGGAGCCGCAATCAAAGAAAAGTTAGAAATAAAATTTCTCCAATATTATGCTACCCTAAGAAACTTCTAACTTCGTAGGCAAGATTGGGCTTCTAGCCAATTTACAATGACTGACCTTATAGGATATATCTTCAATTCACCACCCTACAATAACCCAAATAATTTAAATATGTCCTACCAAATTCACATTTGACAAGCTTTACATAGATATTTTCTCTTCTTTTAAAACATCTAAACTTGATTTACATCATTTACATGTTCATCCCATGTCTTACCTAAAACAAGAATATCATCTAAGTAAACTATTAAAAATCATCTATAAATGGTTTAAAAACATCATTCATGACTCACATAAATGTAGCTTCTTCAGAGCATTGTCAAACCAAAAGGCATAACCATCCATTCATAGAGTCTCGTTTTGTTTTGAATGTAGTTCTGCATCCCGTTCTGAACTCGATCTAATGGTAGCCGCTTCGCAAGTTCAACTTAGTGAAGTAACCACATCTTTCAACTCGATCTAATAAATGTCGATACGAGGAAGAAGATAACGATTCTTTATTGTTACTTTATTTAATTCTCTTGGAATCACTGTGCACATTCTCCAGCGAACATCTTTCTTTCGCACTACGTCAACACAATAGGCGATCCACATGGTGAAGTGCTTGGTCGAATAAACCCTTGATCAAGAAATTCTTGTACCTTCTTCTTTATCTCTACATTCCCTAGAGCCGATAACCTATACATTCCAATGTTAGGAAGAGGAGCTTTCCGTCGGAAATAATCTCATGTTCTATATGTCGTCGGGGAGGAAGCCCTTGTGGCTCAAATAGAATATCAAGTACCGAAACAACTTTAACTAAATTTTCTTCTTCGTTTAGTATTACAAATTTTTTAAAAAATCATTGGATTTACTTAAGATCCGTTTACATTCATAAGTAAAAATTGTTTACTTGAATTTATAATTTTCTAATCATTCCGAATTTATGAGAGTAGAAGCTATCTTTTAGTTTATGAGCTCTAATACATATTCGATTCCATCCTTAGTGAGTTGATACTATTCGCCTTCGATAGAAGACATAATCTCTATCATACAAGTATGGACTCCCTACATAATTCCACATATATCCAATGGGATTATATCTAATTCAACTTCATCTACAAACTCGATCCAATTGCAAAACAAAGTTTTCATTGTTCTTCGTAGCCCTCGTAGTTTAGTTTTATCACCGACCCAACCCAATGGGTATGGATTTTTAAGAGGTTTAGTTTCAATCCCCAATTTCTTTACAATCGATTCGTAAATCAAATTAACTCGAGAGCCACTATCAAACAAAGTATCAATTTTAGTATGCTTGGAAATGTATTCTAATATGGAATAGCTCATTTATTTTCCTCTCACTCGGTTTCATTATCAATGTAATGTGAAGAAGTACTGCTGGATGCTTGAGAATTTTACTTTATACTCGTAGTCGTAATTCCCCGTTTCGCTTCCGAATCCGATCCCAAGTCCTTTCCGCACAAGGAAGAACATTATTTCGCTCTTTTACTCCGAACTTCTTAGGCTTCAATTCCGGATGCAATGACCATCAATGTGCCTCATCGTGTCCTTCTTCTTACAATGAGTGATGTAGGTTTTTCTTTCTTTACTTTGTTCGCTTTCCTTTTCCTTCCATTTTTGTTTCTTCTTTTCTTTATTCTTTAATTCAATAGATTTAGATGACTTTACAACATCATGAGATACATTTTTACCCTAGCTTCTAGATGTGTTGCTTGAACCGATACATCATCTAAGCTGGGCCTGATTAACACGTATGGTGTGCCTCAAATAACTATGTAGGCCACCAATGTATTTCAATAATGTTTCTCAGTGGAGTCCATTGATATGCCTAGTGTCAAAGATATTTTAAGGAAACTCATGAGTATAACTTTGCACACTTTGAACCTTTAATTGATGCAATGTTTTCCAACTCATCATAGCTTCGTTACATAAGCCAAAGGATAAAATTGTTTTTTAATAGAAGAAATCATAGGGTTCCTTTTGGATTGCGTATCGACTCGACCAAAATGACTCGAGTAACATCAAAACTCTAATCTTTGGAGCCCTGTGACCTAGCCTTTCCTGGGGATCAGAGAGGGCTCTCTCTAATGAAGTGAAGGATGTGAGCTTGTTCACTTAGTTTGTTTAGATTTTAGGCTAGTTGCTAAGTGTGTTTGTTTGTTTGTTTTTAGTTTTTTTGGGGGGAACAGATCAAGTGGATCTAGATAGAACAAGAAAATGAGATCAAATGGGCTATGGGGGTCAAAAAGAAAGCCAAGGATGTCAAGACAATGGGTAGGGTGTACCACAGTGGCCGATTTAGTATAGCGAATGGATATTTCGGGTGGTTTGTGAAGTGAAATGAACATCAAGTTTGTGCAAGACAAAGGGATATTAAGAATAAATAGTTTAAACAAAAAGTATTCATGTGGTAGGGCTAAGCATTAATCACTATGAATCAAACTCAAATTTGTAGATGGCTAAAATAAAAATTCAAAAAGATGGTTAAGTATAAAGACCCTCTAACTTTGGGAAAATCAACATGGTCGAGAACACATGTAAGACAAACCAATAAATACAAAATGTGGAAAGGAAACTCCTAAGCAACACATTCAAACTGATGAGAACTTTGAAATAAGTCTACAAGTATAGGCAAGAGGGCAAGATCGAAACAAAACTCTTTGATTTAAACTAGAAATTCAATACTTCAAAGGAGATTTCATTAATGGGGTTTAAACAACATGAGTAAGCAGAAAATAATAAATAAAACAAGATACCATGTCATATTAATCACACAAACAACAAGTTCTTATTGGACCAAAAGGGCGCTAAGAATCTTTTGACATGACCAAGAAAGATGAAAACATAGAAGCCGTAGTGAATTAGGAAATTTGATGAGCTCCACAGAAGCACTTAAAACTATTCTTTACCGACCTATAGCAAGCAAGAAGCACGTATAAATATGTGAAAAACTAATAAAACATAACTTAAAATAAGCACAATACCATTTACCAAGCCATGGAATCCTACACACAGATCCTCTCCATCATCAAGGCAAGCAATTCAAGCTATTCATCTCATAAAACAAGTCTGATCATCAAAATTCATAACATATATTTCTAAGCTCAGTCAAGTTCTTAAACTCTTCAAAGTCCAACTTGTTTATCAACTCTTCAACCAAAATATTACAATGATTCTCCATGATTTATATAGGAGAATGAGAAGATAAGCTTCACAAAACCGACTAGAAGCTCATAAAGCAAAACAAATATTCGATTTTGTCCTCGAGGCCGCAAAGCCCAAGGCACAAAATATTTTCAAAATATATATAAAATTCTAAAAAAGGAAAAAAATATTGAATTTTCATTACTAAAAATGGCTAAAAAAAGGCCTAACGCATATTTGGATAAGCCACTTCACAAATCGCCTTTTGCCAAAATGCTACAGAACGTAGCGTTGTGCACCTCTGCCAGTACAACTTTTTAGGACCTCCCGATGTTGAAACGAGGCTCGTGATTGCGTGTTGTAAATACATGGATGTCTCGGTTTCTGAAAATACATTATTTTTCCCAAAACTGATCACCGAAGGTCAAAAATCGAACGAAGTGGAAAAACCAAAAAATAGCTCACGATATGTGAGGCGCAAAGTCAAAAAATCACTGTTGCCTTGGGATCAAAACAAATCCTTTGGATCTGAAATTTTATAAGTAGATGCCCTTGAATTTAATGCATCTAATGATACCACTTCAACATCCGAGGATGCTCCAAAAAAAATGCGTGCCCATGAATTTATGCAATTAGGCCCAAAAATGTCAAAAAACAAGATCATGTCGAAATTTGCTCACTTTTGGCGAGCAAGCTCCTCATGGATTCTTAGAAACATGTAAGGAAGTCATTATTTGTGAGAATTGATGTTCCCTTCTCCACTTTTTCTACCTGGCACCCTTTCTAGCAACCTTCGAGCCTTTCTAAGCAATTCTGAGCTTTTTCAGTAAATTTGTTCAAATTTTCTCAGGAGTGTCCTAATATCTTCTTTAGATCAAGTCTCTCGTTAGCTTTCTTAACTTATACTCCAAATTCTTGTTGGCCCTTTTCAAGCCATGATTTTATCATTCTCTATTTATTAGGTGAGAAAAATGAGTGAGAGGATAATATAACAAGGGCTGCCTTTTCTTCCTTCTTTTTCTCCAAAGCTTTCTAGTCCCATAGTCCTAGGCATCTTTCTCATTGGCTGCTCTTCTCTTCTTCGCATTATCAAATTAACCCATAAGCTCTTCAAGCTTGGTTTGTGCTTTGGGAGGCTTCCCTTCGGCATTTGAAAGCTCCTGCCTCAAAACTACCATTCGACCACTCATTTGTTTGTTTTTCTTATCCAGAATATGCATGAAGTCTTTTGAGATTTTCATTAGCTTGTAGGTCATAAATTCTAGTCTTCTATTTCAAAAAAGATCCTCAAGGATTCTAGATTCATTATCTCTATCATCACTCTGGCTTCATCCGTATGATATCAAACTCCTTTCCTTTTCATAACTACCTGCCCTCTTTTTCTTTCCCCTGCTCGATAGGCTTTCGGTCCTCTTCCTCTTTGGAAATTTGGCAATGCTCTTTTAGGAAGTTTTCTCCTACTTCTTAGCACTCTTATGACATTGCTAGTCGATGGAGTGATCTTCTTCTTTGATCTAGTATTTCTAGGCTTCACCACTTTCAGAGGAAGAGTCGCGGCCCCTCGCCTAGAGAGGCATTAAAGACATGCTCGAAGTTAGATGTGGAGGAGAAGATGAGGAGGCTTATCTAGCTTCGCTTATTAACTTGGTATTTTACCTTGCTACCTCCATCATCATCCTCCGCTTCCTGCTCTTCATCTTTGTCATTGTTTTCTTCTCTGCTTGAAGACTTCCTTGTTTTTCTTCACCACCGGCAATGCTCATGGTCACCGATTTGGTATTTTTTTCTCCATGCTACCCTCTTCGAATGCTCACCGTTTGGTGTTTTATTGTCATCATCATTACTTGCTTGTGGGTTGTCTTCTTTCTCATCATAAGTGTACTTTTCGAGGACTTTCATGACCTCATCATCACCTGCTGGTCATTACTTTGTTTGTCATCTGGGACTACTATGCTCATTTCTCTACCCTCGTTTTCTTCATGACTCGTTATGCTCTTTACCTTCACTATTTTGCAGCTCATCATGATCATGCTCACTACTCGTTGGCTGTCATCATGTTCCTATTCATGATTTCAACGTGTTCACCACTGAACTGTTCAAGGCTCATCATCACCTTGTTTATGCTCACTGCCATGCTTAGATTCTTCACTTTGTCCTTCTTCATCAAATAAGCCATTTTGTCACTTTGCTCCTTTTTCACTACTACAGTTTCTCTTCTATTCTCTACTCTCGGGCCATAGGAGATTTTTTTTTTTTTTAGGAGTGGATTTACTGTAAGAAGGAGAAACATGATGAGTGGATGGTGAGGAAGGCGCATGAGATGAAGAGGCAATGGCAAAATTAGGATGGGAAATGAAAGAGTCCCAAGAAACTCCCTTTTTCTCAAGTTGATGGAGGATGATGATATCAACAAGGGAATGATGAAATAGATAAGATTTTGTTGAGTTGAGGGCTTCTTTGGATGAGGTCATCTTGTCAATGCTTCCTATAGAGGAATAAAGGTAGGTTTAGTAATTGAGTTCTTGTGAAATTCAAAGAAGCCCGATATGATAGGCATAAACTGTGTGAAAACCTCCTTCACACGTGAAATACTTCATGATGAATTTCATGAGGAGGGGCATAGCTAAAATAAAGTGAGAAAGGGAAATATTTGGAAAGCATCTTGATGGTATGGTTTTAGAAAGGGTTTGTAGTGCAAGATTCAGATTCAGGTATGTTTGCTTGAACCACTTTTCTTCGATATAGGGGATCTTAGCAGGGTTTTTGGAGATAGCCCTAAGAGAGAGTTTGAAACTATATCTAATAGATGGACATGATTCTCTATAAGGTACTTAAAGCAAACAATTGTGTCAAAGGAAGGTGACCTTTACCTCTTGGACTTTTTGGAAAAATTCAAGCACCCTACTTCATGAAAATTAAAGAGTACCGAAGGAGGTTCATTCACTTCCCGAGTTGTAATAGGCTCATACATAATGTGATACCCACTTTCCTCGTCCTTCTTTGGAGGAATTTGCTTCGATACCTTCACCGACTTACCAAGGCAAATCGTTCAAATGATCACCGAAAAAGGTCATCAACAAAAAACACTCTTCTCATGACTAACTTGTCCTTATTGGCCAAAAAAATTTTAAGTGAAACAAGCTCCTTTTGTTTTTGAAAATAAGAACTCTTTCCCTATTCACTCGTTTTCCGTGATTTTTGAGACAGTTACTTTGAAAACAACAATGTTTTCCCTTTTGAAATATCACCGACCCTTTGATGATCAATCGTTTTACGGCTTAGCAAAACAATCCTTTTGGATGAAAGACTATTTTATTTTACCAAAACAATAGTCTCATTGTCACCGATTAAAAGGCTCAAACAAACTCGTCCCTCTTTAATGATCACTATATGTATATCCTTAGTTTACTCATAAGAAACAAACTTTAAAATTTCACAAAGTACTAGTTTTCCAAAAATTGATTCCCCGTCTATGAAGTTCAAACCTTTAACCTAAAATGATGGATCTCGTTTAATCATTGTTTTCTCTTCGCTTAGAAAAACAAGTTGCTCTTTGAAATGATTATTTTTTCACCTTTTGATAAATCACTATCTTTCTTTCCTAGGTTGGCAAACAATTTCGATGAAGATCGCTCTTTTAGCACAAATATTTCTCCTTTGTTTGATAAAAAAAAAAAAAATCTGCAAACAAAAATGTATCTAGTCCCTCTATAATCACCGCATTTTTCCTTTAGAATCAGGATCTTCAAACCTTTCCCGAAATCAAAACTAGGCCAAAAGACATAAATACCTTTTGAAAATTGTCCCCATCACAGATGAATCCACCGTGTAGAAATTCCTTTGGAATCCCAAAAGTCTTTTCTGATGACCGTGTTGATAAAGTGGTCCGGGCACCTGTGCAAAGGCCGTTCAGTGGGTGGCCTGTGCGTGTTGAAAATAGGTGCACAAGAGATGAAAAAGGCACCAAGGGTTAAATGTGAAGGATAGTAATGATCAATATAAGGAAGGTGATAGGGGCTAATTACACACTTTGATGGTTTGGATAGAGGCAATTAACACATGGGCACTCGGTGTTTAGAAAGTGGCACCGTCATTCAGGAGTGGTCGGCGCCGGCACAAGCATGCCGCATAGTGTTGCTGGTGCATGTCGCGCCTCTATGAAAAGTCATTCTCATGGGCACTTACAAGCGCGATGCGCTATGTTGCTGCATCGCCGCACATGTATCAAAGCCAAACAACGTTTCAAAAACTTGTTTGATTTGTTTCGCTTCTTGCCCATCAGGTTGGTAAATGGTAAAGAAGGTTGGTTTCGTGCTATTATAGTGTAGGAGGGTTTAGGCCTTCATTCCATCCCTCACCAAATTTCAAAAAATAATTTACCACCTTTATCATTTTTATTTTTTCAAAACAAATCGATTTTGTTGCATGGGCATTAGGATTGAACATAATATTTGTTTTTATTTTTGAACAAAAACTTGGGGAAAAGAGTCACACTTTAGCTCGTTGCTACCGCAAAACTTTTAACCTTGATGATTTGTTTTAACACTTTGTTACAACATTTGTATGAAAAATTTATAAAATTGTGCTATTATTTGATTTGTCTACAAAGGAGGTTATCTCAAAAAACATTGTCGTAACCTTTTCAATGATCCTTCAAACCTATCATGAGGCCTTCTACTTATCCGTCGATGGAGGTCCCGCAAACAAAGAAAACCTCGTTGATTTCAAAATTGTGACCCCGTATATTTTTGAAGAGGCTTATAAAAATACTAACACGTAGGCCTTCAAACCCTTATGTATCCATTGTTTTATGAATTGATGAAGGTCTTTATCCTCTCATTAAAAACATTTCAAAAATGTAAATTTCCCCGTGTCTTTTAAGCTTAGATGGAGGCACCTTGACCGAAAGTAATACATGGCTTCATGACACCTTTTAACCCTTTCGAATGTGAGTTGTTTCATGGTGCAAATATTTTGGAGAGATGATCCTTTGTTTTTTGTGAAGGAGGCCTACAAATGCTGAAAGTTTCCACCGTCTTACAATGTGCTCCCTCTCGTCCTTTGATCGCGCCTTTCGGGAAGTAACCTTGGGCACTCTCCCTTCATTCATCACTTGGAGGAATTATTTTCATAACCATAAGTGATTTGTTTAAAAACAAGAATGCCCTTTTTTCATATATATGATTCAAAAGGGAGATGTCTCTTCATGTGAGTTTGCGTGGTCGTTTTAAACCAAGTTTCTGTCTACTTCCTTGGCTATTTAGCCGAGGTCAGCCTTTAGCCAAAAACTCCACCCTCGCAGTATACTTTTAAGGAGGATTTCGCAGATAGAAGAAACAAAGGCTTCTTAGCACCATTTTGTCACTTTTGGCCTTTCGATGTGGAAAAGGCCTTTGTCCCATGTAAAATATTATTGACTCATCGCTGATTTTCAATCTTCTTACCAAAAAGAGACCTTTCTCAAGCAAATCACTTAACTCTCGCTATGCATCCTCTTTTCATTTTTGGAGGAGGTGGCGAAAAATAATCTTCCAGTTGCTTTTTTTTAAACACCTTAACCTCTACCTTTTCAAGGAGGTTACATCACTATTTCTAACCTCTACTTTTAAATGAAGGAGATTCTATTATTTTGTCACAAATCCATCTCTGCTTTTCATCAAGGAGGTTATCATCATACACATGAAATCTTATATATTTCAACACCTGGTATTTGGCCCTCTCGTAGTATATGTTCTTCTCGCTTGAAGAATACCAATAAGAAACAAAGTGAATTTTGACATTTGTCATCGGGAAAAATCACTCGAACCTAATGTATTCTTTTCTTTATGAGGCTTGGCCGAGAGATGTGCATATATTTTTGTAAAATATCACTATGAACACTATTGTCAATCCTGCAGGACAAATTTCTGAGTTGTAAAAGACTGCCTAGGACATCTTATGCGTAAGGAGCGTAAGGGTATAATTCAAGACTTTTGACAGCATGAGGCTCTTTACTACTTCAACTTTCACAAGGGAATGTGATATAAATGGAACCAGAATATTCTTAGAGTCAGCAAAATTACAAGAGGTTGCAGAGGCAAGGAATGAGTTCTTAATATAGATGCATCAGACAGCTTAAAGACATCTTCCTTTAAGGAGGGTTGGATTCTAAAATGCTTTACAGAGGTTTTTAAAATCAGATGAAGCTTGCTGCGTAGAAAATACAAAAGAATATTAACTACTAATGAAAGGGAACTCCGTAAACGTATTTAAACATGAGATGGGCTTAAAAAGATAAGAATCCATACATGTCAATTGTTTTAAAAGCATGACATCTCACGGTGTTTAATATAGAGGAATAATGAGTGAAGTGAAAAATGAAACATCATACCATGCCTGAGCTATATTTAAAGCGCTTGACCAGCTCAGTATAAGTATCAATGGTGATAAATTTATACCAAAAGCTAGCGAGCCACTCGCATTCCAGAACATGATATAAGGAAATGGAATCAGAGAAATAAACAGTAAACGATATCACATAAGACAGAGTTACACACTATAGAACACTTAGACCAGAATCCTCACATAGAGTAAAACTTCTTCTCACTGAGACCCAACGGGCTCTTCGCATTTCTATTAAAATTTTCACAACAAGCATACAACAATTCTTACACAGCGAAATTCTTTCGAAAATCTGGAACCAGTTTTTCTCTTCTGATATTGCTTATATAGAAACCTCCATACATGAGCGAGAAGATATTTTTTTGGAAAAATATCTTCTACGCATGCCAAAAATTTGTTAAAGGTCCTTATCAAAATAACCAAAACTTATGATGAGGAATAAAGGCCTCTCATCATTTACAGTTAGGCACTGGGCCGTTTTGAATCAAAATGTTAAACAACAGTCTTAGCAGAAAAGTAAAATGTTGGAGTGGAACATAAATTCCACTCGAAACTTGAAAATAACTAACTAAAGTAAAATTAAAAAGGCCGCTAGGTCCGGATCATGAATTAACATTGTTTCATTACCGAGAAGGGGTCGAGGCAGTTGCTGATGCTGGTAGCGGAACATTTGCGGACGAGCTGGCGATCTGGCTGGAAAACTGGGTGCACCTCTGCTGACTGTCCGCTGAAGGTTCAGGCATAGCCGCAAATCCTTCCACTTTGATGAAGGCCTCAGTGAGATCATTTAGACTCACCTTGGTGGGGATCTGATGTTTTAACAGATGAAGAAGAACGAATTCTGGGCAGAGCGCTGAGACAATTGTTTCTGCTTTTAACCGAGTGGTTTTATCTGACAAGATGTCAGTGCGGTCCCTTTCTTCCTGGAGTCGTGCTTCATATTTTGGTAATGATCGTAGTATGGAAGGAGTGGTAGGGTCCCAGCATGACGGAAGTCCTGCCGTTGTGATCTCGGCCCAAACTGCATCGAACCGGTCCACGCTGGCTGCCAATTGTTGTAGGTCCGTCGAAGCTATGACGCGGGCCGAATCCTTATCAATAATCTTCTGGCATTCGACAGCTTCCCTAAAACGACTCGCTATGCCATGCTGCTCCACCTCACTAGCTCTCAACCCTTTCAGAAAACAAACATATCCCCTGGCATGCTGGGCTCTACTGGTCAAGTTGAGGTCTCCCTCTTGAAACTTCCTCCTAAGATAGAGTACAGAAGATTTTATTTCCTCGATGACTTTCAGGAATTCCCACTGCTCTGTTACTGCCGAAATGATCTCTGACCAGATTATTCTTCTTCCATCCCTGAGGGTGATGTTACCTTTCAGGCGGCTGTTGAGATCATTGATGGTCTTCTGCTGGTCAGCTCTTGCCTTCTTCTCCTGTTCAATCTCCTTCTGCAGCGTCTCTATTTTTCGGGCATTCTCAGCCAAGGAAGTTTCCAGCTCAGTGATCCTCTGCCTAGCTGTGGATCCATGTTTTTTTAGTATAACATTTGCAGCTTTCGCTGCAGTCAGCTGCTCGGACAACGGACTAGTCTCTATTGGGGTTGTGGTTGGCATACAGCTATGCGCATCCCAGTTAGTTTGCAGCTCCGTAAGCCTCCTCTAAAGAGTGGAGATTGTTTCTGCCATTTTTTCTTTTTCCCCTTTCTCCTTTACCAGTGTGTCAGCCAAGTCCGCTTTTTCTTTTTCTGCTTGCGCCAATTCAGCCGTTTGTACATGGTGCGATGCCGGTATGCTGACCTTGTGTTTCAATGACGTGACCTCCTTCTGCAATTGATCTATCAAATAGCGCTGCGGGTTTGAGTCTCCAGTCTCTTTTCCTTTGATTTACTCCTAGAGGCTGCGTATTTGATTTGCTTGGGCGCAGGAATTTGCCTGTTCCTTCTTTAGGGTCGCCCTCACCTGTTCATGCTTTTCGTACAATTTTCTCAGTGCAATGGTGACCCGCATTACCTCGCCCTTCAACATGTCACCCACAACCTGAAACAGATTACATTTTTCGGGTGATGGTACCTTGGCCATATCAATTGCGTACTCAAGCACCCTGTAAATAATGGTACTTGCATCAGGGTCCAAGATAGCCTCAGCTATAGACAATACCAGGTGTTCTGTATCCACATTCATGGAAGCTGAAACCCTGGTGTGATATTTCTCTACATAACCTTCCAACTCGGTCTTGTATTTATACTTGGTCGTTCTGTTTCTCAAGGTCCTTTCAACTACAACTGGTGAAGTATAATATCTGATGGCCTGTGATACTTTAGAGAAGTTGGAGGAGGTGACACTGTCTCTTAGCACTTTGATCCCAGCTTTGCTCCTATCGGGCTGGCCATATGGTGTAAACTGCTCAAGTAGTTTCTCTTCCCCTATGACTTCTGCCTCACTCAAGACTGTTTTCTGCTTTTTGCGAAGGGGAGAGCCTGCTCGTGAGGGACCCACTTCCTCTTCTTCTTGGCCTTTATTGACATCTTCTCCTTGCCCTGTGGTAGATGAATCTGTCTCCATCTGCGAAATCAAAGGCCAAGTTTCAAGGTTAGCCCTCCACTCTATAAACGGTCTTGATTCATGTGCATAAGGAGTGGACTTGTTCCTTATTCTTCTGTTTGAAATAATCTCCCGAGGATCATAGGGCCAAGCCTTTCCCTGTCTTAGGTCCATGCCTTACAACAGCTTCTCAACAATGGGTAGGGCGTGTCTTGAATTCACAACAAACGGGCCGATAGTGATAGGGAGTCTCATGATGAAACCCTTCTTTGCAGGGACAAAGTGGAGTTGGTCAGCCTTGAGGGTCTGTCGAATATACTCCAGAGCATAAACTCGTCGAGCAGGAAACACAGGCAGCTAGTAAGGGGAAACCTCGGCTCCATAGACCCGAATTTCGGTGTAATTGTCGAAAAGATACCAATCCCCGGTGCTCTAGGTTTTACTAGCTTGCAGCCAGCTCTTCATTTCAGGAAAGACCTTAGGTGAGGGTGAGTCATGGATGATAGTGTAGACAATGGGCATGAACTCATTTAGGAACCTAGAATAACCCACCCCATTAGGTATTTGGCGTACTAAAAAGTTCCAGTCAAAAATAGGTCGGGGTTGAGAATTGACATCGTATACCCTATCTAAGCCCAAACCCTCGAACCTGCCAGCATGTTGATATAAGAAAAGTAGAAGACCATCAAGCAGAAGTGGAAGTGGCCGGTTTCCGAAAGCTCTTGGAACTGGGTCTGAATGTTAGCAGCCAAGAAGCCAGGGATATCCAATACTACCCCCTTTTGAGACATTAACCACAAGGAATAAACACATACCCTGGAAACTTCCCCCAAACCGCCTACACCTAAGAGACCCACGATGAGAGCAAGGATAGGCCACACTTCTTCTTTGAACAGACTCAACGAGAAAGGTTCTCCGATAGGAAGGGATGTAGCTTGGTTGCTGGTTATAGAGGAGATGAAACTATTTTGATGTTCCCATGGCAGTTTGGTGAACTGGGAGGTTAAAGTCACTTCACTAAAACTAGTATAGGTGGCGCTGGTGGGAAAGCGGAGGGCTTGCCTGATAATGTCGGGAGAAAGAGAGAAAATCTTGCTCCCCTGAGCAAAGGTAAACGTGCCTCGGCCCTCATCGTAGGAATCTCTAAGCCAGTAAATAAAATCGACCACCGGGTAGACTGGGGGGGTAATCTGATGGTATAAACCTGACACAACCACCCGGTATCGATCCCTATTCTTGACATGTTGCCTAAAAAGCTCAGGTTTTATACTGCTTATGGGAAAAGGGTATTGGGGATCACATATTTCGGCTTGCAGGTCGATGAAAGGCTTGAACCTGGGAGGATTTCTGGTTTCTCGGACTTGAGGAGTCTCTGGTTCAGCTTTCTTGGGTGTGCCCCTTCCCATGACTGACATATAAAACTTTTAAAAACGGAAGGAAAGTAGAGGGAATATGAGGGATGGAGTACCTATGCAGTAAGGAAATCTGCTCGGGAAAGCAACACGGGGGGTGTTGATAGTGACTGGGTAGACCTTGGCACTAGCTCCCACTTAGTTTATACCGTAGCTTTGAGAACCTGTAGATTTTACTGCAGTAAAATATGGGAGGATTGTTATATAAGACTGAGAGTTCTGAGGTAAAAGGTAGAGAGATGAAGTAAGCGGGGCGAGTGTCGTAAGGACACTGACAATGGAGCACGCGGCATATAGGGATTGGGTGTCAGTTGGAAGCAGGTGAACACCGCATGCCAGGTTTAATACTGGTACGGGCCTCGGTACCAGTTTACCTAGAAACTTACCTTACCTTTCTGCTATATAAGTCATCCGGTTCTTGAAAAATAATCATTGTGAGGTTGGTTTAATACACAACGCATAGGTCTCTGGGGCCCGTACTACACTCTTCCACCTCACTCTTGCCTTGGGTCCACCCCGTGGCACGTCACCTTAATTCCGCGGGGGTGTGGCTCTCTTCCCCCTTCCGCTTCTTGACCCCCGCGGAAATTCCCATATGAAGGGTCCCTTCACGTGCGTATTGTGAATGCGATGAGATTTTTTAATAGTTATGTTTTGTGTCCTTTGCACTATGCCTTTGCCCCTTTTGTATTACCTTTACCCTTTTTGGTTCATATTAGAACTTTTCTCGCAAATATGCTTTGGTTCTTTTTTAGGCACATGACTTGTCTTACATTGCTTCTCTTCCACCATCCCCTTGATGTTTCGCCTTCTGTCATAACACTCGATACATGGTTTCTCACATTTTTAATTATAAAATGACTAATGTTAATTAATGATCAACATTGGCTCCACCTGGGGACGGCACGTTCATTCTTGAGCGTGTCGAGAACTCCGCAGACCACCTGTTTATCTTCTATGGACACCTTTCCTCGGCACTTTTAATTTTCCTCCTCACGATCCATCACAGCACACACACATTATTCAATCAAAGACGAAAGCAGTAACTAATATACAATATGATACATCAGGCTCTCTCAGCCTGACTCAGAACTGAAAATAAGGCTTGAGAAACTGACCATTTACAGGGGCATCGAGCAGATCTCCCTGTAAATTCTCCAACTTTAAAGCGTTGTTACCTCCTTGTTCTACAATTTTAAAGGGGCTGAAACAGAGGGGGTCGAATTTACCATGTTTCCCTTTATCAGCCCTTCGAATGTCCCATATGAGCACTAAATCCCCTATTTGTAACTTTTTGTCCTTGGCATGTTGATCGAAAAGATCTTTCATTTTCTCTTGGTATTCAACTAGCCTCTGACTCACCTGATTCCGCATTTCTTCTAGCTCCACCAACTGGTTGATTCTCCTAGTCACATCATCGGGCTCTTCCTGACTTTCTTGCATGAATCGAGCCACTTGTAATGCTAACTGTACAGGGAAAACTGTTGCCCTCCCATATACCAATTCGTACGGGGACTTCCCAGTCGCCCTCTTGCTGGTAATTATGTTGGTCCATAGAGCGAATTTTAGCTGGGAATCCCAATTCTTCTGATTTTCATTGATAGTCTTCTTCGGTGCTCTTACCAGCATTTTATTTGATGACTCTGCTAGGCCGTTTCCTTGCGGGTAATAGGTTGTAGAGTGGCCTAGTGCAATATTATACTGTTGACAGAAGCTGACAAACTTTGTAGATTTAAAGGCCCGTGCATTGTCGGTCACAATCTTGGCAGGGCAGCCAAATCTGGATATGATGTTTTCTTCCATGAATTTTATCACCACAGTATCTGTTGTGTTCCTAGCGGGTATAGCTTCCACCCATTTTGTGAAATAATCCGTGGCAGTTAGTATCCACTTATGTTGACCGCTTTATGGAGGATGTATTTCACCAATAAAGTCAATCCCCCACTGCTGGAAAGGTTCATCTACATGAACAGGGATCATGGGCAGGGGTGTTAGCTTCTGTCTTTCAGCAAATATTTGACATTTCTCGCAAGCTCTGACCTGGGCGAAGACATCTCCAAAGAGTTTGGGCCAGAAGAAACCAGCCTTCAGGATTTTATGAGCAGTGGCCCTCCAACTGTAATGGCCCCCACAGATTGCTCCGTGAAACTCAGCCATTATACTCTCTACCTCTTCTTCTGTGAGACACAAGAGCAGGATGCCTGAGGGGTCTCGCCAGTACAGCCGACCGTTTGCAACCACGTACTTCTGTGACCTCAATCTCAGTGTTCTGTATTTAGCTTTGTCACAGCTAGGTGGGCAACTGAGTGTTAGAAGATATTCCACTATCTCCTTGTACCAAGGGCTGATGAGGTACTTTATATGTGTCTTCTGAGAAGCTATCTCTACTCCCTGTGGTTCCTCTTTCCTCTCAGACTCCTCGTTTGCCATCATGGATAGGTTTATACCCAGCGCCTGACAATTTGATTCAGACAATATTTTGGCTAAACCTTGTCCCTTGATTAGCTTGGTAGGGCGGATGTCTAGCTCATACTCTTGTATTTTGGCTATCCATTTCCCTCTTTTTCCTTCACTATCTCCCTGGATAAGGATATCCTTAACGGTTGTTGTGGGCACAAATGCAGTGACGTGAGACTGGAGGACATACATACGAAAGGCTTTGAGGGATTTCACCAGGGCATATTCCTGCTTTTCCAATATGTTATATTTCAGCTCAGCATCATGAAGCACCTGACTAAAAAAGGTAATAGGCTGCTCATATCCATCTTCATTTTTCTACAACAAAAATCCTGCTACTATATGAGGTGATGCAAAGGAAAAGATCATAAAAGGCTTGACATAATCTGGCCCAACTAGCACAGGGGCTTCAGCAAATGCATTTTTAATCTTGGCAAAAGCCTCTCGTGATTCTTGTGACCACTTAACCTCATTATTCTTCTTCAGCATGTCAGTTATGTGCCTAACTATCTCAGCGTATTTAGGGATGAACCTCCTCAAGAAGTTTATTCGGCCTAGGAACACCTGAACTTCCTTTTTGTTTCTAGGGAGAGAAATGCCATTTATGACTTCTACTCTCTTAGGGTCTATCTTTACTCCCTCTTTGGTTACAATATGCCCCAAAAGCTTGCCCTCTTCTAGTGCAAACAAAGACTTCTGCGGGTTGAGGGAGAGGCCATACCTTCTGCACTTATCAAAAGTTTTGCGCAAGTGTTCAATGTGCTCTGCATCATCTTTTGAAAACACAGTAATGTTGTCCAAATATACCACCACAAACTTATCTTGCTCTCCGACAAAAGCAATATCCATGACCCTCTCAAATGTGGCCCCTGCGTTAATCAACCCAAAAGGCATCCTGGCATACATAAATGTTCCCCATGGAGTGGTGAAGGCAGTCTTCTTTTGATCTTCTGGTAGTACAGCCACCTGATTATATCCAGAGAATCCATCCATCATCGACATTCGAGAAGCTCCTACCACTTTCTGCAAGATGTGATCCATCTTGGGCAGTGGATAATTATCCTTTAAGGATGCTCTATTTAGATTCCTAAAATCAACACATAGCCTTATTTCTCCGTTCTTCTTCCGCACAGGGACTAAGTTTTCTACCCACTCAGAATATCTCAATGGTACAATGATTTTGGCCTTCAGCAGTTTCTTAATTTCTCTCTCAGTAGAGGGTAGCAATAGGGGATTTATCTGTCTAAGCTTCTGTTTATGTGGTTTTGCATCTCCCTTCAGTGGAATTTTATGTTGCATAATGCTGATATCAAAGGTTTTTAGGTCTTGATAAGACCATGCAAACACGTCTTTATAGGACTGGAATAACTTCTGGTAGAGCTGTTTATATTCATCCGGGAACTTCTTGGACAACTTCACAATTTTAGGGTCAGCCTCAGTGCCAAGATTCAAATCCTCTACCTGATTCTCCTCTACCACTTTGTTCGACTGCAGTGGAACATCATTCTTATTAAACAACCTTTCTAGAGGCACTAGTCCTTGGGGAATGACATTCCCTTTCAATTGCAGAAAATTGTGGCCAACCACCTTTTCTTCCCATTTATTTCCTGAAGTGTCTTCGGCCTCCTCTTCCTCACAAGTATCAATCTCCATGTTGGAAAATTCCCCAACCATTTCCAAGAATCTCTTCACCTGCTCTTCATCTTCAAACACCTACCAATGTTTGATGTTGTCTGGGATTGATGGCTGATAGCGTACCTCAATTTAGTATCTCAAGAGAGGATTCTGAGGTGGACGAAAAGTACTAGCAGCCACTGCAAGGGAGTCTGCCATCCTATTCTGCTCTTTTGGCATGAACTGGATATTGAATGCCAAGAATAAATTCTCCACTAGATCCTAAACTTCATTCCTATAAGCCCTTAGCCTAGGATGTTTGGCTTGGCACTGATTCCTCACTTGCCTGACTACCAGTTCTGAATCTCCCAGAACCTTCAGACTTTGTATGTTCATGCTCCTGGCTGTCGCAGCCCCAACAGAAGTGCTTCATATTCGACCACATTATTTGTGGCTTCATACTCTAGCTTGAAAGACAAAGGGACCCATTGACCTACAGGAGAAATCAATAATACCCCAGCCCCATTACCTTCCCTGGAGTTTGCCCCATCAAAATCAAGGGTCTAGATTTCTGATTCAGGACTCTCTATGGACTGCTCTGTTTTGATCTGGTAAAATGATGGTTCATGAGCGTACTCTTGATCTTCCTCCAGCATTAAACATGAGAAATCTCCCTCCCTGTTATAAACTGGGGAATTAACTGAGTCATCTGCCTTGGTGACCGTCTTCACAAATCTAGTTTCCCGGTACAGCCTCCTCTCTTGAGCACCAAATACGGGGATAGTGGCATAGGTCAAGTCCAGCTTGATTGATCCACCAATTTTAGTCCCCCAATATCTTGACAGCAGCATGCCAAAGCGAGCTGGAATGTCAGCCACCACTATATCCATTACTACACTCTTTGCTGGGATCTGAGCCAGATTGACACTAAGTCCTTTATCATGCCCAGGCACTTAACTCTTTTGGAGTCAAATGAGTAAAGGTCTTTGTATGGGCAGGTGATCTATAGTCCTAGTTGTTCCATGACCGAGAGGGGTAAAAGGTTATGAGAGGCTCCTGAATCTAACATACAGTTATGCAGCAGCAGGTCATGTATTACTAAAGACATAAAATGGGGGAGTAGCAACATCCAATTCTTCGACATGTGGGCCAAATACGACCATAGGCCTTTCTTCTTGAAGGTTCAGACTGTCTTGAATGTGTATTACTTCTGGAGGGAGCATAAAGGATGTGACCTGGGACTGATAGGCAGGTTGTTCTAACAATTCAGTTAGGGGAACTGGGATTTTTACTTTCTCCAATTCCTTTTGTAAACTGAAGGCTGAGGAGGACCTATCTACTAACACTTCTTTTGATTCTTTATCTTTGGAGTCTTTGTTCTGGGGGAGAGGCTTGACTTCCTTTATGATTGGCTTGACACTAGGGGGTGTAGCCAATTTTGAAGATGAAGGAATTTGATCAGCAGACTGCAAAGATTGGTTAAGGGGCCTCTTACCTTTGTCTAGGGTCCTTTGAGAGGTTACCTCCTTCTGAGCCGGTGCTTCTTCTTGAGGTGTGTCCTCCTCCTGATCCTGAGTGCGAGTTCTCTTCCTAGAAGATCTGAGGTCATATCTTCTATTGAACTGAGTTTGCATGAAATCGACGAACTGCTTGCAATAGTTGTCAATCTCAGGATCTTCGGTGTCTTCACTAGTTTTTCCTTCTGTGTGTGCCTGCACCTCCACTTCGTCACTTTCATGTAGGGGGCATTCCACTTCATCATTGTTTGAGAAAGCGAGGTATGCTTCCTCTTGCTCATAGGTAGTGTCTTCTGTAGGACCCTCTACTTGTCCTTCCAAATATAAAGGGTGTGGTACCTGGTCTTGCTGCTCCTTTTGTCCCCTTTGCAGTATCTGCAAGGGAGGCTTCCTGTATTGAGGGTTATAGCCTCTGTTTGGAGCATTTTGGAAATTCTTTGGGGACGAATTCTTTGCCTCCATTTCAAGTTTAACCAGCTTACTCGAAAGATTCTTAATCATCTTGTTCATCTCCTCAATCCTGTCATTAGCTGAATCTCTATCTTGGCTCGAGGTGGATACCTCCTCTTTTCCCCTTCTTCTAGTATCCTGCTCAGATTTTCCCTTGGATTTACCAGTGGAGGCAAAGTTTGCCTCGAGTTCAAGTGCATCTGTCTGAGCATCATCTAGGGTGGCTGGCTTTCTTTCTCTCAGAGAGAAGCCGAATTCTGAGTCAAAGGCTGCGACAAACACAACCTTGGCAACGGTCTGGTGCGGTTTCATCTCTGCGGGAAGGCTCAGGTACAACTTGTTAAATCTCTTAATAAACTCGGCCACCCCTTCATTATGTCTTTTCTTGAGTGTATTAAACTCAGTCAGAAAATGTCCATGATATTTCTTCTCTCCCCATTTTCTGAGAAAAAGTTTCTTCCATTCCTTCCCACGTGTTTATAGAACAGTCTCCCAGTGTCTTGAACCATTTTCTGGCTTCACCATCAAGATATTGGACAAACAGTCTTAGGACTACGTCGAAATGTTCCACATTAAAATTTTCTGCAAAAGAGTAGAAGACCTCAAGGTGTTTTTGAGCTTCAATCTCATTTTCCCCATTGAAACGGGACAAGATCTTTAGATATTCCAGCGGCATATCGTTGAGCACTTGAGGTAATTCCAGGAGGGCATATTTATTCAGCAAGAAGCCTGGAACATTATCCATTGGAGGAGGAGGTGGAGGTAACAGAAGGGTTTGATGAGTAAGAGGAGGGGGAGGTGGAAGTGAGGTGTGAATGACAATGGGAATTTATTGAACATCAGCTTGGGGTGATGACAAAAAAGGCGGAGTATTAACAACAGATAATTCGGTGACTTCTTTGACCTCTTCAGCCTCTGGAGTGGGATGTGATGTGTAATGGGTGGTATCTATTGATTCGGCCTTGTAATTAACTTGGATTTTTCCCAGAGGTAGACTGTCTGAGTAGTAACTAGTTTCTCCCAAAGCAGAGTCAGAATCCCGCACTTGGGCTACTTGAGAAGAGGAGGACAGAAAGTATTCTAAAGAAAATTGTGGGATCTCAGTATGAATGAATTGTCTCTCCCTCCAATTTCTTCTATGTAGGATTCTCTTTGGGTTAGACACAGAGGGTGTCTTTAGCTGAGACGTATCTGACTTAAGGTGTGGCTTCCGAGGAGCCAGGACTACAATTAGATTTACCTGAAAAATGAATGTGGAGTCGCCAAGGTGAGGGATATACAACTCTCAACTCTCCATGCTCACCTAATTGAAGAGTGAATAAGGTTTTGTCGAGGCCCGGGGATTTTAATTTCTCTCAAATTTGTTCCCCAGCAATGGCACCAAAAAGATGTTGTCACTCCTAGAGACAACCTTGAGTTGTAAAAGACCAGTGCCAAGGACATCTTATGCAATAAGGAGCGTAAGGTATAATTCAATACTTTTACAGTATGAGGCTCTTTACTACTTCAACTTTCACAAGGGAATGTAATGTAAATGGAACCAGAATATTCTTAGAGTCAACAAAATAACAAAATGTCGTAGAGGTAGGGAATGAGTCCTTAATATAGATGCATCAGATAGCTTAAAGACAAATTTCTTTAAGGAGGGCTAGATTCGAAAATTCTTTACAGAGATTTAAAAATCAGATGAAGTTTGCTACGCATAAAATATAGAAGGATATTAACTAATAATGAAAGGGAACTCCGTAAACCTATTTAAACATGAGATGGGCTTAAGAAGATAAGAATCCATACATGTCAATTTTTTTGAAAGAATAACATCTCACAGTATCTAATATAGAGGAATAATGAGTGAAGTGAAAAGTGAAATAGCATACCATGCCTGAGCTATATTTAAAGCGCTTGACAAGCTCGGTATAAGTATCAATGGTGATAAATTTATACCAAAA
Organism: Pinus albicaulis; assembly: GCA_034641835.2. Lineage (NCBI taxonomy): Eukaryota > Viridiplantae > Streptophyta > Pinopsida > Pinales > Pinaceae > Pinus > Pinus albicaulis. The sequence goes on along the minus strand of CM076581.1, from coordinate 43,156,454 downwards.
GCTAGTGAGCCACTCGCATTCCAGAACATGATATAAGGAAGTGGAAACAGAGGAATAAATAGTAAAACGATATCACTTAAGATAGAGTTACACACTATAGAACACTTAGAACATAATCCTCACATAGATTAAAACTTCTTCTTGCTGAGACCCAACGGGCTCTTCGAATTTCTATTAAGATTTTCACAACAAGCATACAACAATTCTTACATAGCAAAATTATTTTCAAAATCTTGAACCTATTTTTCTCTTCTGATCTTGCTTATATAGAATCCTCCATACATGAGCGAGAAGATATTTTTTGGAAAAATATCTTCCTCGCATTCCAAAAATTTGTTAAAGGTCCTTATCAAAATAACCAAAACTTATGATGAGGAATAAAGGCGTCTCATCATTTGCAGTTACACACTTAGCTGTTTTGAAACAAAATATTAAACAACAGTCTTGGCAGAAAGTAAAATACTGGGGTGAAATATAAATTCCACCTGAAACTTGAAAATAACTAACTAAAGTAAAAGTAAAACTGCCACTAGGGCCAAATCATGAATTAACAGTATTTCATTGACGAGAAGGGGTCGAGGCAGTCACTGACACTGGTGGCGGAACATTTGTGGACGAGCTGGCGATCTGGCTGGAAAATTGGGTGCCCCTCTGCTGACTGTCCACTGAAGGTTCAAGCATTGATGTGAATCCTTCCACCTTGATGAAGGCCTCAGTGAGATCGTTTAGACTTGCCTCAGTGGGGATCTTATGTTTTATCAGATGCAGGAGAACGAATTCTGGGCGGAGCGATGAAACAATTGTCTCTACTTTTAACTGAGCGGGTTTATCTGACAAGATGTCCGTTCGGTCCCTTTCTTCCTGGAGACGTGCTTCATATTCTGGTAATGATCGTAGTATGGAAGGAGTGGTAGGGTCCCAGCATGACGAATTCTTGCCGTTGTGATATCGGCCCAAACTGCATCAAACCAGTCCACGCTGGCTGCCAACTGTTGTAGGGCCCTTGAAGCTATAACGCGGGCCGACTCCTTATCAATAATCTTCTGGCATTCGACGGCTTCCTTAAACCGACTCGCTATGCCATGCTGCTCCACCTCACCAACCCTTTCAAGAAAGAAACATATCCCCTGGCATGCTGGGCTCTGCTGGACAAGTTGAGATCTCCCTCCTGAAACTTCCTCCTAAGATAGAGTACAGAAGATTTTATTTCCTCGATGACTTTCAGGAAATCCCACTGCTCTGTTACGGCTGAAATGATCTCTGACCAAATTATTCTTCTTCCATCCCTTAGGGTGATGTTACCTTTCAGGCGGCTGTTGAGATCATTTATGGTCTTCTGCTGGTCGGCTCTTGCCTTTTTCTCCTGTTCAATCTCCTTCTGCAGTGTCTCTATTTTTCTAGTATTCTCAGCCAAGGAGGTTTCCAACTCGGTGATTCTCTGCCTCGCGGTGGATGCCTACTTTTCCAGTATATCATTTGTAGCTTTCATTGTGGTCAGCTACTCGAACATCGAACTAGTCTCTGGTGGGGTTGTAGTTGGCACACAGCTGTGTGTGTCCCAGGTAGTCTGCAGCTTCGTCAGCCTCCTCTGAAGAGTGGCGATTGTTTCCGCCATTTTTTCTTTTTCCTCTTTCTCCTTTGCCAGTGTGTCATCCAATTCTTCTTTTTCTTTCTTTGCTTGCGCCAATTTAGCCGTTTGCACATGGTGAGATGCTGGTATGCTTACCTTGCGTTTCAGAGACGCGACCTCCTTCTGCAATTTCTCAATCACATAGCGCTGTAGATTCGAGTCTCCAATTTCCTTTCCTTTGATCGACTCTGTGAGACTGCGCACTTGATTTGAAAGAGCACGGGAATTGGCATGTTCCTTATTTAGGGTCACCCTCACATGCTCATGCTTTTTCTCCAATTTTCTCAGTGCAATAGTGACCCGCATTACCTTGTCCTTCAACATATCACCCACCACCTGAAATAGGTTACATTTGTTGGGTGCTGGTACCTTGGCCATGTCAATTGCATACTCCAGCACCCTGTAACTAGTGGTACCTACATCAGGATCCAAGATGGCCTCAGCCATAGACAATACCAGGTGTTTTGTGTCCACATTCATGGAAGTTGAAACCCTGGTGTGATATTTTTCTACATAACCTTCCAGCTTGGCCTTGTACTTATCCCTGATCGTTCTATTTTTCAGGGTCCTTTCAATTACAACTGGTGAGGTATAATCTCCGATGGCCTGTGAGACTTCAGAGAAGTTGAAGGAGGTAACACTGTCTCTCAGCACTTTGATCCCAGCTTTGCTCCTCTCGTGTTAGCCATATGGTGTAAATGGATTCGGTGCCATTTGTTCTTCTCATATAACCTGCGCCTCGCCGGAAGTGTTTTTGCTTTGCACACAGAGGAGAACCTACTCCTGAGGGACCCACTTCTTCTTCTTCTTGGCCTCTATTACCTTCTTCTCCTTCCCCTGTGGCAGATGAATTTGTCTCCATCTGTGAAATCAAAGGCCAAGTTTCAAGGTTAGCCCTCCACTCTATAAACGGTCTTGATTCATGTGCATAAGGAGTGGACTTGTTCCTCTTTCTTTTGTTTGAGATAATCTCCCGAGGATCATAGGGCCAAGTCTTCCCTTGTCTTAGGTCCATGCCTTGCAAAAACTTCTCAACAATGGGAAGGGCGTGTCTTGAATTCACAACAAACGAGCCGATAGTGATAGGGAGTCTCAGGATGAAACCCTTCTTTGCAGGGACAAAGTGGAGTTGGTCAGCCTTGAGGGTCTGCCGAATATACTCTAGAGCATAAACTCATCGAGCAGGAAACACAGGCAGCTGGTAAGGGGGAACCTCGGCTCCATAGACCCGAATTTCAGTGTAATTCTTGAAAAGATACCAATCCCCGGTGCTCTGGGTTTTACTAGCTTGCAGCCAGCTCTTCATTTCAGGATCGACCCTAGGTGAGGGTGAGTCATGGATGATAGTGTAGACAATGGGCATGAACTCACTTAGGAACCTAGAATAACCCACCCCATTAGGTATTTGGCGTACTGAAAATTTCCAGTCAAAAACAGGCCGGGGTTGAGAATTGACATCGTATACGCTATCTAAACCCAAACCCTCGAACCTGCCAGCATGATGATATAAGAAAAGGTAGAAGACCATCGAGCAAAAGCGGAAGTGGCCGGTTTCTGAAAGCTCTTGGAACTGGGTCTGAATGTTAGCAGCCAAGAAGCCAGGGATATCCATAACTACCCCCTTTTGAGACATTAACCACAAGAAATAAACACATACCCTGAAAAATTCCCGCAAACCACTTACACCTAAGAGAACTTGCGATGAGAGCAAGGATAGGCCGCACTTATTCTTTGAACAGACTCAACGGGAAAGGTTCTGCGGCAGGAAGGGACGTAAACTGGTTGCTTGTTATAGAGGAGATGAAACTATTTTGATGTTCCCATGGCAGTTTGGTGAACTGGGAGGTTAAAGCCACTTCACTAAAACTAGTATAGGTGGCGCTAGTGGGAAAGAGGAGGGCTTGCCTGATAATGTCGGGAGAAAGAGAGAAAATCTTGTTCCCCTGAGCAGAGGTAAATGTGCCTCGGCCCTCATCGTAGGCATCTCTAAGCCAGCAAATAAAATCGACCACCGGGTAGACTTGGGGGGTAATTTGATGGTATAAACCTGACACAACCACCCGGTATCAATCCCTATTCTCGACATGTCGCCTAAAAAGCTCAATTTTTATACTACTAATGGGAAAAGGGTATTGGGTATCGCAGATTTCGGCTTGCAGGTCGATGAAAGGCTCGAACCTGAGAGGGTTTCTGGTTTCTCGGACCTGAGGAGTCTCTGGTTCAGCTTTCTTGGGTGTGCCCCTTCCCATTACTGACATATAAAAAAAAAATTTAAAAACGAAAGGAAAGTAGAGGGAATATGAGGGACGAAGTACCTGTGCAGTAGGGAAATTTTCTCGGGAAAGCGACACGGGGGGTGTTGATAGTGACTGGGTAGACCTTGGCACTAGCTCCCACTTATTTTATACCGTAGCTTTGAGAACCTGTAGATTTTACTGCAATAAAATATGAGAGGACTGTTATATAAGACTGAGAGTTCTGAGATAAAAGGCGGAGAGGTGAAGTAAGCAGGGCGAGTGTCATAAGGACACTGAAAGTGGAGCATGCGGCGTATAGGGATTGGGTGTCAGCTGGAAGCAGGTGAACACCCCGTGCCAGTTTAATACTGGTCCGGGCCTCGGTACCAGTTCACCTAGAAACTTACCTTACCTTTCTGCTGCATAAGCCGTCCGGTTCTTGAAGAATATCCTTCGTAAGGCTGGTTAAATACACAACGTATAGGTCTCTGGGGCCCGCACTTCACTCTGCCACCTCACTCTTGCCTGTGATTTTCTCCGCCACATCATCTTTACCTCGGGTCCACCTCGTAGCATGTCACCTTAATTCCGCGGGGGTGTGGGTTTCTTCCCCCTTCTGCTTCTTGACCCCCGCGGAAATTCCCATATGAAGAGTTCCCTTGCGTGCGTATTGTGGATGCGGCAAGCTTTTTAATAATTTTGTTTTGTGTCCTTTGCACCATACCTTTGCCCTTTTTGTACTACCTTTACCCTTTTCGTTTCATATTTGAACTTTTCATAAATATGCTTTGGGTCTTTAGGCACGTGACTTGTCTTAAATCACTTCTCTTCCACCATCCCTTGATGTTTCGCCGTCATAACATTCGATACATGGATTCTCAAGTTTTAATTATCTAATGACTAATGATAATTGATGATCAACAAACACAAAACCAGAAGAAAAGTGACTTGTATATGGATAGTGTTTACTACTAGGTATCATTGAACTATCTTTTCCCCTGACTATGTTGTCAAAGGTTTATTGAAATCGCCTTTGCCTACTTTCCAAAACCCAGTTTCAAGGTAACATAAGAAGCAGTTGTCTTCTCATGCCCTACATGATGATGCTCTTTGGAAGATTATGCAGTACTGCTGATCAACATTACTCAGTCCTTGTTATTCATTTTGACTTGGAGGATAATCTCTATTCTTCAGGCATTTTTTTGGATTTACAATCATAGATATCAGTTTCTCTTTACTTACTACACTTCATTTGCTTCATTGATGGCAAAACCCTTCAACATGTGAGACCTGTTTGAAATTTTCCCTTTGCTCTTTTGCACACTGATCATCATTACAATTACACCCCTATAGAGATGTAAAAACATATGAATTTGAACCTTAGAGAGCTCCTTTGGTGTTTCAAAGAGATTATGCCTGAGCTAAGCATACTTCATCAGATAGTGAACATCCTTATCCTTTCCTAATCTAGATCTTTGTGAACTTCTTCTGAAATGAGACAAAGTGACTCCGTAGTGGTGTGCGACCTATGGATAGACCAATGCTTTCTTTGCAGAAAAGGAACTAATTCATGGTTGACTGGCACTAGAAAGAGGCTTTTTGGCCTAGGATATTTTAGCCAAGGAGAAACTCCCTAAACACCACTATCTAACTTAGGGACAATTTTGACAGATTTTGAGTATTTTCTTAGGCATGATCAGATTGTCAATTGAAAAGATGATCAGGGATAGAGTTGCAAACACTTTTTCAACCTTTGGATAGTGAAAGGCATGAGAAACAAGGGTAAATGACATCAGATAAACCAAGCTAAAACAACTCTAGACAGGGATATTCTACTGAAACAAGATAGGACTTGAAACTGGGGTTTGTTCTCATTATAGACTAACAAGAAGGGGTGGGAGGAAAAAAATTGTTTTGGGGTGTTGTCTAGATGACATATTGACAGTTTTGAGACCAGCTTCTAGAAAACTTAGCTAAGGAAACTAGTCATCAACAACAGGCAAAAAATACGGATGACTAACAGAAACAAATTCATTCCATGTCAAAATTGTTTTACCATGTTTCTGAAGATCCGCTTTTGTCTTACCTTCGCACCATACAAGTGCAGTTCCTCCAAGACAAAGGCTAGGAAGCTGGATCTTCTTTCTTTCTAACACAACTTTCTGTACCCTGCTATAAACTTCAATTTGTCTTAATCCAATTATCACGTTTTTTAGCGTTAAGTTCAACATCATAAATTGGAAAATCAAATTTTACATCTAATTTGATCAAAGAGGATTTCTTACTCTTCTTCTTTTTAGAAGAACTAGATTCATCAGAAGAAGACGATGATGATGATGGTGGTGACAATGGAGGAGTTGGTGGAAATAACGAAGGAGGATTTTTACCTGTTTCTTTGTCTGCTTTAGGTGATGAAGTGCCTTCACCTTTGTTCTTCTTAAACTCTTTTTACATCTCTTCTACCATCGCACATATTGTCATGAAGTTGTCCAAAAACTGAGCTTCTGTTCCCAACACGTTTTCTTCCATCATATTCTTTTGTGAAAACACCCTTCCAATTTCTAGATTTGCTTCAACAAGTTCTCCTTCACCTTGCTTGGACTTTCACCTAGTAAGCATTGAATCTTCACATGACACTGTCAAACCTTTACAAATTTAACCTGATGCTCCGATACCACTTGATCTGAAATTATGCAAAAGGAATTACTGACATCTATGTGAACTTGCTTATGTTAAATTATGAAATAGATGGAAAAGATTGCAATTAACATAAATGACATAAGCCATTAAAGACATATTTTAAACATATCAACATGAAAAAATTGAATAAGGAGTTCACCAGACTTTCTAGATACGTCTCCTAGTCCTTTAGCTTCCAGTGCTGACCTTTATGTTATGTCTTCAAATGCTTTACAAACATGAGCTCAAAAAATAAGACTCAAATGATGAAATAGACCTCACCATGATGATCGGCTTGAAATTCTAGTCAAAATCAGTACCCATTTGCCTATGTTTGGCCACAGTGACTTCCAGACCCCCTGGAAAGTCAAAAACTACTCTTCCTTTCTAAGAAACCGCTTTTTGCAATAAAGACCACCTCTGGAAAACTGTGTTGGTTGTATGGGCGGATTTAGCACCTACAAGTTTAAATACAAAGTCAGATGTTGGCTTATTAAGCCTCACCGTGTAGCGCAATTGGCCTCCGCTCCTATGTGAAGGCATTGGCATATATAGTTTTAGAGGGTTGGCGGTTCAAACCTCCGCCCGACCTCTCCATCGAACCTCCCCACAATACATTACATATTTGGCATACATTTATTATATGCTTTTTAAAACCTTGGATAAGATCTATCCGAAGGTTTGATACCATACATATGGTAACATATATATCGACGGTTTCATTGACAACGTGGTAGCATTAAATATAGATCTCGGTGGTCATGTTGATACATCCAGCGGTTATAAACATCATATAGCATATCCGTGGTTTGTTGCGATATATTTACATCACATTTAAACCTTTATCAAAGGTTTCAAAGGTGGAAATATAATATCATATGCGGCAGTTTCGAACTAAGGTTCCGGCATTTAAATATGTGCAGTCAACAAACTTTGGATATTGTATATCCTATAGTTTGTTACCCAATTAACACCAATACATATTTAATACCATACCTTTAATTTAAAAACCAATTGAAGTGTTGGCCCAACCGGTGTTTGGACTCCAATGAAAACTTAGCAATTCAAGAGGTTAGGGGTTCGATCCTCCCTGGCCTCCATATTTTTGCAACAAGGTCAAATTGGGAAAAAATCTGGGCTACCACATGTCAGCTCCAGATTGGCCCATATCAACCAATCATATCTTGACACGTCACTAAGTTGAATGACATAAACTTGGACAAATGGTGCATTCCTGGGACAACACATGTCCTACTGACATCACACTATTGACTTTGACATTGACTTTGACCATTGACTGTTTGACTTTGACTTTTTCCATTTTTCCCTACTTTGCCCTAAAACTTTGACTTACCACAACTTCCTCATACGAAGTCAGTTTCATGCGTTGTTTGCACTGTTGGAAAGTTGTCAATGAGCACTTCAAGTTGAGTCCCTTTTCAACTAAATTTGGACACTTTTATCTAGAGGAAAAAGTGAATCCATTTTGGATCAGGGACCCACACCAGTTGGCGCTCTATCCTAGTTAGCCTCTCGTGCCAAGTTGTTTATGGAATTTTTTTTAGAAATAGAGGTGGAGATTCCACTCTAACAATTCTGAGGATGGGTCATTGGGAGTGGTTGGAAAAAATAACCACAGACTCCCTCCTTTAGTTTATGGTTTCCACCTCTTGTGGGAACCTCCTAAACAATAGGCCTCCCTTCCACTTTTGTAGGGATTCCAACCTCCTGCTTTTCCTCTATAAAAAGAAGCTATCTCTCCTTGTATAATATAGTTGAACATGGAGAATTGAGTATACTATAGCTGAACTATTGAAGAGATAGAAAAATAAGGAACTCTGTTGAGACAGTTAAGTCCATGCCCTCATCCCATCTGAATCCCCTGATGAGCATTTGAGACATGGTTCAGTTGAACCTCACTAGAGGAGACTGCGACGACAAAGCTTTGGTAGTAACTCTTCCTTCTATCAATACATATACGTGACTATTTTTTGGTTCCCATTTTGTGTTATGTTATACGTTTAATGCAATATTCTTAGCCCTCTTTGACTAACTAGTAGCTATCAATGAAGTTATTATGTCGTATGCTATTCTTGTTTGTTGATCTATGTGCAAGTATCCGAGCATGACTATAGAAGGATTGTGACTTGCTGAGGTAGGAGCGAGAGGCCACCACCACTACAACCATGATGACAGCATTGGATTCCAAGTAGGTCAATCTACTGTGTCCTCTTTTCATTCAGTAATTAGGAATCAACACTCTAGCATGTCTCTTTATTTCTAGACCCACTCTAGGGATAGAGGGCTCGTCTCTGTCCACAGAGAGGATTTAACTGCTTAGAAAATTGGTGACTCCACTGTGGATCAGTGTGACTTTGTCATTTCATCTTGTTGTGTCAACCTCGGTCATTGATTTCCTTATCTGTCTTTTTCTGGTTTGCTTTCTTATTTTATATCCTTTATTTAGCTCCAGAGTGTCGAGATTGACCTTTTCTCATTGATTTTTGGGTTTTCCTTTTTTCCCATAGTTATCCAGCTTGGCGCTCTTTTCGTTTGAATAGTCACGCCAATTGGCACAGGTTTATTTTGTTGCAATCGTGCCAACCCTTATTTGGCACGGATTACCGCCTTACAGTCAAACCGAATCCTATAGGATTTGGTTTGACCTCCTTAATGAGTCTTTTGGTCAGTGGTGCTTAACTCTGGGTTTTTTTTTGTGTGTGATTGAAGATCATGTACCTCAAGAAACAATTCCTTGTTGTGTACAGGAATTTGTGCTCAAGACATTATTAAATTATGTCACAAACAAATGTAATAATTGTCTCTGTTTTATAAACCTTCAAACATTAATTATAATCTTCAAATATTAAACCCATGTATGTTCTGCAATGCCATATTCTTTTTGTGTTGAAGTGAATGAACGGAAGAAACACGAAAGAAAAGGATTCTAATTTGATATGCTGTCCAAAACAGAATCTATCATTATAAAATCCTGAAGAAGTAAGCAATGATAAGGTTAAAATAGAGGAGTGCCAATTAAGGTTTATTTAACTCTTAAATACACATGTATCTAGAGACCTGCAGCTCAAATTACTCTATTTTATTCAAAGACATGAAAACATAATGAAAACTGGGAGACTATTCAGCATAAGTAGAATGATAGAAACTTGCAAAAAAATTTCATTGATTCATTATTCTCCAGTACAAAATTTGGCTTCAAGGTTCAAAACTCGAACCATTCATCTTTCTTCCAATTGTCTTTTTATACAGTATCACCATACATTTTCCAGTAATGAAACTGATTCTAACTACTCCAACTAACTCTAACTGCTTAAACTACTAACTGTTATGGAGGCACATGCCTTGGAAAATCCTATTACATTTACATAGTTTTGAAAAATAACATAATGAGAATTTTAAAACTTCTAATCTATGAGAACATCTCGTCCTGAAGCGATTGCTGAATCAACAGCTACTTTTGGTTGAGCCGTTGGGATCTCTTTTGCTGTATCCAAGGAGAAGGTTTTGCACTTTTTCCAAAGTTCACCTTGAGTTGTGGAAGCATTCTTGTAAATAAGATATTCCAATCTAAATGCAACAGCCTAACTGTGAGTAAGTCTTTCTGTGAAGAGTGCTTTTACCATCCATAGCAAGTTGAAATACCTCTACAAAAAGTTAAACATTGTTTCTCCCTTTAGAACCTGTGTCTTTTCGTGCTTGCTATCTGCCCTGCTTTTTGCCAGTGTTAGTGCATCTTCATAAAACTTCCACGTCAAAATATTTCCCTTTTCTGTCCAGTATGAGGGTAAACCTGTTCTGATCAATTTATCAAATGTTATATCAAACTTCTTTACCACCTCCTTTAGCCTTTTCAGTAATAACAGGTGTTTGAATGCTCATTTTTGATGTGTTTATTTCGCCTGGGTTTGCTAGATTCTCCTGATCAAGTCTGCTTGTATGAGAAAATGCAGAATATCCATTCTCAATTCTTCTCTGATAAATTACTCCATGCGGATCATAAGACCACTTTTCTCCTAGTAGCAACTGTGTCTCTTCCAACATTTTAGAAACTTCATCAAAAGCTTGCCTCATATTGACCACAAAAGGTCCCACACTCATAGGAAATTTAAACATAAAACCTTTCTTCATGGGAAGAAAGTGTACCTGATCCACATTAAGGCTCTGTCTTATGAATTCCAAGGCGAAAAGCCGCATGGGTACAAAATTTGGGAGCCTATAGGGCTCGATGCTAGCTCCATACAACCTTATCTCTGAATACTCTTCAAACACAAACCAGTCTCCAAATCTGCAACTCGGTCCTAGCTGTAGGAACTCCCGGGCTTTTGGTAAAAAACATGGAGGAGGAACTCCATTCAAAATTCTATAGGCAATAGACATATAATGACTAGCAAACTCAAATAGCCCTGCTTCATTTCCTTCTTTTCTAGTCATATCAGTCCAAAATAACACAGATTTCTTTTGCTTATTGACATCAACTATATTTAGTCCCAAACTCATAAATTCTTCGACATTCTGATATAGAAATAAATAAACAATCAAAGATGGGAATCTAAAGAAACCTGTAAGTAGAAAGGCCATCAACTGAGAATTTACAATCTCCTGCCAGAAAGATGGAATGTCGAGAACAACCCCTGGCTTCATCATGAGCGAGTACATTCCCAAGACTGATTTATCAACTGTCTGGTCATTGTATTTGCCCAAAATCTCTGCAATGCAACTTAAAATTGGTCTATACTCAACACCGAACGCTTCCAAACTAAATTCTTCTCCTTCGAGCTGGGCTTTCTCTGAATTTGATCTCAAGTGTGACATACACAGACTAAATTCTTCATTTGAAAGGTCTTCAAAATAACGAGCCAATGAATCTTCAGAAAACTGCAATGGTAACTCATTTTCGGGAAAGCACAATGCTTGTCGAATTAATTGCGTCGATACCTACAGAACGTTTTCTCCATGCTAGTTCATGATGAAACACTTACCAGGGTACATTGAAGAGACCAGCCATGATATGAATTCGGGAAAAAAGTGGGCTTTTTGAGTACAGGCGGACAAGATACCAGAACTCTTCATGGCTGAAAACACTGGGGATTTCTCAGCATTTAGGGTCACTTGGTGATACAATAAGGAATGGTTGACAGAAGATAAGGTATCCTGGACGTCTTTTTCACTATCCAGGAGAGGATAGAGGTTTGTAATACCAGATAGGGAGACTCGCTTTGCCATGGCTAACAGGCAATGGAAACAATTCGTGGAATAGCGGATAATACAAAGGTGGCAAGAACACGGTTCGAATGGAAAAAAAAACACAAATGGACGGGAATGGGACAAAAGAACTCTTTAACAGCTACGAAAATCGGTAATAAATGTCGACATGACATGGAAAAGCCGTTGAAAGAGGATGAAAGTTGTCTTCCACCTCACCTGATGACGTCACCGCGGGGGGTCTTGGAGTACGGCGGTGAACCTCGACCAGCACCCCCCGCAATGAATCCTAGTCGTCGATCACGGCTCACCCGCGATCTGAACAGTCAACTGCGGGGGTGCCGAATCGGATAATGCGCGAGAACTTTATACCCCTGAATTTGATCTCCCGACCACGTTCTTCCATGATCACTACTTCCGCTCGGGAAGTTTCTCGTAACTTAAGCATGAAACCCAAACATACATTCAAATAAAGTTTAATGATAAACTTGATTTGCATTGAGGTTGTAAGGATGCTTCTCTTTTTTTTTTTTATAATACAGCATAAAACATTATACTATATCATATGCATTTTCGGAATTTCAAATTTTATTTTTATTTTCTAATTTTCAAGACAAAATAAAGAAGGATATGCAGATGATCCACAACATCTGGCTCCACCTGGGGATAGTGTTTTTACCATGAAACACTAAGAACCTGCAGATTAGTGCCTTCACTTCGGGCATGGAGTCAAAAATTGCTTGATGGAAAATGTACAGTGATCACACCGGATATATACAATGGTGATGAAATAGTCCCTTAGTGCCGGAAATAATGCTTTAGATATTGCCCATTCACAGGCATATCTAGTACTTCTCCTTCAAGATTTTCCAGCATGAAAGTGTTATTCATCCTGACTTCATTGATTTTTAACAGACCGTACGACAAGGGATCAAATTTGTCGTGTTTCCCTTTGTCTTCTCTTCGGGTATCCCACCTCAATACCAGGTCTCCCTTATGGAACATGATCTCCTTTTCTTTCCTGTCAAATACGGTCTTCATTTTCTGCTGATAAACAATCAAATTCTCCCGAAATTTATTTCTGCTTTCATTTAGCTCCATTACATTATTCATTCTTCTAATCATGGCATTAGGTTCTGCCTGAGCATCTTGGAGGAAGGAAATCACAGGTTTCACCAACTGGGTGGGAAACAATGCCTGAGTACCATATACCAGCTCATAAGGAGACTTGCCAGTGGACCTCCTAGTAGTCATCCTTGTGGCCCAAAGAGCAAAAACTAGTTATGTATCCCAATTCTTCTGGTTTTCATTTATTGTCTTCTTCAAGATTTTGACTAATGTTTTGTTGGAAGATTCTGCCAATCTGTTTCCCTGTGGATGATAAGCTGTAGAATGAGACAATATCACACTATAAGTCTGACAAAAATTGATAAACCTGAGTGAGCGGAAAACTTGGGCATTATCTGTCACAATCTTTACTGGACATCCAAACCTGCTAAAGATATTTTCTTCTAGAAACTTCATAACAACCATATCATTTGCCTTCCTTATGGAAATCGCCTCCACCCACTTTGTAAAATAATCTGTAGCAGTAAGGATCCACTTGAATTGTCCATTGGATGGTGGATTTATTTCTCCAATGAAATCCAATCCCCACTGTCTGAAAGGTTCTTCGACAAAAACAGGAAGAAGAGGTAAAGGAGCTAACTTCTTCTTTTCTGCAAACACCTGGCATTTTTGACAACTTCTGACTGCTTTATAAACATCAACAAACAAAGATGGCCAATAGAAACCTGATTTAAAATTTTTATGAGCAGTTACCTTCCAACTGTAATGACCCCTGCACAAGCATTCATGATATTCTTTGATTACTTTTGGAACCTCCTCCTCTGTCAAACACAACAATAATACACCAGCAGGATCTTTACAATATAGTTTTGCTTCAATTATGACATAAGGTTGAGCCTTAAGTTTCAAAGTTCTGTATTTAGCTCTATTTATTGAAGGAGGACAAGAAAGAAAGAATAAATAATGAACAATGTCCTTGTACCAATCTGAGAAAAGGAATTTATATTTAATTGTTGGCTTTGGCTGATTCTCTCCTGTTTCTCCAACGACTTCTTCTACAGGGGCCAACAAATTAATTCCCAGTGCTTGGAAATTTGACTCTATTAATAATTTGGCCAATCCCAATCCTTTGACCAATTTGGTTGGTTTAACATCCATGTCGTATTCTTGAATTTTAGAAATCCATTTGCCCCTTTTTCCTTCTACATCGCCCTGTACTAGTACATCCTTTACAGCAGAATTGGGAACGTACGCCAAGATTTGAGAATGAAGGATATAGGTTCTGAATGCTTTCAATGCTTTCACCAGAGCATAAACTTGTTTCTATTTCAATTCCCCGTATCTCGGATGGTGAAATTTGCTGAATAATGATTAATTATCCACCGAGACTATCCCGATCACATACAATTTGAATTTATATGCAACACATAATCTCTTCCACTCAACCAACTCAGATCATCACACATGCGGAAATAAAATCAAGCGATAACACATCAAATCATCATACACATTAACACAGTATGTATGGGGAAAGCTTATAGCTGAAAACCCCGCAGCTATTGTGTATATTATAATGGAGAAATCATGTAACAAACTAAGTACAATACTCCTCACAAGTACTCAGTACTATCTCATGAAGTTACACACAAACTAGCTCAGTTTTGAACAGGTTACTGGTTCAAAACTCACCGCCAATTGCCTTGCCTCTATTGCGCAATCCAGGCCTGTCTATATAGAGATCCAAGGTTTGAATCTCCTTGGATTGACAATGCAATCATCATGGGAAATTCCTCCAAGTGTGGTGCAAATCTCATGCACAACTGATGTCGCCACTGATAGCTAACTCCACCCTTTCATCTACCTCTTTCACTGGTCTCCACTGAACTGATCATGCACTGTAGTGAACTGATGTGTTCTTGAGCTGAATAATGAGTTACTAATTAATGAATTAAATAATATTTAATTCACTCCACTCATAACTAGTTGATTAGCTAGTTAAACTAATCTCAACCAATTCAACTAAATTAAACCGAACACAACTCCACTAGCTGTCTCATTAACTCCACCAAACTTCTGCCACTGAAGTCCTAACTGAAGTCAACCATGCATGAGCTCACCAAACCCTTGGGAATAGTGTAATTCCTCTGTCAGATGCATGAGCCACTTCCAAGGCTCGAACTGAAGTGCTCCAAGAGAGTAAACTGAAGTTTATAGTCCAAATATTATTAAGGGTAAATAATATTTGACTTCCCTATTTTAAGGAGAGGCAGTCTAAAAATAGAATTCGACCTATAGGTCCAAAAAATAGAGTCCCATCTATTTTTACCAACATGACCAATGCTCCAAGAATCTCATACTGCAATCCCCGGACCATGCTCCATATGTCTAAAAATAGACATAGTCTAAAAATAGATTTTGCGCCATAATTTGCCTGCGGGCCCACTTAGTGAAGGCGACTTCATTTCACTAAGCTCCATCATCTTGCTGCATTTTCAACACTCCCTCTCAGCAAGATATGGATTATCTGCAACCCCTATCCTGCCTCTGTCGAATTCGATCTTGCTCCTGGTGAGCGCCTTCGTCAGGATGTCGGCATCCTGATCCTCCGTGGGAACATATGAAAGCATCATGATTCTTCGCTGAACACAATCTCTGATATGATGATACCAATCCATGAAGCCATGCCGCCTCAACTGATCCTCCTGTCTGTACCATGAACCATATCCTGATGTGCCTCTAATATAGTGCAATACATGCTTGCCTGCCTTCCAAAAGAGCTTGGTAGGCTTAACCATAGCTTGCGAAAGCTGGTTAACTGCATAGCATATATCGGGTCGTGTATTGACCAGATACATAAGCGACCCCACCAACCGTCGATAGACAGTGGCATCCACTACCTCCGCTGAAGTAGCATCCTCCTTCCTCCAACCACCAGGAAGAGGAGTGTCAACAGGCTTGCAGCCTTGCATGTTGAACCTCTCCAGAATCTCCCGGGCATACTTGCCCTAAGAAACAAACAGTCCTCCGCTGCGCTGCCAAATCTCCAATCCCAGGAAATAATGAAGGATGCCCAATTCCTTCATCTCAAACTCTCGTGCAAGATCCTCCTTGCATGAAAGTATCAAATGCTCATCGCCAGTCAAAATCAGATCATCTACATACAGTACGATGATCAACAGCTTTCCCTCCACCACAATCTGGTACAGGTTTGGATCCGCCTCACTCTTGGAGAATCCAAGCCCGGTGAAGTAGCTGTCTATCCGAGTGTACCAAGCACGAGGTGCTTGCTTCAGCCCGTACAGTTCTCTCTTGAGTCGGCACACATGCGACTCACTGTTGAAGATCTCGAAACCTTCAGGCTGCTCTATGTACACCTCCTCCTCAATGACTCCATTGAGGAACACAGTCTTCACATCCATATGATGAATGTGCCACCCCATTTGCGCTGAGAGAGCAAGGATCGTCCATATGGAAGAGTACCTTGCGACAGGTGCAAAAGTCTCCTCATAATCGATCCCCTCGATCTGTGAGAAGCCATGGGCGACAAATCTCGCCTTGTACTTCTCCACACTCCCGTCAGCCGCCTGCTTCACTTTGTAGATCCATCACGAACCCACCACTGATTTCCCCTCCGGTCTTGGGACAATCTTCCATGCACTGTTTCTGACGATCGAATCATATTCTTCGATCATGGCATCTACCCATGCGGGTTCCTCCACAGCTTCCTCAAAAGAGGATGGCTCCTTCACGACACATTGACTCATAAGAGCCATGTATCCATTGTACCGATCTGGTGACTGCCTCTATCTGCGCTATGCTGTAGGTGGTCCTACAACCTTCTCTGCATCTCGAGCCAGTCGCTCAGCTTCTGTAGTGCGCTTGCGCCCTCTGATGGTTGGCGCTGCATGGGTGGTTTCTTCCACCTCCTGAACTTCCTCTTGTGGCTGATCCACATCCGGAAGCTCCTCCTTAGGAAATAACAGCTCCTCATCTGCATGCAAGTGTAGCTCCCTCTCAAGCGAACACTGCATGGCTTTCTCCTCCTGAAATTTTATATCCCGTCGCACAACAGTCTTTCGACTGTCTGATAAATACACCCGATAGTTGTGAGGTGTATCAGTGTACCCCACAAATATTCCAACCTCAGCAGTTGGATCCAGCTTCCTTCTCGCATCCTTCGTCACATGCATGTAGATAGGAGAACCAAAAATCCGCAAATGGGAAATATCAAGCCTCTTGCCAGAATAAGCCTCCTCCGGTGTACTCATGCCAAGAACCTTGTGAGGACAACGGTTCTGCACATACACTGCTGTATTGCATGCCTCAGCCCACAAGTGAAGGGGTAGGCCCTGATCATGCAACATCGCCCGTGTAGCACCCACGATCGTTCTGTTCTTCCGCTCAGCCACCCTGTTCTGCTGTGGGTTATGGGGTGCGATGAGCTCTCTCCGAATCCCTTCTGCGCTGCAGAACTCCTTGAATTCAGCCGAGATGAATTCACCACCGTTATCACTCCTTAGAGAAATCACCTTCTTCCTCGAATCCTTCTCGACCAGTGCTTTAAACTCACAGAACTTCGCAAATGTATCGCTCTTCTTCTGCATGAAGAAGATCCAGCACTTTCGAGAGAAATCATCAACAAAGATCACATAATACCTGTGCTTTGCTATCGAAGCAACTAAGAAAGGACCACACACGTCTGTGTGAACTCTCTCAAGGATCGTCGTGGCGCGACTATCCTTCTCGTGAAAGGTGGCTTTCACATACTTCCCCAAGGTACACCCCTTACACTGATCTGACTGCGCAAGAGTGCCCTTAGGAAGCCCAGTAGAAATCTGCTGCAGAATCTTCAAAGCTCCATGGTGAAGGTGGCCCAATCTCCTGTGCCACAGTTCGCCCTCATCATCCTAGCTCACCACTTCTCCCGCCTTGCATGCCATAGCTGCGCAGCCATCTACCTGCAACTAATAAAGGTTCTTGGTTCGAACCCCTATCTTCTGGGTCTCTCCAGTAGTCTTACTGCGCAGGAAGGCTTTTCCTTCGCTGAAGACCACATCATACCCCTTATCCTCCAACATCACCACAGAGATCAAGTTCTTCTTCAATCCAGGTACATGCATGACATCCTTCAATACAAAGGGTTTGCCAGACTCCCTCTGAAAGGATATGGTACCGATACCAGTCGCACTGTATCTACCATCATCGCCCATCTCGATGTGCACACCCAAATCTTTGTCCTCCAGATCTGAGAACAAATCCCGATCTCCCGTCATATGAAATGACGCACCGTTTTCCAAGAACCACACCGATCCCAACACACTTGAAACCAAGCATGCGATTAGTGAAAAGTCAAGCTCGAACTGTGAAGCCAAAGCTTCTCCATCTGCAGATCTTCCCGCTTGCTTGTTCTTCTTCTTCTTTGGACAATTGGTAGCATAATGTCCGTGATCATGGTAGTGAAAACACTTCACTTTCGCCATATCCTTCTTCTTGCCCTTTGCACCAGAATGAGAGGTTTTCTTACCCTTCCCCTTCTTTGCTTTGGCCACCAAAGCGCAGTTTTCTTCATCAGCTCCCTTTGATGAAGATCCATCTCGAGTAGTCCTCCTTATCTCCTCCTGCATGAGATCCGCCCAAAGGCACTCCCATCCCGGCAGCTTCTCCCGACCATTGACACTATCTTGATATGAGTGCCAAGCCTTCGGAAGACCAAGGAGAGCCAGGTCGACCATGTCCTCATCTTCGACAGTCACCCCCACACTTCCCAACTCATCTCTCCATCTTGATGTTCCCGAGCTTATCTTTGAGCGCCAGCTTCCTTTGGTCGCTCTTACTCTAGAATAGATCCGTCAAAGCTTTCCACATTAGAAATGGAGAAGCCTTTCCATGCAGGCTGGATACAATATGATCCTTGACACCCTCCAACAGGATCCTTCGACATTTCGCCATCTTCTTTTGCCATACTTCGACTTCAGCAGGATCAGTGGGCTTTTGGACATCCGTATCTACGAACTCCTTCAGACCATTATCTTCTAATACTGCCTCCATGCGATCCTTCCATGCAACATAATTCGAACTTCCTTCAAGAGCATATTCGAGTCGCAAACCGTTGAAAGACATTTTCAACACCGACACCAAGAAAACAAAACTGCTGCAAAATTTCAAATTCCACCTCAAAGCTCAACCGCTCTAGATCTGTGAGAACAAATTATTTCTAGCACAGAGATTGACTGCAAGGGCATTTACCAGACCTTTCACTTTCCGAAGAAAGATGAATCCGGAGGCTACCTGGCCCGCATGCAGACTCTGTCTACCGAAATAAGTTTGTAATCACTGTGATGATCAATCTCTGCTTCAATAGCTCCGATACCATGTAGAAATTTTCTGAATAATGATTAATTATCCACCGAGACTATCCTGATCACATACAATTTGAATTTATATGCAACACATAATCTCTTCCACTCAGATCATCAAACATGCGGAAATAAAATCAAGCGATAACACATCAAATCATCATACACATTAACACAGTATGTATGGGGAAAGATTATAGATGAAAACCCCGCAGCTATTGTGTATATTATAATGGAGAAATCATGTAACAAACTCAGTACAATACTCCTCACAAGTACTCAGTACTTTCTCATAAAGTTACACACAAACTAGCTTGGTTTTGAATAGGTTACTGGTTCAAAACTCACCACTAATTGCCTTGCCTCTATTGCGCAATCATGGCCTGTCTATATAGAGATCCAAGGTTCGAATCTCCTTGGCTTGACAGCGCAATCATCATGGGAAATTTCTCCAAGTGTGGTGCAAATCTCATGCACAACTGATGTCGCCACTGATAGCTAACTCCACCCTTTCATCTACCTCTTTCACTGGTCTCCACTGAACTGATCATGCACTGTAGTGAACCGATGTGTTCTTGAGTTGAATAATGAGTTACTAATTAATGAATTAAATAATATTTAATTCACTCCACTCATAACTAATTGATTAGCTAGTTAAACTAATCTCAACTAGTTCAACTAAAATAAACAGAACACAACTCCACTATCTGTCTCATTAACTCCACCAAACTTCTGCCACTGAAGTCCTAACCGAAGTCAACCATGCATGAGCTCACCAAAACCCTTAGGAATAGCATAATTAATTTGGTTAGATGAATGAGCCACTTCCAAGGCTCGAACTAAAGTGCTCCAAGAGAGTAAACTGAAGTTTATAGTCTAAATATTATTAAGGGTAAATAATATTTGACTAGCCTATTTTTTAGATGCGCCTTGGTTGTCCTTAGACCTTATAGGTCCAAAAATAAGATCGCTCATCTATTTTTACCAACATTACCAATACCCAAGAATAACACATCGCAATCCCCGCATTCATGCTCCATATGTCTAAAAATAGATTTTGCGCGAATTTGCTCATGGCCCACTTAGTGAAGGCGACTTCATTTCACTAAGCTCCATCATCTTGCCGCATTTTCAACATCTAGAGGACTTTACTGAAATATGCTACAGGTTGTTCATACTTTTCTTCATTCCTCTGTAATAACACGGCTGCAATTGTGGAAGGAGACGCAAATGAGAAAATCTGAAAAGGCTTCAAATAATCTGGACTAATTAGAACAGGCGCTTCCTTTAAAGCTTCTTTAATTCTTTGAAAAGACTCCCTCGCTTCTTTGTCCCACTTCACTTCAACATCCTTTTTCAACATGTCCGTTATCTTCTTAACAATCTCTGCGTAATTGGGAACAAACCTTCTTAGAAAATTAAATTTTCCAAGAAATCTCTGAATATCTTTCTTACTTCGGGGCAGTGGAATTGACTCAATTGCTTCAACCCTTGCTGGATCAATCTTCACTCCTTGTTTGGAAACAATATGGCCCAGCAGTTTACCCTCCTCCAGAGCAAATAAAGACTTCTTAGGATTCAGCGATAACCCAAACTTCCTACACTTCAGGAAGGCTTTCTGCAAATGTTGTAGATGTTCTTCATCAGATTTTGAAAAAATTGTGACATCGTCCAGATAAATAACCACAAACTCATCTCCTACAAATGCAATATCCATCGCTCTTTGGAATGTGGCTCCTGCATTCATTAGGCCAAATGGCATCTTGGCATACATGAATGTTCCCCAGGGCGTAGTAAAAGCAGCTTTATTTTGATCTCCTTTCTCCACAGCAACCTGGTTATACCCTGAAAAACCATCGACCATTGATAATCTACCAGCTCCAGTCACTTTTTGTAAGACGAAATCCATTTTCGGAAAAGGGTAATTATCTTTCAATGAAGCACGATTCAAGTTCCTGAAATCTACACACAGCCTTATCTCTCTGTTTTTCTTTCGGACTGGTACAAGATTGGAAACCCAATCCGAATATCTGAGAGGAACAATTATTTTAGCCTGAAGTAATTTCTTTATCTCTTTTTCAATCGGATCCAACAATAATGGATTGATTTGTCTAAGCTTTTGTTTATGCGGTTTGACTCTATCTTTCAGTGGGATTTTATTTTGTATGATACTCTTATCATACGTCTTCAGATCATCATAAGACCAAGAAAATACATCTTTAAATTGTTTTAACAGGTCAATGTACCTTTCTTTATAGTCCTTCGGGACTCCTTTGAACAACTTGATCATTTTAGGCTCCTGTTGAGTTCCTAAATTACAATCTTCCACATTCTCATCTTGGTTTTCTTTTTTCTGATTCACGGCCACGTCATTTGCATCAAACAGTCTTTTGAGAGGCACCAAGCCTCTTGGGAAAACATTGTCTTTCAACTGAATAATATCCTGACCACCAATATTCTTTTTCAGAGTCTTACCAGCCGACTCATCTTCATCAGTCTCCAAATCCATCTGATGATCTTCAAAATCTTCAGTCATCAACAAAAATTGCTTAATCTGTTCATCATCCTCAAAGACCTGCCAATGTTTGACATTGTCAAGGATTGAAGGTCTATGTCTCATCTCGATTTCATATCTCAGTCTCGGATTAATCGGAGGCTTGAATGTATTGGCTGCAACTGCTAAGGAATCGGCCATTCTATTCTCTTCCCTTGGAACAAACTGCAGGTTGAAAGCTTCAAAGTAATTTTCAATTAGATCCCAGACCTCATTCCGATATGCTCTTAACCTGGGGTGTTTAGTTTGACACAAATTCTTAATCTGTCTTACAATTAATTCAGAATCCCCAAACACAGTCATAGACTGAATTCCCATTTGCTTAACTGTCTGTAGACTAATGATTAATGCTTCGTATTCCGCTACATTATTAGTGGACTCAAACTCTAATTTAAAAGAAAAAGGCACAAGGTTACCTTTCGGAGAGATAAAAATGAAGCCAGCTCCAGTGCCTTCTTTATAAAATGCACCATCAAAATAACACTTCCATAACTTGTTTGAATGCAGCTCCTTATGTACAATTGCTGAAGGGGGCTGCCCTTGTGATGCTTCAGCAAACTCTGCATCTTCATGCAGCATGAAGCAAGAGAGATCATCCTTATCTTGGCCACAAATAGGTGAATTACCTACATCTTTCTTAGTAGCAGTGTTTTGAAACCTAGTTTCTCTATACAACCTTCTTTCTTCCCCATTGAAAACAGGAATGATAGCATATGTGAAATATAGCTTCAAAACTCCTCCTAGCTTTTCCCCCCAAGATCTTGATAGTAACATACCGAATCTAGCTGGAATGTCGGCTACTACCACATCCATCATAATGCTCTTGGCTGGCATTTGAGCCAATGAGACAACCATATCCGTAATAAGACCCACACACTTCACCCTCTTTGAATCAAAAGAATAAAGATCCTGGTATGGCTTAGTGATTTGAAAATTCAACTCTTTCATCACACACAATGGCATCAAATTGTGGGATGCGCCAGAATCTAACATACAATTATGCAAAACAAAATCATGTAACAGAAGTGAAATATAGAAATGAGGGACAGATGAGTCTACCTCTTCAACATGAGGCCCAAATGTAACCACTGGTTTTTCTTCTTGAAAATTAACTATATCGCCCACTTCATCAGACTGAGATAGATTGATAAATTCAGCAATATCCTTCTTATAACTAGGTGTTTTCATTAATTCTGGAAGAGGAACTTGAATTTTCACTTTTTCCAACTCTTTTGCCAAACTAAAAGTTTGATTTGGTTTTGTCAACTTTTCAGGCTCTTCTTGATCTTTCTTGGAACTTGGATTTTGATTAGAAATGGTAACCACTTTCTCCAAAATATTAGAATCTCTACCCTTTGTTTAAGAAGCTTCAGCTTGCTGCTTTTCCTTTTCTTTTTCTTCATTCATGGGCTTTTTCCCCTTATCTAATTTCTTAGTCTGGTCTTTCTGTAATGGAGTCACCATTGGAGCAGGCACTGATTCTGGTTCTTTTTCTTCATCCTCTTGAGTTCTTAGCCTCTTCTTTGACCTCAAATCATACTTTTTATGTAACTCGGATTGCATGAAGTCTGTAAAATTTCTGCAATAGTCATCCATCTCTTCCTGATTGAATGAAAGATCAGTTTCTTCATCTTTTTCCACTTCTTCTTCTTCTATTTCTTCTTTGGTTTCATCATCTTCCATGTAGACAGCGCAAATTCGAGCGTCATCCTCTTTTTCATCTTCATCATCCGCTGAACGGGATGGGGCTGCCTCTATATACAAAGGTGCTTGCACCTGATCTTGGTCTTTCTTTTCTCTTTGTAGAATCTGCAGGGGCTGTTTTTTAAATTGGGGATTAAAAACCCCTCTATTCTGTCTTGCAGGCTAACTATCTATTTCCAATTTCACCAATTTATTAGACAAATTTTTTATGACCTTAGTCATATCATCAATTCTTTGTTCTTGAGATGAGGCTTCTTCTTTAACTTTTCCTTTATCTTGAACTTTACCAGCAGCGGACATATTAGCCTCAATCTCCAGAGCATCAGTTTGAATCTGCTCCAAAGTAGGAGACCTTCTCTCTCTCAATGTGAAACTGAACTCTGGTTCAAATGCACCAGCAAAAACGACCCTAGCTCCAATAGGAGGGGGTTTCATTTCAACAGGAAAACTATTATACAATTTATTAAATCTCTTCACAAAATATTTCATGTTTTCATCATATTTCTTCTTTATCGCATTGAATTCTGTCAAAGAATAGCCATGGTCCCTTTTTTCACCCCATCTCTCGGTGAAACGGGTTTCTAGGGCATCCCAATCGTTTATAGTACCATTAGGAAATCCTTTAAACCATTTCCTTGCCTCTCCACTTAGAGACTGAAAAAAAAGTCTCATTACAACATCCAAATGTTCAACATTTAAATTCTCAGCAAATGTGCAAAACAGGGGCAAGTGCTGTTCTGCAGTTATTTCGTCTTCACCAGTAAATCTAGGGAGTAACTTGAGATACTCCTGAGGCATATCATGCAGTGGTTGGGGTAGATTCAATGGTGCATATCTATTCATCAAGAAAGCAGGGGCTGCAGGGACTGCCATGTTTACGCCCGGGTTAACTGCTCCTTGAGCGGGGGTAAAATGAATACCAGTTGTAGGTGGGAATGAATGAGGTGGAACAACTGATATAGGAGTTGGAGTATGAACGATTGCAGAAGAGCTGGCAACTATATGGGGCTAAGTTTCTGTAAAAGGAAAAGACACAAACTCTAAAGATTTCTCTTCTAATGTGGGTTCTTGAAAACGAACGGGTGATGATGACGATTCTTCTTCCGAGAAAATGAGTTTCTTGGAAGCTTTCTTGGATGAGAACATGCGTGAACTGCTGCCTAGTGCAAGCAGTGTAGCTTCTGGTGTATATAATATTTTTGGTTTCTGACTCTTCTTTGAAACAAGCTTCTCAGGATCGGACAGAACAGGAACTCTTTGCTGAGAGGTATCTGACCTCGTATGAGTTTTTTAGGAGCCAGAGCTATTTTAAACAAACATAGCTTATTATTTCCTCCTCTCTGAACAACTAGAGGAAATATCAAACAAAAACCAGGGAAATTTTTCGAATCTTCGGTCCCTGGCAATGGCGCCAATTAATGTTGTGCCTCAAGAAAAAATTCCTTGCTGTGTAAAGGAATTTGTGCTCAACACATTATTAAATTATGTCACAAACAAATGTAATAACTGTCTCTGTTTTATAAACATTTAAAAATTAATTATAATCTTCAAATATTAAACCCATGCATGTTCTGCAATTCCATATTCTTTTTATGCCGAAGTGAATGAATGGAAGAAACAAGAAAGGAAAGGATTCTAATTTGATATGTTGTCCGAAACAGAATCTATCATTATAAAATCCTGAAGAAGTAAGAAATGATAAGGTTAAAATAGAGGAGCGCCCATTAAGGTTTATTTAACTCTTAAATACACATGTATCCAGAGAACTGCAGCTCAAATTACTCTATTTTATTCAAAGACATGAAAACATAATGAAAACTGGGAAACTATTCAGCATAGGAAAAATGATAAAAACTTGCAAAAATTTTCATTGATTCAGTATTCTCCAGTACAAAATTTGGCTTCAAGGTTCAAAACTCAGAGCCTTCATCTTTCTTGAAATTATCTTTTTATACAGAATCACAAGACAGTTTCCAGTAATGAAACTGAGTCCAACTGCTCCAACTAACTCTAACTGATTAAACTACTAACTGTTATGGAGGCACATGCCTCGGAAAATCCTATTACATTTACATAATTTTGAAAAATAACATAATGAGAATTTCTAATCTTTGAGAACATCTGGTCCTGAAGCGGTTGCTGAAACAACGGCTACTTTTGATTGAGCTGTTGGGATCTCTTTTGTTGTATCCATGGAGAAGGTTTTGCACTTTTCCCAAAGTTCACCTTGAGTTGTGGAAGCATTCTTGTAACTAAGATATTCCAATCTAAATGCAACAGCCTGACTGTGAGTAAGTCTTTCTGTGAAGAGTGTTTTTACCATCCAAAGCAAGTTGAAATGCCTCTGCAAAAAGTTAAACAATATTTCTCCCTGTAAAACCTGTGTCTTTTCATGCCTGCTATCTACCGTGCTTTTTTCCAGTGTTAGTGCATCTTCATAAAACTTCCACGTCAAAATATTTCCCTTTTCTGTCCAGCATGAGGGTAAGCCTATTCTGATCAATTTATCAAATGTTATATCAAACTTCTTTACCACCTCTTTTATTCCCAGTAACCTTTTCTCTGCTACTTGCCAAAGATTATTCTTAATTATCATCTTATTAACTTCTTCAGCATAAAAATATCTGTCTTGTATTTCCATATCTTCTAACTCTTCATCTGATTTTGAATTGATAAAATTTATAAACTTTCTAGCCCAATTTTCTCTTTTAATGACCATTTGCTTTTCAGATAATATCTCTACTTCATGCTCTGAGATGAGGCGTTTTTCCTTAGCAATTATATTTAGGGAATCCCAATTGGACTTCATTTCAGAGATTATTTCGCCCCAGATGATATCTTTAGCTCTTAAAAGTGAGATATTACCCTTTAATTTTTCCTTGAGATCTTTAATTTCATCCTCAGCCTTTTGTAATTTCTGCTTGTTCTCATTCGCTTTATCTTCCCATGCTCGCATGATCTTGGTAGCTATTTCCAAATCTGATTCAGCCTGCTTATGATCTCGTTCTGCTAACTTTAATTCGGTGCTGAGCTGAAGAACCTATGCTTGAGGATCAGAATCAGCATCACCTGTAAGAGGAAAGGTCATCAACTGAGAATTTACAATCTCCTGCTAGAAAGATGGAATGTTGAGAACAACCCCTGGCTTCATCATGAGCGCGTACATTCCCAAGACTAATTTATCAATTGTCTGGTCATTGTCTTTGCCCAAAATCTCCGCAATGCAACTTAAAATTGGTCTATACTTAGCATCGAACGCTTCCAAATTAAATTCTTCTCCTTCGAGCTGAGCTTTCTCTGAATTTGATCTCAAGTATGACATACACAGACTAAATTCTTCATTTTAAAGGTCTTAAAAATAACGAGCCAATGAATCTTCAGAAAACTGCAATGGTGACTCATTTTCGAGAAAGCATAATGATTGTCAAATTAATTGCGTCGATACCTGCAGAACGTTTTCTCTCTGCGAGTTCATGATGAAACACTTACCAGGGTACATTGAAGAGACCAGCCATGATATGAATTCGGGAAAAAAGTGTGCTTTTGGGACATAGGTGGACAAGATACCAGAACTCTTCATGGCTGAAAACACTGGGGATTTCTCAGCATTTAGGGTCACTTGGTGATACAATAAGGAATGGTTGACAGAAGACAAAGTATCCTGAACGTCTTTTTAACTATCCAGGAGAGGATTGAGATTTGTAATACCAGGTAGGGGGAATCGCTTTGCCATGGCTGACAGGCAATGGAAACAATTCGTGGAATAGCTGATAATGCAAAGGTGGCAAGAACACGGTTCGAATGGAAAAAACAAACGCAAATGGACGGGAATGGGACAAAAGAACTCTTTAACAGCTATGAATATTGGTAATAAATGCTGACATGACGTGGAAAAAGTCGTTGAAAGAGGATGACAGTTGTCTTCCACCTCACCTGATGACGTCATAGCGAAGTGCCGAAGTATGGCCCCGGTGAACCTCGGTAGGCACCCATGATGAATCACCGCCGTCGATCACACGGCTCACTGTGATACGACCGATCCCAGGCTGAGTGCGAATCGGATAATGCGCGGGTACTTTATACCCCCGCATTTCATCTCCGACGTCCTGCTTCCACGATCACTAGCAGCTCGAAGGTTGCCTCATCCTTTCATCATGTGAAACCCAAACATACATTCAAATAAAGTTTAATGATAAACTTGATTTGCATTGAGGTTGTAAGGATACTTCTCTTTTTTTTTATAATACAGCATAAAACATTATACTATATCATATGCATTTTCGGAATTTCAATTTTTTTTTATTTTCTAATTTTCAAGACAAAATAGAAAAGGATGTGCAGATGATCCACAACGAAACCTTTGGGATTTTTTTGACTATTTTACGCTTGTTTTTCTCAGTCGTTTGTATGTCTTCTTATCAGTGTAGTTTAAGGAGTTAGGGTTTTTGAGTGTCTTAGTGCACTGAGCCTTCTGTTTGGAAATCAAGTCTTTTTTATTATTGTGAGTCTCATTCTCGGGTTGATTTCGATAAGTTTTCTTGATCCCTTTGAGTGCCTGCTTTGGTTCAATGATCATTTCGTTCTTCGTTTGATTCTTCTCCTTGTTCCTCCGAGCATAGATTACATTTCTTGTTTGGGTCACTTTGAAAACTTTATTTTGATTTGGAATATTGGAACATTAGCTTGAGTGCTTTCTTGTGTTTTTTTTGCATTGATTGAGTCATTCAATTTTGATTCCTACATTCGTAATGCTCAGGCTAATGTCAATTTTTTTTTCATGTAATTAGTGCATTGTGTGCTTTATTTGATTGGAAAATTAAAAAAAAAAAATTCATTCTTTCCTTTGTATCGAAAGTGAAACATTCTTTTGCATATCTAGCATTTAATAGTCTAGGAAAGAGTTTTTCATTTTTGTTTTATTGTGTTAGATGCATGAGTGGATTTCTTCCCATATTCTCACTGTTTGCGATTGTTTGAAAGATCTTTATCCTTATCGTAATTAGCATTCTATTTGAAAATGAAAGATGGTGCTATGTTGCATATAGTTTGCATTTAGGAAATTTGAGATCAAAATTCGGTAGGGCCTTGAAATTAAAAAATAATCCAAGATCAACTTTAAAATTCATTTAAAATAACCTAAGGAAGCATTGGAACCTAATGCAACATCCTTAGTGGTCTAGGTTAGAGACGCATTCCAACGTCTTAAAACCTAGTAGTTTTCATTTGCCATCTGGCTTTAGACAACGCTAGTATGGATTGGTGCTCCCCGTACCATCGAGTAGATAAAGGGAGACCCCTGTAGGTTGAAATCCTTTTATCCATAGGAAGTTGAGTCTACCACCTTGTAAACATGATACACGGAAGACAACATTCGGGGACACTACCTGCACGTACGTTAAGTACTTGGTCATTTTTCTTTCATTTAATCACCAAGGTGTATATGGCACTTCACGGAAACTTGGTACACCCTCTTGCTTAGAGTACCTAAGTAGTCATTTTGATCTTTTTGTGACTATTTAAAAAGAGAAGAGATCATTGAAAACTTGTCCTTTCACACTTGTTTAAAATTGAAAGTGACTAGAGTCATTTTTTGCTTGTTTCTCGACTATTAAAATATGAAACAACGAAGTGCGGTTTCAGTGTCATAAAATTAATTGGCCACAATCACACGCTCGTTAATGTTTTATTACTTGGCCTATTTTTTATTTTCCTTAGATTTTTATCTTGGAGCCTTTGATTGGTTATCTTTTCTCCTTCCTGTTTTGAAATACTGTCACAATGGCGGAACCACCAATTTCGTCATCCTCACTGCCTCCTAGTGGTAGTTCTTTTTCGAAAATTTCTTTTGAAACCCTTTAGTCCACTAGGTCTGCTACATTTTTGCAGCCTATTCTCCCATATATCTTGCCTCTTGCTACCCGATATCATCCTGAAGAGTCAGTTGAATTAAATTGGCCTCCTTCAGGTGCTTGGTTTGGCTTTGGGGAAGAAGGATAATTTCCTCCTCTTATGTCGGGATCACCATTTTTAGTTGTTGCTATATCTCCTAGTCCTCATAGTATTTTTGAAGATCTTAGGGCAGAGTCAGACATGGATTCATCCAGTCCTATTGGTAGTGAAGGAATGCCTATTTCTACAGGCGAATATCAACTTCTTCCTGAAGATCTTCCTCGTGTTTCTACTCAGGCCTCTCCATCACCGGTGTCACTTCCATTTTGATATAGGTCCTTGAGTCATATTATTTCTGGTGTTGCATCCATAGCACAATCTAATACATCAACTCCTCCACAGAGTTTAGTCCTCCCTTCGTTAGGACTATCACTTTAGACACCTGATTTGTCTGTTACTGTTAAATCTATCCCAGTCCAACCGACTGTTAGTGTGGCTTCATCCACACCAATTCTTACAACTCAGTCGTCATGATCTTTTCACACTCGCAGGTATATTTTTTGCAATCCTATGTGGCCTGTCAATCCTGATCCTGGTATACCACAATCTAGTGCCGCAGAGGCATCACCTACTTCTAGTGCAGTTTTCGCTGCCCCAATGATTCATGGCGGCCTTAATTTTGAAGAGTATATGTTGGCTGTTCAGCAGCAAAGCTCTCAGGTTTCTCAGCAGCTCCAAGCTCCTGGAAATCCTCTATTCCATCACTATGATGTTGTCGGTAATCTCGTTTATTCATTACCGCATCATTATGATGTATATGGTAATCTTTTCTATTTTCCTGCTATGGATCCTCATCAGGCTGTTTATGATCCTTATCAGACCGTTTCTCATCTAGGACCCACCTTACCTATGCAATCCTCTGGCTTGCAAGGACAACCCTCACTAGGACAACCTTTGGCTCAACAGGGCTCTGCCTCTAGTCCATAGGGACAACCTTACAGTCCACAAGGCCAACCTTCACAAGTTCAACCTTTGGTCTAACACAGTCAACCCTATGATTCATCTGGTCAACCTCAGAAACAACCAAGACCATCTTATGCTCCTGGGCAAGAAATCTATCCACCACAGGGACAAAATTTAGCACCATAATCTCCACTACACGTTCCATATGGCTAAAAATTTGTGCCACAATGACAACCCTACACTCCTACTCCGAGTCAACCTAGTTATCAGGGACAACCTGGTCCATTACAACCATCGATCCAACCTCTCCTGCAAGGGCAACCCGATGGCCCTCAGTACTTGGTTCAACCAGCTCAGTAAACGATTCAACCTACTCCTCAGCCAGTTCAATCGATTCAGCAGCCAGTTCTACCCAATTATAGTCAATTAGGTTTACCTACTCAGAAACTCGCTCAAATTTCTATGTAGGGTCCGCCTACTCAACCATAAGGCATTTATTACCCTCATGGTTCATATCAGCCGGTATATAGTGTGCCCCAAGTTTCTTACCCTTAAAATAAACCTGTATATTATCAACCTCAAAGCCATTCTTACATTTTGTAATGGAATCCATACGCTTCTCAGCAGGGAACTGAATGGTCTACTCCGACTCATTACCCTGGTCCTCAACCCCAGTATTAACCGAATTATCTTGCTTCTAAGCCCTATGGTCAGAATCCTTCAGGACAGAATATATGGGCACATAATTCCTCTTGAAATGGTTGGAATGTGAACAGGGGTCCTTATCAGAGACCTCAAATGAATTTTAATACTCAATTACCATTTCTTGCTACGTTGGAATTACCTGATGTGTCAAAGTTAACCAACGATCCCATTCTTCATAACCCATATTGGCCTCCGGTTTCAACCAAGATTCATGGTGATTGCCCTAAATTTGAGGGAAAATCTGGCGAAGACCCCCAAGTGCATGTTATGAATTACCACTTGTGGTGTTCCTCTTACTCTTCGGTTGATGATTCTATTCAGCTTTGTCTTTTCCAATGAAATCTTATTGGTGCCACTGCAAAGTGGTACATTGAGTTGTCTCGTGGCATCTTCCAAGACTTCAATTCTTTAGCCATGGAATTCCTTATGCATTTTTAGTTACCAGTCTGCTATGAGACCATGATGCACCTCCTCACTTCGTTGAAACAAGACCGAGCTACTCATATCTCAGATCATATTCATGAGTGGCAACGTCATTGCCACATGATCAAATTTGAGATTCCTAATCAGCTTCTGACTCATTAGTTCACCACCTCCTGTATCAATCATATTGCAAAAGACATAGCCATGGGGGCATGTGAAACCGAGGAATAAGCCATTACTTACACCTAGTACCTTGAACTTGTGTACTCTCAGTCTGGCACATTGTATGATATCTTGCCTAATGCTCCCCGACCTAGAATTTCTAAACCACCAGCGACTCCATCTATCGATGGTATTATTGGTTTTGTGTCTCTGAATTCTCAGAAGTCTTCTTCTTCAAACTCTAGGAAGTCGAAGTCTACTTCTTCCAATAATTTTGCTTCTCAGTCCACCTCGAATTTTGGTAAACCAGCAGAAGTTAATGTCATTCAGGCCAATCCACTGGATAACGCTTCTAAAGGTAAAAATAAGGGTAAAGGTAAGGCCAAAGCTGATACCCTGAAATAGGATTATTAGAAACCTTGTGCTGGCGATGGTTCTTAACGCAAGCTGAGGTACCCTTATTTTATTTGTGATGAAGAGCACTTCACCAAGTACTATCCTAGATGGTCCGAAGTGAGTCAGTTGCTCAAAGGAACCTAGGGAACTCCGGTCGTTCTTAAAGAGCCCTTCCAATCTTAGCAAACCCAGATGCTAGAGAAACCTCCATATTGTACCCCATTTGGCTCTTAGGTGTTCACGATGAATGGTTTTGTAGTTGTTTCGATTGCTACTCGATCGAAAGATTATACAGGATCGCGTCAGGAAACAGGGAAGGAGATCACTGATGCTCCTCCTCCTCCACCTGTTTCTGGCCCTATTGATATTGAAAGGCCAAGTGTTGAATCTGTTGTGTGGCCACCTTATAAAGGTGTACTCCGTAAGTCTTCTTACAACCCCAATGCTCATGCTGCTCACCATTACAATATTTTTGAGGATTTGGCTCAGGTGCCATCTGGGATTTCTGCATTAGAATTACTTCAAATTTTTCTGTCTCAATGGAAATATTTGTTATCTGTGATTGGCAGGGATGATCATGCTGATACTAGCCTTCTCGCTTTAGATTTAGAGAATTTTGTTTCATGACTTCCGCATAAAATTATGCATTGTTATTAATGGTCTCAAAATCCATCGAGCAGTTGTGCATGAGGGTGCATCAACCTGTGTCATGTCCTCTTCTTGCTAGAAATCTATTGGTTCCCTAGCCCTGAATTCATCACCAAATGCCCTTTAAGCATTTGATGGAAGGGAATCAAAGCCTTTAGGTGTTATCGCTTGTTTACTGATTAATTTGAAAGGGAAGACAATCAATGTCAAGGTAGAAGTAGTTGATGCCAAACTCAATTATAATCTTCTCCTCGGTTGTATTTGGACTCATGCCATGTTATGTGTTCCATCCACTCTCTTTCGTGTTCTGAAATTTTTGCACGAAGGAAATATTGTTACTATTGATCAGTTTTCCTTCTTCACCTCTTCTTCCAAGGACAACGTTCTATATGTGGATCAAATTCATACTCTCTATGAGAGCATAGGGCCGGGTCTTTTAAGGATCCTGCCCTCATGGATATTTTTCCTCTTCCTCCACCAAACACTATTCAGATTGATATGATCCCTCGGTCTCATGACCCATGGATTATTCCTTCGCATGAAGAGATAGATTCCTTTGGAGATTCGATTTCGTTGACTTTGATTGAGATTGAAGATTGTGAACTCGTTTTGGCTTCTAAAATTTCGACCTCTGATCATGCTCCTTTGAGCATGTCTCTTGACATTTATGCTCAATCCCCCTGGCTTGGCAATTTAGATTTGCCTGATCCTTTGAAAGAAATGTTTCCCTCCGATGAAGCCAACGTGGAAACTATGTCTCTCGAGGATCTTCCGTGGGATGATGGTCATCATAGTTCCCTGTTCATGCCTGACCTCAGGGCCATGTCTACTTACCTTGAGAATTTTGCATCTCAATTTCCTTCTCCTCTGCTTCAAATTCCTGTTCTGATAGATGAAGTCTTTATGGAAGGTAACTTGAGTAATATTATACAGATGATGCCTATTGACGTTTTCATTAAACTGGGAATCATCGAAAATATCCATATCGGGGTCACTTGTTGTTCCAATGAAGTATAAGTTTATACTAGCCTTTTCTGTGAGTTCAGTGATGTCTTTGCATGGTCCTATGAAGAAATGCCCGGCATTGATCCTAGTATAGTGGTGCATGAAATTCCTACTGACCCTAGTTCGACACCTGTTCGATAGTGTCTTTGTCCTATGCACCCTAGAAAAGCTGCTGCCATTAAAGGTGAAGTTGAAAAGCTTCTCCAAGCTGGTTTCATTTATCTGATTCCTTTGATAGAATGGGTCTCTAATATTGTTCCTGTAGATAAGGAATAGGGAACGATTCAAGTCTGCGTTGATTATCATTATATTAATCGGGCTTTTCCCAAGGATAATTATCCTACTCCCTTTATCGATCAAATCATTGACGACTGTGCAGGGAGTGAGATTTTTTCCCTCATGGACAGTTTTCTAGTTATAATCAGATTAACATTCTCCTGAATGATCAACATAAGACTGCCTTCATCTTTCCCTGGGGAAATTTAGCATATAAGAAGCTCCCTTTTGGCTTAAATAATGCTGGGGCCACATTTCAGTGAGAAATGTTGTATGCTTTTCACAATATTCATCACATCGTTCAGCCTTATCTGGATGACCTTCCAGCTCATTCAACTAAGCATATGGACCACCCTGACCATCTTCGTCAAATTTTTCTTCGTTGTCAAAATTACAACATTCGGTTTAATTCGCATAAGTACATCTTCTGCGTTGATTCCGGTAGACTCTTGGGGTTTATCATGTCCAAAGATGCAATTTTCCTCAATCCACTCAAGTTTGAGGTTATTATTAATCTCCCCTCTCCCTCCTCGTTCCATTAGTTGCATATTTTGCAAGGGAAGGATAATTTTCTACACCGTCTCATATCTAACTATGCAGAAGTGGCTGAAGGATTCACATGATTATTAAAGCAGGGCGTCCCATTCTGTTGGGATGAAATTGCTCAGAATTCCATTGAGACACTAAAGACGTTGCTTGTAAATGCTCCTCTGCTATTTCCTCCAAATTATCATCGTGATTTTTCCCTCTCTTTAGCTGCCACTTTCAGCACGATTGCCATTGTTCTAGTACAAGACGATGACGATGGTAATGAGGATGTTATTTATTACTTATATCATAACCTTATCGATCCTGATACATGCTATGCACATGTCGAGAAGTTAGCGGTAGCTGCAGTTCAAGAAGTTTAACATTTTTATCATTATATTCTTTTGTGTATTGTGATCGTGATTTATGATTGCAACCCTATGACCTACATATTGTCTCAAAAATTGTTGGGGGGGAAATAATCGAAGTGGATTGTCATCCTCCAAGAGTTTGATTTGGAATTCAGTACTGCCAAGTCGAAGAAATAATTAGTATTTTCTGGCTTGATATGTTCCCTCCCTTCTGACTCTGATCCATCTCGTTCTGTGGAATATATTCCAGATGATACCCCTTTCTTGATTAGCCCCCTTGATCCTTGGTATGGTGATATCATCGTTTATCTCCAAACTTCTACCTTCAGATCAGAGTTGACAAAGGATGCCCGTCGATGCATCCGCCACCAACCATAACCCTATCATATAGTCAGAGATACACTCTATCACGTCGGAGTGGATTTCATACTCCATCGATGTTTGACTCTTGAGAAAGTTGAGAAAGCCCTGAATGATTGTCACAATGGTGTCTGTGGCGGTCACATGTCTGGTTATGCCACTGCACAGAAGATTCTTCATGTGGGTTATTTATAGCCTTCTATATTCAAATAATACATTGTCATAGTTCATAAATGTCATGATTCCCATATCTATCATTTCAATATGCATGCGCTACCTGTACCTCTTCATCCTCTCATTACCATTGGTCCCTTTGCGAAGTGGGGCATTGATTTTCTGATGTGTAACCCTCACTCAGTAGGGGGGCATGCTTATATTATTGTATCCATTGAATACTTCACCAAATGGGCCGAAGAAATGCCTACACTTGCTACTGATGATAAGAGAGCTTCTCAATTCATATTCAATCACATCATTGCTAGGTTTGGTGTCCCTCAAGCCATCGTTACCGATCATGGTTCCCATTTTCAGCATTACATGGTGGCGGAGTTGACTTCTAAGTTGGGTTTGCGTCACGATAG
This sequence comes from Pinus albicaulis, assembly GCA_034641835.2. Classification (NCBI taxonomy): domain Eukaryota; kingdom Viridiplantae; phylum Streptophyta; class Pinopsida; order Pinales; family Pinaceae; genus Pinus; species Pinus albicaulis. The sequence goes on along the minus strand of CM076581.1, from coordinate 43,120,696 downwards.
CTCAATGCCGTACTATCCTTAGGCCAATGTCTAGGTTGAAGCCGTGAAAAAATTTCTTATCAGCATGCTTCAACGTACGATTGGGATCCACAAATCCTACTTGCATCTCATGTTATTTTCATCTCTTTGGGAATACTGAACTTCAGTTAAGAATGCAATAAGATTCAATCCTTTTCATTTGGTTTATGGTCTTGAAGCTACTCTTCCAATTGAGTGTGAAATACCTTCACTCAAATTAGCTGTTGAATTGCTGCCGAACACTTCACCAGAAGAAGAGAATCTCCTATACTTAGAAAAGTTGGATGAAACTCGTCGCTTTTCTGCTCTGGTTATCGAAGCACAGAAAAAGAGGGTCAAAGCTCATTTTGACCAATCAGTTTCCCCTTGTTCCTTCATTGAAGGAGAACTCATTCTCCTGTACGACCAAGCTCATGATAAGTTAGGGGCAGGAAAATTTCAACCCATGTGGCATGTGCCCTACATTATTAAATGTGTGTTGCAGAATGGGGCCAATGAGCTCATTGATTATGAAGGTCATCCTCTAGAACAACCTAGAAATGGGTTGTATCTCAAAAAATACTATTCATGAGTCATTCATGCATAACTTGTGTACATATGTGTCATTTTTATTTTTGTACATGTTTTGGTTTGGTGTGCTTTGCGATGGTGCTTCCCGCAGTACTAGAAATTTGTCTTCAATAGCCTGGGTAGTTTATGATCCTGCTCATGAGTTGATGGATTTGCAAGGTATTTATCTTGGAAAAACTACAAAAAATGTCACGAATATAGCATTTTTATTTAACTATTAACCAAGGCAATCAACCTCAGCATACGCACGTTGATTGTAAATCTAGATTCTTAGCTTGTCATTCTTCAGCTCAATGGTCATTATTTGGTCATAAACCCATACATTCAGAGATTTTAATTACGTGTTCGTTTGATGGAAAGAAATTTTGATTTTACTACATATCAACATATTCCCAGGCAAATGAATGCATTAACTAATACAGTGGCTAACATTGTATTAGATAGAAATTTGCGTAATCGGTAAAATCATCATCATATGTAAAAGATCCATGTAGGAAAATAGATTTATATATATATATATATATATATATATATATATATATATATATATATATATATATATATATATATATATATCAAATTTTTGCATCAGTGTGCATCATAAAATAAAAAAATATGCATGTTTCTGTTACATCCCGAGACATAATGTCTCTCGAAATATGCAGATATAAAATGTAGGTGTCTAATCTGTGTGATGCTCATAGTAGCATGTCATTGCCCGTACAAGCCACCTCATCAAGTGGTGAATTTGGTTTGGCACCCCTACGATATGTCTCTGGTAGGCATGAGGAACATCGTTGAATCATGCATAGTCTGAGACTCTGCATTTGATTCCTTCTAAGTTGTGCACGATCTCTTCTTCCTCGCCTCCCTCACCATGAGGGTTAAATTCACGAGGGATTCACCTCACTATCGAATACATTCCTCCAAGTCTCTCTAGGACAACATATGAAAACACATGGGTTTAACATCAGAACATACATAATTAAAAAAAATCATAACAGTCATGAAAATTAAAAATGAGTCTTACCCAAATATTCATCCCAATCCTGTCCCTCTGGGAGTGGGATTTCAGGATCACCAGTAAAATTTGTACTAGAGTAGGGCTAGTCCTCCACGACAATCGACTGTCAGCGGAGCAAATCAAAGAAATCCGGTCTCCAGGACGTCTGTTGGCCGCCCCCTACCCTTGGCATCAGAGCTGCCCATCGGGCCATTCGTGGTTCCCTTGTTGGTGGTATGGGGACTATGAACTCCTGACGCTAGAAGATTGGTAGTCATTCTGATCTGAAAATGAAACTATTTGTATCTATTGTTCAAAGTATCCATTTTCATTTAATTAAGTGTGCAAAGTGTTTATCATGTCTTGCAATTTAAACAAAGTGTTTTTGGTAACTATTTCTGAGTTTATGTGTGAGGGAATGTTAATTAAAATTACTATTTAACATATTAAATCAGAAATACACAGCAGCATAACTTCACAATAACAACACAACAACATGATGAGTTAGGTCGCCCGTCTTGGGCTACATCTGTCGGGTCCAAGGCTACCAATGGGCATGTCCTTGCTCTATTAGGTAGCTCAAATTGGTTTTACAGTGAGAAATATGCCTAAAAAGTGCAGAAACATATGTGAAATTGAATTCATAAGACACAAATAAGCTAATAATGGCTTTTATTTCACCTCAAATAGTGAATTATAGCCCAATGCAGCTCCATTTCCCTCATGGCCCTGATGGCTCTCCAAGCTTCCTTGAATAAAAATGGCTAAATAACACCTTTTTTAGCTCTACATCTAGTCCCAAACACTATAGAACACTCAGAATACCAAAAATTGACCAACATTTTGTCCAAATTGGTTCAATATTGGAGAAGTTATGACCTCCACAATTTTCTGCCCAATGTGGCTTGGAAACCCCACCAAATGTGGGTGAGCTCCACTTAAAGCCACCAAAATAGGCAAACATGTCAAACAGGTGGAACCGCACTACTAATTTGGCAGAGGAATTTAATTTAATTGTCAATTCAACTGTGTGTTCACATACGGATAAATCGGAGAGGTTAGTGTTGGCAGTTAATACCAAACCCATGCCCCTGGTCATAGCCTTTAGGGTATATGCGATGAGGACTAGCACCCGGGGCTTAGCTCCGCCAGTTGTACGGGGCTTAGCCCTTGGTCCTGGTGCGAAGTCACAGAGCATTCTGATCTTAAGCCCTAAGGGCTTATCTCATACTCTGTCGGTTCAACATTTAAACGACTCACCCGTTGCCACTAACCTAACTCTGTTTAGGTTGGGTCGACCTCTACTCATTTAACTATTTACTGCTGCACGAGGGCCTGACTGAAACGCGTTCAACGTGACCCGACAACATTCAGGTCGGGCTGGGTCAGCCCATCAAATTTAAAAAAAAAAAATTGATTTTGAAACAATATTTGAACCAATGGCCTGGGGCCACGTGGCAGCCTCCGGTGGGCCACGTGGCACCTTGTAATAGGCCCTCAAAACCCTTAATAAAAAATGGAATTTTCCACACAATTTTTTTGAAATGACAATTTTTTTTGTTCAAAAGTCTTGTCTTGAAGGTTATAGGGAATTTTAAAACTTCAATATCTTTGTCATACGACATCAGATTTGAAATCCATTCACGGCGCTAGAATCACAGCAATGAGGCCTATCCGTGTGTTCAGGTTGTAAGAAATTCTGAGCAATTCCAATTTTGAGCATTGTTTTACACTTGGACATGATCACTTGATCAAACCTCCCCATTGGGAAGATTTTGGGCCCCAAAAGCCTTCAATTAACTATTAAGAAGATGAGTGTACAGATCCCTCACCTTTTCCACCTCCATCCATTTTGTCTTATTCAGTTTTCTGCCTTAATACCAACCCAAATGTAATCAACATTTCCCCTCCTCGAAGTGCGTGTCCTTCTGTCAAGGATAGCATCCTCTTTTAGCTCATCCAAAAATTCCGGTGAGAAATCCTCTATGGATGGCAGCTGAATGTCACTTTCATAACCAGCAATTAAAGAAGGTTCATATAAACATAAATTTTCCACATTCACAATGGAATACATTTTCATATATGAAGGAAAATCTAGTTGAAAAGAATTATTTCCAACTTGTTTAAGGATCTTGAATGGACCATAACGAATAGGCTTCAAATTTTTACCTTCTTCTTGCATTCTTTCTTTACTAATATGCACGCATACCTCATCTCCTTCTTGAAACTTATGATCAATTCTGTGTTTCGCATGCCTCTCCTTGTACTTGCCTTGACTTTTTTCAAGCTGTTCTTGAACCTGCTGATGTATGAGATGAATTATTTCAATGAACATGCGAGCTTTGTCAATGTCACTATGCCCATCAATGGAAACATCTTTCTCAAGAATTAAATCTAAAGGTGACTAAGGAAAATACCCAAAGCAAGCTTCAAAAGGTGAAGTGTTTGTAGAAGAGTGCTTGGCCCGGTTGTAAGCATTATGAATGTAATGCAAGTGCTCATCCCAAAGCTTGGGAAGCTTGTTGCAATAACCTCTCAAAATATGTACAATGTTTCTATTCACTACCTCTGTTTGGCCATCTATTTGTAGATGAAAAGCAATACTCTTCTTCGACTTGGTGTCCATCATCTTCCATAGATTAGACCAAAAATTCCCAACAGATATGGAATTCCTGTCACTAACAATACAAGTAGGCAAGCCATAATGAACCCATACATGTTGAAAATATAAATCAATAGTTTTTTCAACAGTTATAGATGTCTTACATGGCATAAGAATACACATCTTGCTGAATCTATCAACTGCTACATAAAGATAATCATGTTGCTTTCTAGATAATGGTAGACCTCCAAAAAAATCCATAGAAACACTTTCCCATGGTCTAGAAGGTATCGGCAATGGAATATATAAACCATGCTTCTTATTTCTATGCTTTCTTGTAGCACATAATGAACAACCTCTAATGAAACAAGAAACACTATCTACCATGTGAGGCCAATAACAATACCTCTCTAAATGTGCCACTGTTTTGCTTACCCTGAAATGTCCAGCTATAAGAGAAGAATGAGATTCTCTCATGATGCTTAGTCTCCTCCCCTATGGTATACATAACATGCTGATATGAAACAAAAAATTAATATGCAAATGATAATCATTCTCCTCAACATGATTCCCTTCACTCAAGTTAGCATACACATCCTTAAAATCAACATCCGATGCATATTGTTCTATATACCTCTCATGTACAATATAATCATTCTTAAGTAAAGTAGTAGCACTAATAATAGGCCTTGAAAGCATATCAACAAATTTATTGAAAATACCTTTCTTGTACCTTAATACCAAGTGAAATTGTTATAGGAAACCCATCCATCTGAAATGTTGTGACTGCAAGTACTGTAAAGGATGATCATCGGTATGAACAACTAATTCTTTGACCATCAAATAGTGTTTCCACTTTTTTATGCTTTGTACCAATGCATACAACTCATTATAATATGTAGGATAATTCACAACAACACCATTACATGTCTCAGAATGAAACGTGATAGGCTTACCATGCTGTAAGAAAACTGCACCCATGGCGTATTCAGTAGCATCGGTTTGAATCTCGAATAGTTGTCTCAAGTTCGGTAATGCAAGGATTGGTGCTGAACTTATATTCTCTTTCAAATACTTGAAAGCTTTCTGTTGCTTTCCTCCCCATTGGAAAGAACACTTCACACTTGTCACTGCATGCATAGGAGCTGCTATGGTAGAGAAGTTAGAAATAAACTTCCTCCAATACTGAGCTGCACCGAAAAAACTTCTTACCTCTGTAATGGATTTGGGAGTAGGCCAATTCAAAATGGCTTCTAACTTAGAAGGATCAATTCTCAAAGCACCTCCTCCCACTACGTGTCCCAAATAAACCAAATAAGTCTTCCCAACATGTTCCTCTCTAGTCTTCCTGAAAATTAAGATTTCATCTAAGTAGACAATAACTAGATCATCGACAAAAGGACGTAAGACATCATCCATTATCTGCATGAAAGTTGTAGGTGCATTTCATAAACCAAACGGCATAACAAGCCACTCAACGAGTCCCCATTTGGTTTTAAATGTTGTGTTCCAAATGTCACTTTCTGCAATTATAACTTGATGATAACCACTACGTAAGTCTAAATTGGTGAAATATTTAGCATCTTTCAGCTGATCTAACAAATCATCTATCCTTGGGAGTGGGCAACAATTCTTTACCATTATCTTGTTCAATGCCTTGAAGTCTATACACATGTGCCAAGTTCCATCTTTCTTTGGAAACAACACTATCGGTGACCCACATGGCGAAGTGCTTGTTCTTATGTATCCTTTGTCCAAAAAGTATTTAATTTGCCTCTTTATTTCAGCATTCTCCATGATATACATGTGGTACATGCCTATGTTAGGAAGAGGCCAATCTTGATGTAACTGGATTTCATGTTGGATCTCCCTCTTAGGAGGTACACCTGTCAGTTCCTGAAACATCTCATGATGTGCATCAACTACATCATATGAATCTGATTTAAGGTTGGAATCACAATTTTCAAATGACTCATGATTCACATCAACCTTGGGCTTAACCATAAGAAGTACAAAACTCTTACTAGAATTCACTAGCCTTTTTACTTGTCCCACATTTACCATCGCTATATTTGCCTTCTTGCGATGTGCTCTGACAATGAAATCCTTGCCATATTTAAAGATATGATATGTATTTTCATGGCGATGGAAGATTGCTTTCCTGTCAAATAAGTAAGGACTTCCCAAAACAATTCCTTGTATATCAAGCGACACTACATCAAGTTCAACTATGTCAATAAAGTGTGCAGTAATCGCGAAACGCAATATGCACTTTCTTGAGACTTGTAAGTTTGCATCCTTGCATATCCATCTAGGTGGATAAGGCTTTTGATGTGGAATGGTATTAAGTTTAAGATGTTTGACAAAGTCTTTTGATATGAGATTTTCTTCTGACCCACTGTCAAATAGTGTGTCAATTTTTGTATGTTTTGAGACTACCCTCACATGGAACAATTCAATTCTTTCTTCCTCATTTGGAGTTTGTACATGACAGTTTGAAGTACTAGTGCTTGGCTTAGTTTCAGTTTCCTTTCCCTTCATAATATTCAAACCCATGGCTGAAATTTTGGTTTCATCACCCGAGTCATCACCTAAGTCTTGTGGTGTAGTTGTAGTAGCCGCAATTTTCTTCTTTCCTTTGTTTTTGTTAAATTGAGTTCTTTTTTCAGGATGTAGTTTCCAACATTTTTTCTCTTCATGGTCTTCTCTTGAATAATGTTTACATATGACTTTCTCACCCTCTTGTTTGCAGATGCATTCTTTTTTCCTTTTCCCTTAGAGGTTTTATCTTTGTTTTTCCCCTTAAAAGGCTTGTTTCTACCCTCATCAAAAGTGTCTTTCCCTCTAGCCTCTAAATGCATAGCTTGTACACAAACTTTGTCTAGACTAGTAGGATTGAACATAAGCATAGTATGCCTAAGGTAGTTGTGAAAACCACCTACATATTTCAGTTAAGTATCTTGACTTTTTAAGTCTACCCCTAATAAGAGTGCTCTTCTCCTAAATTCTTGGGTGTAGTCTTGTACATTTTGTCCCTTAAGCTGTCTAAAGTTTTTCCAGTTCATGATAGCATTTTGTAAATGAGCTAATGGATAAAAAATATTTTTAATTACAGTAATAAATTCAGCCCATGATAAAGTGATCTTATCATGTTTTTTAATTTCATCCTTGGTCTTGGATTCCCACCATACCAATGGTGCTCCATCCATTCTCAAAGAAGCTAACTGTATCTTGGTGTCGTCATCATGAAGGTTGTGTATTCTCAAGTAAAATTCCAACTGTCTTATCCAATTGTCAAATTTCTCTGCATTGACTTGACTGTTAAACATAGGAAACTCAATTTTAACATCAAGCTTTAAAAATGGACTTTTACCAATAGTTTTAGACTTGTGACATTAATTCACTGAAGTTGAGGATGAGGATGTAGAGGAAGAGGATGAAGATGGGGATGGTGGATCACCATTTCCCCCATGTCCTTTCTTTGACTTGTCATCAATTTTCTTTCCTCTTGAAGAACCCTCTCCTTCTTTCTGGATTTTAGACCCTTCTCCAACAAGCCTATCATTCCTTTCTTGGTAGAGTATCCTCACCATCTCCATCATGTCCAAGAAAGCCTTTTGGAACAACCTTTAATATTCTTTGGGATCCATATATTTAGGAGTTTCTCCCTATTTTGAAGACATTCTTGAAGCTGCTTCTATGGCTCTTGGAGGTGGCTCTCTGGCCCTTCTTGGTTGAGGATTACTTTGTGCACTAACCAAGTGCCCTTCACCTCTCTTGAGTTGAAGCCTAGTAAGCATCAAAACTTGCAAACAATCAACTATATCTTTTCACAAAACAAATTCTGAGTAAAAATCTAGCTCCTAAGGCTAAAATACTTAGCTCTGATACCATCTGATCTGAAAATGAAACTATTTGTATATGTTGTTCAAAGTATCCATTTTCAGTTAATTAAGTGTGCAAAGTGTTTATCATGTCTTGTAATTTAAACAAAGAGTTTTTGGTAACTGTTTCTGAGTTTATGTGTGAGGGAATGTTAATTAAAATTACTGTTTAATATCTTAAATCAGAAATACACAATGGCATAACTTCACCATAACAACACAACAGCATGATGAGGTAGTTAACCCCTCCTGGCTACATCTGTTGGGTCCAAGGCTCCCAATGGGTATGCCATTGCTCTATTAGGTTGCTCAAATTGGTTTTATAGTGAGAAATATGCCTAAATAGGCATAAAAAGATGTGAAATTGAATTCAGAAGACAGAAATAAGCTAAGAATGGCTTGTATTTCACCTCAAACAGTGAAGTATAGCCCAATGAAGCTCCATTTCTCTCATGGCCCTGATGACTCTCCAAGATTCCCTAAAGAAAAAATGTCTAAAGAACACCTTTGTTAGGTCTTCATCCCATCCCGAACACTCCAGAATGCTTAGAATACCCAAAATTGACCAAAATTTCGTCCAAATTGGTTCAATATTGGATAAGTTATGACCTCCAAAATTTTCTGGAAAATGTCCCTTGGAAACCCCACCAAATTTCTGTGAACTCCAATTAAAGCCACCAGAATTGGCAGACATGTCAAACAGAAGGAACCACGCTACTAATTTGGAAGAGGCATTTAATTCAATTTCCAGTTCAACTATGTGTTCACATGCGGATAAATCAGACAGGTTAGTGTTGGCGGTTAATACCAAACCCGCACTCCTGGTCATAGCCTTTAGGTTATATACGATGAGGACTAGCACCCAGAGCTTAGCTCCGCTAGTTGTATGGGGCTTAGCCCTTGGTCCTGGCACGAAGTCACGGAGCGTTATGATATTAAGACCTAAGGGCTTATCTGTTACGCCGCCGGTTCAACATGTAAACGACTCGCCCGTTGCGACTGACCCGACTCCGTTCAGGTTAGGTCAACCTCTACTCATTTAGATGTTTACTACTACATGAGGGCCCAACACAAACACGTTCAGTGTGACCCGACTGCGTTCAGGTTGGGTCAGGTTGGCCCATCAATTTTTTTTTTAAAACATGATTTTGAACCAATCTTTGAACCAATGGCCTGGCACCACATGGTAGCCTCTGGGAAGGCCACGTGACACCCTATAATAGGCCCTTAAAACCTTAATAAAAAATGAAATTTTCCCCATAAATTTTCTGAAATGAATTTTGTTTTTTGTTCAAAAGTCTTGTTTTGAAGGTTATTAGTCGTTTTAAAACTTCAATATATTTCTCATACGACATCGGATTTGAGTCCCGTTCATGGCACTAGAATCGCAGTAAGAAGGCCTATCCGGTCATTCAGGTTGCAACCAATTCCGATCAGTTCCAATTTTGATCATTTTTTTCCACTTGGACATGATTACCTGATCACAACCCAAACACTCCAGAATGCTCAGAAATAGTTACCAAAAACACTTTGTTTATATTGCAAGACATGATAAACACTTTGCACTCTTAATTAAATGAAAATGGATATTTTGAACAATAGATACAAATGGTTTCATTTTCATATCACATTCCAGGAATAATGATACCAGGATAGACCCATAACCAAATTTCTTTAGTTTGTTATTCTTGCACTTTGTCAGCTGGCATTTCATATTTATTTTCACAGCCTCTGCCTAGTTGTAGATGCTCGGTGTCAAGCAGTCTACAACAAGAAGTATTTCTGTCTTTTTTTCTTCATGCGGTGCTTGTAATCCCACAGCTCGTGTGATGGCATGTAGCACTACTTTTAGTGCCAAGTCTGGGATAGTTTGGATATCTACTTTCCAACTTCTTGATCCTTTCCATGCCCTTGGACACACCCTTTCAATCACCATGGACATGTTCTCCATGCAAGGCTGGGTGCCAGTTAGGATTGGTGCTGCTCCCCTCTGCAACAGTCTTGTTATGAAGTAGACATCAAAAACATCAAATTCAAGTTCCTGATCTCGATGGATGAACTTTTCCTGATTCTCATCCCATATGCTGATCAAATTTTGTAGTAGAGCTAGTTGAGCACGGAGACACAGTGTCAAGAAGAAATTTTTTAATCCACATTATCTGAGAGCTTCCATGCATCTCTCATTTTCCATGGCAAGTTCATCTTCTTCGCTATGTTCCCATTCTTTACATTCGATCACCATTCTACCACTTTATACTTGCAAGAATGTTCATATGAATGATATTGGCTTATTTAGAAGCTTGAATTTGTTAAAAATTGGGCCCTTAACTTGCACTTTTAAAAGAAAACATGATTTGTGTGGTTGGCGCGACTGTTCTAAAATAGTCGCGCCAATGGGCACGCCCTAGTTAGAAAAATGGGCAATTGGCATCAGTCTGTGCTCGGAACTTGTGCCAACCGATGTGCCCTAAAATTTACATTTTCTTCCTCAGAAATCAAAATTGAGGGTTGCAGGCAATAAAAGAAGACTTAAAATAAAGGGAAGGACATCGACTCTTACCTAGAATTGACAAATTCGAGATTGGTCTCCCAAATCGTCTACTATTGTCGTCGCAAGATCACACTGTAAAATGGGTAACTATTGCTCCACAAAAGGTAAAAAAGTGAAAAGTAATTATTTTTACCATTTTTGGCCTTTTAATAACTTTTCACAACCCTAATTAGGTTTTAAGACATGTTTTTCAATTATTTTATTATATTATTTCGAGAAAAGGGTTTTACACGTACCTTTTGTGCAGCGATAGGTTTTCACATGATAGTGATGAAGTAATGAGTTGTATTTTATACTTTTTCGGACTCAGTAAAAACGTGACAAATTCACTACTGGAGTCATCTTTCAACTCTTTTCTGACACTCTAAAATTGAAAATATCATTGAGATTCTTGTCATTTTGAACTCGTTAAATGGATGTGAAGCGATATCTACCCAGTATACATTTATGCCTTTTTTGGGATGAGATGGATCACTTATGAAAAATGAATACCTTAGCCTATCGCAACTAAGAGGTTCTTTCAGATATTATTTTCTAACTTTTCATATCTAAAAGACTATCTACGAAAAGGGCCATGCTGGAGTTTTCTTTTTTCACCTTCTTTTCAAACTCTCTAAACATGAAAAGATGTTGAGTTATCCCTTTGTCAGACTCATTAAACCCTGATGACATTGAACTTTGTCTCCAGGACATTATTCAAGTTCCTCCTTCCTAGGGCTCATAAAATGTACTAGGTTGGATTAATCTGAAGGAAAAACTTACAGCACCAGCATATGCTATCCCTTTCAAGCTTGTTTTTGAAAATAATTGGCGTACTCTCCAGAAATGGTGGGGAAAATTGAACCATATTTTAGTTGTGTCGGTAGTATGTCACTCTTGAACATGACACTCGTCTGCATTTGTGTTGGGTTGGGGACATCTCATTTCGCCATTTTTTCCTTCATGGGTTTGGGTAATCCATTTTGACCTATCATCTACTATTTTCCACGTCATCATGACTTCAGATCCCTTCATGTAAAAATACTGCCAAATCTAGTGTCGATTCACTGATATTTTCAAGAGAAGTTTCCCTCTGCATTGTTTAACCTCCATTTGATTCTCTATTGGTCCTGATTCACTATTATCATGTTCCTCTATCTCATGTTGATGATGTGGGAAACATTATGGCCCTCCTTTGACCAAGTCACTTCCTGTCAACTTCAGCTCATTATCCAGGAATCTAATCTAGAGACTCCCTTCTAGTACCTTGGAGCCTGCATGCCTCAATGGCAGGTTCTTCGCATTCAACTTAAGGTCCACATCATTGGCATTCGATTAGGTGATTATGCGGGTGTTCGACACCATATCATTGTTCACATTCTATGGATTGTACATGTTGTACCTTGAGAGCCATTGTCATTATTGGTGGTTTCTCTCATACTAGTTAACAACTTTCATCATTGGCTGGTAATCAGGTGATTTTCTTTCATGTTCAACTTCAGCTCATATATTCGCATACTTGAATTTGTACTTGTTCGGGTCGAGATGGAGCACAAGAACCTAGGTTTTTTTTTTATAAAATCTAGGTTGCGGGTTCTTGTGGATTATCGTGACTTATTACATGACTCTTTTGATTGGATGGTTTGACCATACTTGAGTCTTTTCGTTGATCCTTACTGTTGGATGTTGTGTCCATACTTCGGATATCAGTTTTTTATATACTCTTTTATGGATGGTTTCACCCATACCACATGTTCATGTATCAAAGATATTAGTTGTATTTGTAATTGTAGGTTTTTCAACAGTAGTTTTTATTTCGAACGTGTTTTCATAAAGCATTTCGCCCCTCCCTCTCTCTCCAACCTCATGCTTTACGGGGCATATGTTACAGAAAATTGTTTCACTATCCCTACAATCCCCATCTTGCACATTGGATGGTCGTTTCCATGACTAATAAGAAGTTTCATGCCTTGCAAAGACCATCATTGCATCCCTTTACATGAGAGAAATATTCCTTCTGTTGATAATTCCCTAAGCAGAGCTTCAGAAACCCCTGTTTTTGCGTTGGCACAAGTATTCAGTTCTACCCTCACACGAATGAGGAAGATTAACATTGGGACCCATGCCAGTTGGCGCTCTGTCCTAGTTAGCCTCCAATGCCAAGATTTTTATGGAATGTTTTTTAAAAATAGAGGTGGAGATTCCACTCTAATAACTCCGAGGATGAGTCATTCGGAGTTGTTGGACTGCATAACCAAAGACTCCCTCCTTTAGTTTATGGTTTCCACCTCTTTTGGGAACCTCCTAAAGGATACGCCTCCCTTCCACCTTTGTAGCGATTCCAACCTCCTCCTTTTCCTCTATAAAAAGAAGCTATATCTCCTTGCATAAGCTAGCTAAACATGGAGAATTGAGTATACTATAGCTGAACTACTGAAGAGATAGAACAATAAGGAACTTTATTGATAGATCTCAAGTCCATGCCCTCATCCCATCTGAATCCCCTAATGAGTGTCTGAGAGACGATTCGGCTCAACCCCGCTACAGGAGATTGCGATGTCAAAGCTTTGGTTGTAATTCTTCCTTCTATCAATAAATATATGTGAATATTGTTTGGTTCCCATTTTGTGTTATGTTATACATTTAATGAAATATCCTTAGCCCTCTTTGACTGGATAATAGTCATGACTGAAGTTATTATGTCATATGATGTTCTTGTTTGCTGATCTATGTGTAGATATCCGAGCATGACTGCAAAAGGATTATGACTTGCCAAGGCAGGAGTGAGAGGCCACCACCACTACAACCATGACGACAGCATTGGATTCTAGGTAGTTTGATCTACTATGTCCTCTTTTCATTCAGTAATTAGGAATCAACACTCTAGCATGTCTCTTTGTTTCTAGAACCACTCTAGGGATAGAGGGATCATCTTTGTCCACAGAGAGGATTTACCTACTTAACAGTGAGATATGATGAAAAAATACAAAAACGTTTTGGTGTTCATTGTTACCTCTTTATTTAGCAACAACTTCTTCATAAGTAACTTCAATTCGTTCCTCTACCACCTTCATTTTAAAACCCTTCTTCTCTAATTAAAACTTCACCATTTCCACTTGTTCCTTCAATTCTTTCACTTGTCTTTGAAGATTCTTCTTTTCTTTCTGCAACCATAAGTTCCTTTGCCTTGTGTGTTTCATCATGATGCATAAAGGTTGGCTTCTTTTCAACAATGTCTTGGCCTTTGCAAGGGATTTTTCAAAAAACATGACCTGATCAGTTACATTCTTTTCCACCTCATCTATAAACTGTCTATCATGTTTGTATCCCTCCAGCTCCATCTTCATTTCAATTAGATCTTCTCTACCCTCCCTTAGTTGTTCTTTAAGAATATCCCCTTCAGTTTTCTCTGTGATCTTTTCTTTACCTTTCCTCTATTTGACTGTTTCTTCTTCATATTTCAGTTGTTCTTTCAGTAAATCTACCTCTGACTCCTTCTGAAACTTACTTTTGAATTTACCTTTCTTTCCCTTAGTAATTTCCATCTCAATAGGTGACAAATATATAATTTATTCCACCAATGGCCTTTTTCCTTTATCTTCGTTCTGCTGCTTGCTGTCATCTTTAACAACCTAAACCCTTTGAGATCTGGTCAGAGGTTTTCTAGGTTTAAACATAAAACATGAATCTTCATTAGAGAAATATAACTTCTTGGCAATGAGACCTTTCTTTTTAGTTTTGTATCCCTTTCCCTCTACTAGTTTCACTACAAGAGTTTCTGCAACGTCTATTCCCTGCAAAATATCTTCAAGCGTACCTTTACCTCTAGTGGATTCCTTTGTGCTTCTTCTAGGCTTTTTTGTAGCAGGTTTTATAAGGTCCCACCTTTCCTACCATAATTATTACATAGAAATATTATATTGAATCAAAATGCCATAAATTTTGTTTTTTTTTGTAGGACATAAAAGTTATTGATGTCCTTTACACTACACCTTAAATTCTACTAACTTATCCTCAAAGCTACAAGGTTCAAGGTTTATCAAGATCCAAAACATACAACCATAATACTTGCTTCTCAAGACTAAAATCACCTTTAAATATAAAGTATTTGCTGGGATGAATAAATGTAAACCTTTATGAACCAAAATTTACAATAAGCTAATTGTTCATTCTGTTGTAATTAAATGTGTTCAAGAGTGACAAGTTTGATTTTGTTCTAAATAAAATGCTTATGAATTATTTTCTTAAAATGAAAATGAAAATTATATAGGTTTGGTATCCAATAATTATTAATTCATATGTGAGCTAATATTACAACAAATTACTTACCCCAATTGTGACTTTTCAGCAGGTTCCTTTAACTCAATGGATTTATTACACTAGAAACACCTTGGTTGCAAATCCTAAATTAGCTTAAGAATT
Source organism: Pinus albicaulis (assembly GCA_034641835.2). Taxonomy (NCBI): domain Eukaryota; kingdom Viridiplantae; phylum Streptophyta; class Pinopsida; order Pinales; family Pinaceae; genus Pinus; species Pinus albicaulis. The sequence continues at coordinate 43,105,667 of CM076581.1, read as the reverse complement.
TTTTATGGACAGTTCATAAATGTAATTAGATGTAGCCATTGAGACATTATGACAAAAAATTTACAATAATTAAATGTACATCCATTGAGACATTTTTTTCAAACTCTTACAACCATTATCTATTTATGGTGTTTTCAAAATTAATAGCTAACATGAATCCAAAATTACATGACTTCATTTTTTTATGAGTGATGCCAATAATTGAACTGAAGATATAAGTAGGCTATCATCCATATTAATTTTTTAATCTATGCCAATAAATAAATATAAATATTTAGGAATTTTGCACATAGCTCAGAGCGTAAGGTAGCCATTGGGGAATTTTGACAAACACTTGATAGTCATAAAGCAAGTTGCCATAAAGTTATTTAAATTTTAAAAGTTTTAACCATTTTAGAATTTAAACACAATTCAAAAGTGGTTAGAATATAATATATTAATCATTATAGATTATTAGGAAAATCCAATATAAAAAGAACCAAATAGAAAAACAAAACAACAGGCAGTTCTACATGCAACAAGAAATCTGTAAAACAGAGAAAATTTGGGAATCAGAGTTTGAAAATTTATTTTTCAAATCAAATTTAGGGTGAAATGGTCTACTGGTATGGATACCCCCTGAATTTGAGCGGAATTGCAACAGGGATGCCCAAAAATGTGATTCGTCAAAATTAAAAAAAAATTAAAAAAACTACAATCTCCTTTACGAATTATGTCGAACACATAGTATGCAAACTTATCTAGAGCTATACAAAGAGGAGGAAGAAATTATTTAAGCCATTAAAACATTTTCATCTAATTCATGGTAGCCTACATGCTTCATCCATTAGGACTTGTTGTCAATCGATTCAACAATATACAAGAAAATACTTCTACAACCATTACAAAATTTCCTCACATTTGGTGTGAAACACTTCATATACATGTAAGTTTCAACAAACAACCAAACAAGAAAAAAATATGAAATAAACTACAAAAATAGATAATATAATTTGATCCACATACCTGACAATGAATTTGTACAACTCCAAAAGGATGGACATATTCTCCAACTCCAATAAGAGTATGCTCCAACACCAATATCCATACCAACTCATAATGAACCACTCGATTTCCCTCCCAACCATATCCAGGAAGAAAATCTCCCCCTGGAACCCTCAAGCTGTGAAAGCTCACAAGTAGTACCAAAATACAACAGTAGAGAGAGATGCAAGGCAAACTAAGGAAGATAGTTTTCACTTCCTCTAAATACCCCTAATGTTCAACCTCAACAGATACTTAGTAGATTAGTAAGGATTTCAGATTTGTTTCGGAAGCAATTGGATACTCTCCACATCTCTCCCTCTCACAGTCTTCCTCAAGTCTATTCCACTCTTGGCATCACCCTCCTCCCCCAAGTGAGAATACATGAGACTCATATATAGGAGGAGCCACAAATTCGTGTAATAAGGAGGAGTAATATGCATTCATTGTATTGCATTTATAGGAGTGTGGCTTATGCCATTAAGGAGAGGTATGCATGCCTTATTTAAGGAGAGTGTAACATATGCATTAAAGAGAGTGTAAGAGGAATATTTTATGGCATATCTTTAATGAGTGTAAGTGGAATATGCCATTCTTTGATGAGTGCATAAAAGAGAGTGTAATGTAATATTTAAAATAGAGAGAGTTACATAGAGCCATGAGAGTCATGAAGGAGAGAGGTTTGAAATGATTGAAAATATGAAGTTAATTTGTGATTCCCTTTGAATAAAATATCATAATCTCATAAAAGATAATTATAATATTAATAATATTGAGGATTAAGTCAATATTGAACTCTTAGGATTTATTAATAATAGGTTAATTGAATATCCTTCAACTATGCTTGATTACCAATTTATCCAAGGAGATTTACTATTTTTGGAAAGTCATGCTTGAGATGCGAGACATGACTTTCTATTTTTAGAAATCCATTCCAGATTTGTCAGATTGAGATTTTATTTAAGGAAATGTATGCATGAGTGGTTTTTTTCTTTTGGATAATAGGGATTCCGCACCCCTATTTCATGCATCTCCGTGCCTTAGTAGATTGATCTACTCCAAAGATCCAAGATTCCAGAACTTGATATTTTTAAATATTCAGAACTCCATGCCCTAAATATACAAGACTCTGAGTCTTTTTATTTCATATATTTAAGACTCCACACCCTAATTTCCATGCCTTCTCATCTACTGTAATTTGAAACTCCATGTTTCTCCTTATGGTACTGATTGTGAGCTTTTACATATTTGATGGTTGTTGGTAAGGCCTTGTTTGAATCCCTGCACACATCACAATCTCATAGATCAAAGGAATCATATGAATTTAAAAACGAAATTAACTTAATCATATTCTAGCAAAAATGGTGAATGACTTCGACAGTCATTCATAATTGAACATCCTTGTTGGAAAATTACTAGGTCCCCTATCACATCCTGCTTAGTACAATGTTAGACATATATATAACCATACAAGTCATGTATCATTCATAAATCATAATTTAACCATTTGTTCCACATAACCATGAGCATCCATGGGTATAGGTGTCTCAATCCAATATCACCATCCATGTCATACACCTAATACATAAGTCAGATGCAAAAAGAGAAACATATGCATAACACCATATAAAACATGTAATCAAATATACCATACATAAGGGTAAATAAAACTATATAAAACATGTTTCCCAAACCAGTTATCAATATTCCACACATAAACATAAGAGGAAATATATAACTATGTATATAAAACATTGTTACACAATCCAATGATCAATATGCCATATACTTAACTCATCAAAAATCACCCTTAATAGGAGTGACAAAATTTGACTAGGAAAAATAGGACACTACGTACTCCCCCTCATGGGATAAACGTGGCTCGAAGTTTTTCATACAACCATAAGATACTTAGTTCTTTTTGATTCTCCTATAAATAATTTGTTAACCTTATGTATACGTATTTGATATATAGATATATATATATATATTCATGCCAATCCATAGTTTAATGTTTTCTAAATTGGAAGCAATTGCTTGAAAACTAAACATACTATTCTTAATCAAGTAGAAAATATATCCATGCCATATTAGGCAGGATTTTATACAAAATTCCAAAGACTTTTATATCAAAACCAGCCATAAAATTTATAGTACCATATCAAAATACTATTTTATGTAATTGATATGACATATACTTAATTTATCTATAATAATTTGATATTATACATGTTTTTATTTCTCATAGTCTATATGAATCCTACATGTGTCATCTTCTTGGTTCTGTACTATGTCAATCTTGCCGAGCAATAAATAGATCACACATTGGTTGTATACACAACAATGATGTTCCACCTGATATCACAGTCAAATTTTAATACAATAAACATAAAATCATCCACATACAATTGTGAGTGAAATTACGCAAGAAAACATGATGTTATATATAAAACTCACTCTTACATCCACTTGATTTCTGTCTTCTCAATCTAGTTTTCCCCTTTTCATTTCATAATACATCCTTGAAATCAAAATATTTAGGATCTATCTTTAGTTTTACGAAATGTTTACTCTTTAGAAAAAATCACAATTTTAGGTTAAGGTTAAATATAGTCCTCATTGACCCAGTTATTTATTATAGATCATTCCTTTAGTTTCCATAATCTTCATTATTATTCACTTCTATAACTTGAGAATAAATTATGGATGAATCTATTAGAAGATGTTCATTCCGAAAGAAGATTCATGATATCTTTTTGAAAGAGGCTTTTAATCAAGAACAATTCTCACAATTATGCAAATATGGTATCTATATTATTGAATCTACCTTGATAACTCTAAGTCAATTTTTTTTCCAACTATGAAATCACTTATGATTTCTATTTAGTAATTAATCAATGCATTTGATTTCATGTCTTATTCCTTAATATTAATACGTACGCAACAAAAAGCTGTGAAAATCATACATTTCTCAAAATGTGATGAATCTTGTTAAATTTAAATAAGATTCCGACTATTACAAGGGAATTTCTAGCCTAAAGTCAAACCATTTTTTTAGAGGAGAATTACCACCCTATCAAATTATTACAGCATTTGTAGGACTAATAGATACTCATACAACTATAGATCCCAACACAAAATTCCTAAATCCAACAATCTCTTACATTCCACATATAATGCAATCATCATGCAAGAATTCCAATTCATCAAAGTGTGATCTCACCCTCAAATTTCTCCCTAAAAAATATCACAATCAAATATTCTTTTAAAACAAGAAGTCACCTAAGATTTTCATTAATCACATGCCTTTTTCTTTAAGTTACAATAAAACAATTTCTCACCACAAAATGTTTACCTTCTAAACATGTTATTCTCTTAACAATTTATAAACAATATGAATTTTGACTCGATCACCTAACTAACAATAGTTTAGAGAAATACAAGACTTCAATCCTCATAGTTTCTCTAATTAATTTGGTTAAATAGAATTCAACCAATATTCAACTGATAAAATCATTAAAGAGACTATTATGGCTTTCCTAGACCTAACTTGTCTTAAGCCAATAGAAATTTATTTCATCAACTTATCACAATAATCTTTTTCTACATTTCAAGAATTTGAAAATAACTTTAATTCTACCTAAATTCAACACATAGAAAAGGATTAGAATATTAGAGGATATATACCTAGTTCACACTTGACTCCATATATCAAAATCAATTATTCCAAATATTCTAAACCACTTGATGGTGTTCAGTATACCAATCTTAGTATCTTCATTTGTAATAAAAATAAAATAATGGATTTAAAGCTCAACCAAATTCATGTTACAAATATCTATCCATTTAAATTTAATTACACATAATCACACCTTAATCATGTTGAGATTCAAAAAGTTGATGAGCTTAGTGAAAATCAGTCACCTTCACTGAGTGGGCCCGTAGGAAATTTTTAGGTGTAAGTCTATTTTTAGACTATGTCTATTTTTAGAGATGGTGATCATATTTCAGAAGTTGTAGGATGCTATTTGTCTATGGTTGGTCAAGCTGGAAAAATAGATGAAATTATACTTTTAGAATATTGGGCGAAGTCTATTTATAGATCGTTGATCTAAAAATAGATGCATGTCGATTATTATTACCTCTTAATAATAATCTGACAATAAAAATCAACTTATTCTCTTGGAGCACTTAATTTTAGTGTACAGATTTGGAAAATCAATGGGCTGAAGGAATTACACAATTCCTAGGGTTTACTGGTGGTTCATGCATGGAGGAATCAGTTAGAACTGAAGTGGCAATGTTATGACATAGTTGGAAGAGTAGTTCATGGAGTCGTTATTTAGTTTAACTCAGTTAATGGAGTTAAACTCAGTTTAGATAGTTGTATCTGGTCTAACTGAATGATACACTAGTGAGAGTGGAGTGAATTAATTCACAAACAATAAATAATTAATCAACTGAAAAAATACAGTAGTTAACTATAGTGCATGTCAGTTCTAGTGGAGACCTAGTGGAGAGATAGGTGAAAGGGCAAGATGGACTATCTGTTGTGACTATAGTGATGCATTGATTACACCACACACACATTGGATTTTTCAATGAGGATTGCGCAGTGCAAGAAAGGTAGATTCAAATTCATTCAGGGGTCTTCTTCAACAGGGATTGCGTAGTGGAGGCAGGCTATCAGGTGGCAAGAAATCAGTGCATGGATTTGCAGATTTCTTATCATTAGTGTGTGACAATTGATTGTACTGAGAGCTTGATGTACTAATATTTTTATGAGATTGTTACATGATCTCCATGATACATAATATATGATAGTTTGGTTTTTTAGCTTCAGGGTTTCCCATTAAACAAATGTGTTATGTACGATTTTTTTTATTGCTTCATGTGTTTGCAATTGAGTTTAAATTTCCGCAAAAGGTTAACAGTGGAAGGATTTTGTATTTAGCAAGAAGATAAATATTGTTAGATCAAGAGAATCTGGATATATACATGCATATTGTATATAATTTATACATGGTATTATAGCAGTGTTAAACCTTGAAGATTTCAATTGTGAAGAATTTCTCAGTTTGTGCTGGTGGACAGTTCAAATTTGCTGCAGAAAATTCTTCGTGCAACAGTTGAGTATACATTGAAATGTCTTTCAATGCGTTGCGATTGGAGTATGCCTTTGATGGCAGATCGAATTACATAGCCTAGAAGGATAGGATGGAGTCCGTGCTAGAAGATAATGGGCTGAAGGAGTTCATCGATAGCGATGTTCCTAAGCCAGGTTCTAGCAATGTTGCATTACTTGACACATGGAAAAAGAAGCTAGCAAAGACAAGAAAAATTATGTTGGAAGGTGTGAAGGACCATATTGTGTCAAAATTTCATGGGAAAGCCAGTCCATTTGCAATGTGGAAGTCTTTGATAGATTTCTTCCAAAGCAGCACTGACCAGAGGAAGTTGGCACTGAAAGATAAGCTTAGAAAAATAAAAATGGAGAAGGGCGACAGTATTCCAAAATATCTCACGAAGTTTGTCCAATGTAGGGATAAACTAGGAAGTGTGGGGGTTAATTTTGATGATGAATACTTGGTGAGCTTGGCTCTCCTTGGGCTTCCTAAGAGTTGGCATAGCTACAAAGACTCTGTCAATGAATAGGATAAACTGTCGGGATGGGAGCGACTTTGGTCGGATCTTGTGCAGGAGGAGATAAGGCAAAGTACCAGGGATGTCTCTTCATCTAAGAATGAAGATGAAGAGAATTGTGCTTTGGCTACCAAATCAAGGAAAGGGAAGGGGAAGAAATTTCCTTCAAATTCAGAAGCTAAAGGTAAGAAGAAAGGATTTTTCCAAGGTGAAGTGTTTTCACTATCACGAACATGGGAATTTTTCCACTAACTGCCCAAAGAAGAAGAATAACAACAAGAAGGATGCTGGAGCTGTAGCTAGAGAGGCCTTAGCCTCACAATTTGAAATTGATTTCTCTTTGAGACAAGGATTTTCTTAGTGACTTGGAGGAGAAGGACCTTCAAATGCATATAGAGATGGGTGATGATGGTCGATACAGTGTGACCAGAATTGGGACCATTACCTTTGAGAGGGAGTCAGGCAATATATTTCTGTTGAAAGATGTTATGCATGTTCCAGGTCTGAAGAAGAACTTGGTCTCGGTCGCAATGTTGGAAGAAAAAGGTTATGACATTGTTTTTAGCGATGGAAAGCTTTCCTCTGACATAAAACAAGGAGTCAAACCAAGAGGATAGGGATTCAAGTTAAGAATCTCTACAAGCTGGAGGTAGATGGCTATGCTTCAATGATGGGCAAATCAGAAGAAGTGGTGAGCTGAGATGAGGGTGAATTATGGCAAAGGAGATTGGGCCATATTCAACATGGTGCTTTGAATATTTTTCAGTAGATTTCTACTGGACTTCCCAAGGGTACTCTTGCACATTCAGATCAGTGCAAGGGATGTACTGTGGGTAATTTTGTGAAGACCACCTTTCATGAGAAGGAGAACCGTGGTTCAGTGATCCTTGAGAGAATTCACATAGACGTGTGTGGACCTTTCCCGATTGCTTCAACAGAAAAACATAGGTATTATGTAATTTTTGTTGATGACTATTCTCGTATATGTTGGATCTTCTTTATGCAAAAGAAGAGAAAAACATTATCAAAGTTTTGTGAGTTGAAAGCATTGGTGGAGGAGTCGGAGAAGCAAGTGAAGGCTATATAGAGTGATAATGGTGGTGAATATTTCTCGAATGAATTCAAAGAATTCTATAGCAAAGAAGGAATTAGAAGAGAACTCATAGCGCCTCATAACCCACAAAAAAATGGGGTTGCGGAGAGGAAGAATAGAACGATCGTGGGTGTTGCACAAGCTATGCTGCATGACCAAGGCCTACCAATGCACTTGTGGGTGGAAGCATGCAACACTATGGTTTATGTGCAAAACCGTTGTCCTCATAGAGTACTTGGCATGAGTACTGCTGAAGAAGCTTTTACTAGTAAGAAGCCTGATATTTCTCATTTGAAGATTTTTGGCTCATCTGTTTACATTCATGTGACAAAGGATGCTAGGAAGAAGCTAGAGTTGACTGTAGAAGTTGGGATATTTGTCAGGTACACAGAAACACCCCATAATTATCATGTGTATTTTCCAAACAATCGAATTACTGTGGTGTGATGGGATATAGAATTCAATGAGGTGAAAGCCATGAAGTTGTCGCGAGGGAGCTACACTTGCATGCAGAGGAGGAACTTCTTATTCCCAAATATGAGCTTCTAGATGTGGATTAGCCACAGGAGGAGTTTCATGGAGTGGAGGAGTCCACTCATGCAGAACCAAACATCATACAAGCCAGAAAGCGTACCAAATAAGCTGAGAGACTAAAGCTTGATGCGACACAGAATGTGGGAGTCCATACATCACAACGTAGACAGAGACAGTCACCTAACTGATTTACTAGATACATGGCTCTTATGAGCAACTGTATCGTGACAGAGCCATCTTATTTTGAAGAAGCAGTGCAGGATCCCACATGGGTAGATGACATGGTGGAGGAGTATGACTCCATTGTCAGAAATAGTGCTTGGGAGATTGTTCCAAGGCCAGTGGGTAAATCAGTTGTGGGATCAAGATGGATCTACAAGGTAAAGCAAGCTGCTGATGGGAGTGTCAAGAAGTATAAGGAAAGATTTGTTTCCTGAGGCTTCTCAAGTAAGTAAGATGGGTTCGCAAGTAAGTAATTATGTCACCGTACTAAGGGTCGTCTGTGGTAATGGCGAATAAGTGTTCATCGGGAAGAGCATCATTAATCGGAGGATCCTGCGTACCGGTAGGTAATTCATAAATGAGTTCAGTGATGGCTAAAACTTTCTTACTTTTTGTGTGACAAATTCGAGGTCAAATTCTTGAAGGATAATGACCCAACGAACGTACTTCCCACTGAGGATGCAGCGGCTCAATAGGAAAGCCATGGGGTTGGAATTAGTCACAACCTTGGTGGAACGCATGAGGATGTAATGACGCAGTTTTTGGACCGAGAACACGACAGCCAGTGCTAATTTTTATTCATGTGAGGAGGATACAGGTGGAACGACAAGGTTCTTACTGACATAATATATCACATGTTCTATACCGTTATCATCTTCCTGGATAAGGACACCAGTGACCGAAAAGGTGGAGGTGGAGATGTGCAGGATTAATGTCCCGAACAAAGTCAGGAGAACGGATCAAGGGAGCGGACGTGAGGGCATGCTTGAGGGCATCAAAAGACTCATGAGCATAGGTATCCCAGACAAATGGGGTGTTAGATCGAGGAAGTCTAAGGAACCCATGTGCGGTAGTGGCATAGTCAAGAATGAATCAATGAAGAAAATTAGCTTTACCTTGGAGACTTTGTAGCTGGCGTAAGGTACGAGGAATAGGAAGTTCAAGAATGGCTTGAACTTTCAAATGGTCAAGAGTTATACCATCTTTAGACACGATGAAGCCTAGAAGATGGCCGGCAGGAATGCAGAAGACACATTTCAACGGGTTAAGGTGGATATTATACTTGCGACATCGGAGGAAAATGGTACGCAGATCATGGAGGTGTTGCGCTCAATATTTAGAATGCCTAGTAAGGTCGTCTAAATAGTCAAGGATAATATGAGCTAAGTCATGGAAACAATAAGACATGGCCCGTTGAAAAGTGGTGCCGGCATTTTTAAGGCTGAATGGCATGACTCGGTATGCAAAATTTCCCCACAGACTAATGAACGCGGTTTTAAGTTGATCAGCACGATAGATAACGATTTGGTTGTATCCAGAGAATCCATCCATAAAGGATAGAACCTCATTCCCCACACACTCATCAATGATTTGGTCAATAAATGGCGTGGGGAAGTTGTCTTTGGGACAAGCTTTGTTCAAATCGTGAAAGTGAGTGCAGACATGGATGGTGCCTTTTTTTTTAGGACAGGAACTGGGTTTGACACCCAAGTGGTGTATTCAATGGGATAAATGAAACCAGCCTGCTTGAGCTTATCGATTTTGGCTTTGATAGCTTCACGTCTGGAAGGATGAATGGGTCTCAACTTTTGACGGACTGGATTGGCATCAGGCCATGTGTCCATATGGTGTTCGACAATGGCCGGATCGAGTCTGGGCATTTTTGAGTAGGACCAAGCAAAAATATCACGGAATTATTTGAAGAGCTTGGTGTAAGCTTCAATTTCTTCCAAAGTGCATTGGGCGCCCAAGGTGATATTTTCTTTGATTCCTGGTTTGACAGAAATGTCAATTTTTATGGTAGGAGAGATATTGGCCATATTACCGTCTTCGAAAGCCTCAGGTGCAGGGATGGGTTTTTTAAACCAATTGACTTTATCAGGAATGAAGTCTTTAGATTCTACAACATATTGGTCATGGGATTGATTTGGAAGGAAGTATGCACGATGGTGCATATCATCCCACGGAAAATCAGGTTCGGCCATGGCTTCCATAATGTCTTCATCTGACTGGAAGATGGGAAGAGTGGAGGGAAGAGGATCACCTAATGAGGTAGAAATATCAGACTCATGATTGTGGGGAGAAAGGCTCACATGCACAACATCATGGGGGGTGACAGAAGAGTAAGCAGATGGGGGGTCAGGCGAAAAATCGGGGGAAGGCACTAAGGGGACGGCCACCGAGGATCGCAATGATGATGAGAGGTAATAAATGGTGGCTGAAGACTTGGTCATTTCAATATCAGGAGGGGGAATGTTAATTGGGGTAGATAGGTCTTCTGGTGCTAGTGAAGAGGGTATGTGGTCATGTGTGGCTTTGAATTGGTGGTATGCGTCTAAAGAGGAATGATACTCGTCAAGGCGGGGACAGAGGTGGGTATAATGGCCATGGAAATCGTAAAAAGAACAAGGGTGATTGGTGCACAAGTTTTTAAGTTTCAGGATTGAATCAGGTATAGTGACATAGACCTTAGGGATATCGGATTCTGGAAACGTCTCATTGACTATGGTCTTGAGATGCGGTAACTTAGGACATGTATGGGTGGCGTGACAGACAACATCGCATAAGGCACACTGGATAGCGCAATTTGGTGGCTGAGGAGGAGCAGGGTATGACGAGGTAGCCTTATTGTTGGATGTCCCCTTGTGAGCTTTGAATTTATTTTCCAGAGCTGTCACAACAGGAGAAGGGTCCTGTTGAGGTGCTGGGGGCATTGTAGCAACAGAAGAAGCTAAGTGGACCGGTTGAACCGGTGTCAAAGCAAGGTAAGGTTTGGGGTGACTAGGAGGGGTAGTGGTTGGAGGATCAAGGTACCAAATGGGTATACCCAAGGTCAAGTTAGGGAGGGATAGTTTCTCCATGATGGGAACCAAATAAACTTCGAGAGGGGGAGCAAGGAAAGGTATCTGACCAGTGGGGTAAAGGCTAGGAGGGATGGCACCAAGATGGCTGAGACTTGGTGGAACCAACCTTGGAGGTTAGAGAGGCGCATGGGGACTAGCTATAGGAGAAGGGTCAGAAGGAAGAGGTTTGGCTACTTGAGGTGAAGGGCTAGGAGCTGGTTGCAGTGGGCGAGGTTGAGGTTGCTGACTAGCTGAAGCGGGCTGCTTAAGGTCAGCCCACGACGATTGCATCATGTAAACATTCGCTAAGCTGGGATCAAAGACAGGAGGAGGAGGAAGACCAGGGAAGGTTCCAAGCAAGGAGGAGTCTTTATAGACGTCGGGGGAGACATTGGTCAAAGAATTGACGGTTTGCTTATTAGCTACAGAAGAGATGGTCGACTCAGGGGAGGTCTGAGTTTTTGGCTCATGATATGTCAACTGGTCAACGGTGACTATATTTCCATTATGAGCGAAAAGCATCTTGCAGTGGACTGTGGATGGGACAAAAGACATGGCATAGGTGTAGCTACACCCCAAAAGAATGTTATAATCAAGAGGGGCATCAATGACTTCAATGTCAACACAAACAATCTTTCTCGCAAGAGTGATAGGACAATTACGGAATAGGCCAATGGGATGGGAGGCATGGCCATCCCATGCATGAAGGGTGATGGTGGAAGGGGCTAGATCAGGAGATCTGAGTTGTTTCCAAACTAAAGTAGACATTACACAGGTATATGCCCCCTCATCAATAATACACCGAGCCACGTTGGTGTTCTGGATTTTGACTGGGATTTGGAAAGCAATGGAAGCAGGAAGGGGAGAATGGTCTGACTGACGGGCATCGAAAAAAATCTATTGGTCATCAGCAGGATCTACAGCACCCATGGCAGATAGTAGATCCTTCCTTTGAGAAGGACACGACTGGAGAAGTTCCAGCATTGAAATGGTAGCAGGAGATTGCGCCAAATCATCTACTATGATATACAAATGAGCAGTGTTAACCCCTTATGAACTCCTTGACAAGCAAGAAAGGGGCTAGAATGTCTTATAAGTCTTCAAGGAATGCATTTCCCTTGAAAACACATCATCCTTGAAGCCTTTTTATGTTCCCTGCTTTTGACTATTTTCTCCCCTGCTGTACTGATGTCAATGAGCCTTACTGATGAAGAATGATGCTCCAAAAAGGCCATTATCTTCCCCTTGTACCTCTGCAGAATGCTTCATTTTACCCCTTTTTTCACTTTTGTCAAAGTTCCCTTTGTTCCCCCTAAATCCCCCCTTACTCTCCTAAATCTCCCCAAAATCCCCATGAAATCCCACCTTTTCCCTTTGTTTTTCCAAATTTCCCCTTAGTCCTCCTATCGTTACCCTCCTATGGCTTTAAAATCCATTTAAAGGGCTAAAAAACCCACTTTTTAACCTTATGTTAGAGCTTAGCCCCTTAACCACTTCCCCCATACGCCCCGGCGCTAAGACCAAACACTTCAGTCTTAAAGTGCCAATCACAATCGCAGTGTCGGGTGGGCGCATTTCCTTTGTTACAACCGAAAAAATCCGATGCAATTGTTTTTTATTGATTAAGTCCTCTGCTGTGTTCTGCACCGTTGATCTGCACGTAGATCGGATGGCCTGCGCTAATCGCAAACCTTTGTAATCGTAATCCTCATTTTAAATCCCCCGATCGGCTTATCGCAAGTGTTTGTGAGGCGATTGATTGCAATTCCCTTCCAATCGCAATCGCAATTCAGTTCCGATCGCTTCCCCCTCTGATCGATCGCAAGTCCTCCCCTCTGATTCCCGATCATGCCATCTCCTGATTCGATCCCAACTGTCCATCCCCCCGCTGATCCAACGGCCATGGCGTTCTCCGCCCAATCGCAATTGGAATTTGATAAAGTGTCACCCCTATCCCCCCCCCCCCTGATTGCAATTACCCCGATTTGACCTCGACCGTCCATTTAAAACCACAATCCGACGGTCATCGCTCTTCCCGCCCCATCGTGATCAGAACATTTGTAATGTGTTGCACTGGTTCCCCTCCGATTGTGATTGCTCCAAGCAGATCTCCATCATTCATTCCTCCGCTAGATCCAGCGGTCATCTCACATCCCAATCGCATCGTAAATTATAAAGTGTGCATCCCTATCGTCCATAGCGATTGCGATTCTCCGAATAAATCCTGACCGTTTGTTGGGTCTAACGATCTGACGGCTCATATCTAATCGCCCTCCACCATGCTGGGTCCCACTATGTACGATCAATTCCCTCGCATTTCATTACATTTCGTTCGATTCCTGTGTATTTCTGCCATTAACCAAAGTTTACATTAAAGGTCTTGTGTTTCAATATTTGTTCCACCCTATTGCATATATCATTCCTCTGCTTTGATCTCCGCCTTTGATTTACGCCTCCAGGCTATGATCAGATGGTCCTCAAGCGTTTCTCCACCGAACCCTATTATACGCTATTTTCACCATTCCAATGCATTTTAACCATTTTTAAATAAAAAACACCGCCGTCGCGCTATCATTTCTTCCACCCTCTGCTCCATCCACCCTCATATGCATTGATTTTCTTAATCCAGTTGCATGTTCTGCAGGATGCAGGCGTTAAACGCCACCATGATTCACAGTTGTTGAGCTCAGTAAGATAGGTTTCAGAGCCCGATAGCACAGAAAATGACCTGGGAAGGCACATAAACCTGTTTTCATCAAAAGTACAAGGCAGATACATCAGCAGAATGTTTTTCCCAGGAAAGGACGGGTTGCCCATACTGCTTTTATTCTATGTCGTGCTCTAGAAGAGATTTCCGCCCAGACCACTGTCCAAAGCTACCAGAGCATTTGTTTCACAAGTATGGCAGACCATTCAGTCATTTATTTATTATTTTGTTCATGCACCAAGGGTACTACAGAGTACAACAAAGTAGAATGCATCAGAGACATACCTAGAGTTAATGAAGCCTGACGAAGACCATTCTTTTCTCCAAAGAGTGCCAGACATTAATGCTCAGAGTTTAAAATAGAATGGGCATCGGCCCTCTTCCTCTTCTGAGTGTTAATGTTGCATTTAGTTTTCTACCTACCTCCTCTGCTTCTCTTCAGTTATAAAACTCGTGAATAAAATATTGTAATGGTTGTTGATCAGTTATCAGAGAATTGCAAGTAGTTTCTTTGGAGACACAGTCTCTGTGTAAAGTTGTAATATAGGCTGAGGAATATGATTTCAGACTGAGTATTCGGCTATTGGAATTGTTGTACTTGACTGGTATTCTTGTTTAATATGACAAGCACATTTTTTTGGATCCTGATCTAAAGCAGCGGTGATGTTTTCCTATCTCTTTGTTTAATTCATTTCATTTCGTTTCTACTGGCTTGCATCAGAATATTGGCATAGGATTTACCCTTGTTAGGTACCCTATGTTTCTGCTCTTCTTGCCATTAATGATTTTCTTCTGAATGTGTGATCTAAGAATTTATTTCAGATAATTTAACCAGTGTAGTGGATGTTGTTGCCTGCTCTCTGATGTATGAGTTAAATGAATCCATTCTTAGATGTTTCTTGTTAAGGATTTAGCTGGAAGATCTGGGAACACTGGGGATTAAAGTTAGCCCCGTCAACTAGGATCCTTGTGCGACTAGCTGGTCTTTAACTTTGTGCCCTGAATCTGTGTTGACTTTTCCTCTCCTACCATTCCATATCATACTATCATCTTTAAGATCCAACTTTTTAGATGACTAGCCCAATTGAAAGCCTGCCTATTGATTAGCAAGAAAATCCTTTCCTAACTCCATTGCCCAATGGTTTTGAATGCTCCCTGGAATACTTCACCTCTATCCTTTTTCTCTTTGCTCATCTTGGTCTTACATTGAATCCTTCTTTCCTTATTACCAACAACCAAATCAAACAATCAAACAAACCCTGAACCTTATAACTAGCCTAACATCTTAAAACTTTGAGCTTCAAAGTCATATACCCTTGACATATCATAGAGAGATCCCTCTCTGGACCCAGGAGGGCTAGATCCTAGGGTCTAAAAGTGGTTTGATGTTGTCTCATATTTTGGTATTGCCAACCTTACCAAAACATGGGAACCCCAACATAATGGCGACTCCGCTGGGGAGGTTCTGAGTATTTCTCACCTTCTACATCATAAGAGCCTCAGAAACCTACAATCTCTGGTTAGGTTGGCAGTTAAACATTCCTATTCACACATCAACCTCTATACCATTTTTTTTGTTTTCCCATACTCTTGGATAGAGTCTGGAAAGGGCCAGGTAGCCTCCAAATCTCACACTCTTTCAGAGGTGACATATTTGGTAAATGCCCTCCCAGTCAATCTCTGGCTAGAGTTTGCTGTGTTCGGTAGATATCCTTGAAAGAGGACATCTCTTAAGCACTGTGGTGGATAGTGTACCCTCCAAAAACATACTAAACCTTTCCACCTAGTGACTCCATAATTCCTAAACAATTTAAAGACTCCACTGGTGATCTGTAGGCCTGCTGATTATCTTGGTTTCACACAAGACTCCACTAGGGAACCAGCCTGCATTGCAACATCAACCACAACAAAAGTAAATAGTAGGGTTAAGCTCCTTTGTTGGAAAACAACATTTTGGCTTCAAGGAACATTTATACAAGGGCTTATCCTAACCCAAACCCACCTGAAATATTTGATAACCCTGAGAGCATCCTCAAGAAATCACCTACACCTAGAAGATCAACTATTTCCAGTCACATCCATAGAGTTAAATCTGCACCAGAAAACCTTACAACTCTATCACATTTTCCTCTTGACCTAGACCTGCCTAATAGACTACCAAGAACTAGGTCATTCGGTGATCTCAATTAGCCAGGTCTTGAGCTTCCCGGTTCACCATCTCATAGTGGTAAACACAGTGGGGATAGACAGACCCCTCCATCTACACCTCCTAATATTCACTTCATTCAAAACTTGGGGCTCTCCCACCCTAAATCTGCTCAACAAACCTCAGCTGGTCCTAGTATCCCTATCATCCATATACCAGCTGCTCAAGTTAACCCTTTACCTCATCAGAACATCATTATGGCAGCCTGGTATGCACCTTTGGTTTTACCCCAGCCTCTGGTACCCTTACCCAATGATTATCAATCAAATATCCCACACTTCACTGCAAAAGAGTCTACCACAGCCCAATACCATGTAGATAGGATGGAATATTATTTTGACTACATGGAAATAGATGATGATACGGTCAAAATGAGAATCTTTGCTTAGAGCTTAGGGGGTGAGGTGAAGAAATGGTTTAAGGGCCTACCTTCGGGTAGCATTAATGACCTTCCATCTCTATATCATACTTTCATAAACAAATGGGAGGTTAAGGCCAATCCTCGCCAACTCCTAGCAGAATATGTGAGCCTTAAAATAAATGTAGGAGAGAGTGTCCATGATTACACAACGAGATTTAACAGCATTTACAATGCTCTCCCTCCACACATGAAACCTCCCCAAGGTATGGCCCTAGCGAAATACCCCGAAGGATTTTATGATGACTTGGCCTACCAGCTTAGGGAAAGAGATTACAACATGTTGGAAGACATGCAAAAAGGTGCAGTGAGTGTAGAGGCTAATCTGATTGAGAAAAGAGAAAGATTAAGAGCCGAGAAAAGGGTAACATATAGAGATGACAATATAACTTCCACGTCTAACCCAAATCATGAACATTTGTCTAAAAGGGTGGATAAGCTATACCAAATGGTGGAAAGAATGGTTGTCTCAGTCAGTAACCAAAACAGAAATCAAAACCATAACGAGAACCAAAACTTTAGAAGAAACAATGCCACTCCCAACACACAAAGAGAATAAGATCAGCAAGTTATTCCCCCATTCCAAGAAAACTTTTTAGATGAAGATGAGGGAATCATAAAAGATTCTGAGGGTAACACAATAAACATGTTCAAAATAGAGGATTCAATCCATAACTATTACACAGAAGAAGATCTGCCCTCACCCTCTGGTTGGGATGAGGAATGGTCAGAAACTGAGGATTATAGGTTTGGATTTGAAAATGCCATGATGCAAGTCAGGGAACAATATGAACTTAGAAGAAAAAAGAGTCAAGAAATTTCCAAAACAAAGGCTTCTGAGGTCACCATCAAGAAAATACCTGAGAAAACTTCTAAAGCAACTGCTGAAAGTAACAAATCAGCAGCTGAGAGTTTTGGGAAGAACAAAGGAAAAGACAACCAAAACACTGATACACAGGGTAAACCAACTAGCAGCACTGACACTACAGTTAGTGCTCCTGATAAAACTATCACAAAAACTGCACATAATGAGAAACAACGCACTGATTCAGCCACTAAGGCAGTGGCTAACAAAATAGAGTTGAACATTCCAAAGAGTCAGTCCACTTTCAATTTGGAGAGCGAAATTGCAAAAATTAAAATCTTTGTCCCACTCTCTGAGCTGGCCACTCAGGATGTATATAAAGGCCAAATTTTGAAAGAATTAAATTTAGGTGAGAAAAATGACACTGTAAATCTGAGTGATGATCAACCTTCCCTTCTGTTTGGTCCAAAGATAGAAGGAAAGTTACAGGAAGGGGTAGTGCCACCTTTCTATATTAGTCTCAACATCCACGATAAGACCCTCCACATTGCGATGCATGATTCTGGGGCGTCACACAACCTGATGGCTAAAGTGGTGATGGAAATATTAGGCCTAGAGATAACCCATCCCTATAAATACCTATATTCATTTGACTCAAGAAGAGTGAAGTGCCTTGGCCTGATGAAGGATTTATGTGTGAGCCTTACCCAGATTCCAGCAAAGTGTATGGTCATGAATGTCGTGGTGGTAGATGTGCCACCCAAGTATGGGGCCTATGCCACAATGCAAATGGATGGGGCCTATGCCACAATCCCAATCTTTGGCCAACTTAGAAGACTATACAGAAATTCACAAATGAAATTTCTGGTCAGTAACCCCGAGAAGCCTGAAAACTCACCTTTATACTCTATACATACAGACCTTGAATCCTTCATCCTCTGTAATGATGAATCCTCAAAAGGGTCAGAGTCCCAAAATAGAGATACCAACGAGGAAATAGAACCTATGGACTTTAACATAATGGCTACCCTAGACTCAGAGGATGAATACATAGAAACATTTGTGCAGTCACTGAAACAACAATGCAAAATGAACCAGAAACAGAATGCAATTAGCCAACTAGTCACCTCTCTGACTTCCACACCCATAACGAAAAACTAAATAGCCCACGGCCTAGTGCAGACCCTATAATGCAACATAATGGCAAACCCAGCTATAGGGAAAGAAATGATAACAAAAACGAGAGTGAACCCCTGTGGGAAATGAGTTTCGATGGGTCCTACACAAGAAGAACTGCCGGAGCTGGGGTATGGCTACGTAACACAGAGAGTGACTACACGGAGAGCCATGTCTGCAATCTGAATTTCAAATGTACCAATAATATTGCAGAGTATGAGGCCCTTATCCTGGGTTTGAATCTGTTGAAGAAAATAGGAGCCCGTATAATAGCCATGTAGGGAGACGCTGAATTGGTTATCAAACAGGTGAACGGTGAATACACGACCAAACACCCTAGGTTGAGAGCATATAGGAACGATGTTGTGGATATATTGAAAACATTTGTTGAATACAAATTAGTGTTTGTTCCTAGAAATTAGAACGCCATTGCAAATGGATTAGCTTGCCTAGCCAGTTCATACCCTAAGACTCCAAGCGACCAACAGATCATCATTCAGACCAAATTCAGACTCGCAGTGCCGGATAACGAAAAATACTGGCAGGTCTTTGAGGGTGATAAACAAATTGAAGATTTTTTGATGGGCAGGAACAAGTTTGAGTTTTCCGATTCAGACTCTACGTCTAGTGATAGCTGCCTAAGTGAGGAACCCTCGGACGAGGAAGAAACTAAACCCCACAATGTAGAAATAAACGCTTTAAATAAAGAAACTAGAAATTCAACCACAGAGTGTGAAAACGCAGACATTAAAGAATTAGAGGTGCTGTAGGCCAAAGATAAGAACATACCTCGAGGTCTGGTGCCGTTAGAAGACCTTTTTTAGTTCGATGATGTGGCAAAAAAGCCCACTATTGAGCACGTGGACTCTGACGTAGAAGAATGCAATATAGGCATAGAAGATAAGCCCAAAATGATTAAATTGGACAAGTCTTTACCCGCAGAAATGAAAAAGAAATACATTGACTTATTCAAGGAATTCATGGATGTGTTTGCGTGGAGTTATGAAGAATTAAAGGCTTATGACACGAACATCATACAACATAAAATACCTTTAAAAGAAAATCAGAAACCCTTCAGGAAAAAAATTCGTAGAATAAACCCAAAGCAGTTACCTGCAGTTGAAAAGGAGATCAAAAAGACGTATGAGGCAGGAATAATAGTTTCCGTAAGATTCTCTGATTGGGTTTCGAATTTAGTGGCTGTGAGAAAGAAAACAGGAGAGATTAGATTATATATTGACTTCAGAAATCTTAATAGAGCCTCACTCAAAGACAACTACCCTTTGCCAAAAATGGAACACATTCTTCAAAAGGTAGTAGGCTCCAAGAGAATCTCCCTACTGGATGGTTTTTCAGGTTACAACCAAGTCTTAGTGATCCCAGAAGACCAACTCAAGACAGCCTTTACCACTCCATGGGGCACCTTTATGTATGTAAAAATGCCCTTTGGACTAATGAACGCTGGTGCAACCTTCCAAAGAGCAATGGATATAGCTTTTTCAGATGAGATAGGACACTTCATTGTTATTTACTTGGACGACATAATAGTCTATTATAAGACTGAATAAGAACACCTAAAACATCTGAGAAAAGTGTTTGAAAAATGTAGAAGGTTCAGTTTGTCATTGAATCCTAAAAAGACTCTATTTGGGCTGCAAGAAAGAAAGCTTCTTGGCCACATTATATAAAAAAAGGGAATTAGGATAGAACCACAAAGAGTTGAGGGAATAATACAAATCACACACCCGAGAAACATCAAATAATTACAGTCCTTCATTGGGAAGATTAACTTCCTTAGGAGGTTTATTCCCAATCTAGCTGAACACCTTAGGAATATGACTAACATGCTGAAGAAAGGTGTAGGAGTTAACTGGACTGTTGGAGCTAAAAAATCTTTCAAATCAGTAAAACTTGCACTCACCCAAGCTCCTATTCTTATTAGCCCTGATTTCTCAAAAGATTTCCTATTCTTTTCATTTTCCTCTGAGCATACAGTGGCTACAGTCTTACTGCAGAAAAATCCAGAGGGAATGGAACAGCCAATTTCCTTTTTCAGCAAAGCACTGAGGGATGCACCCTTGAAATACAACATAATGGAAAAATAGGCTTACACTCTTGTTAAGGCTTTAAAGGACTTTAGGGTGTACATATTGCATTCCCACACCATAGCTTATGTGCCTTACATAGTAGTCAAAGATATACTGTTCCAAGACCCAGATGGGAAGAGGGGTAAATGGATTGTTTTAATTTTAGAATATGACCTTGAGATTATACCCACAAGACTGGTCAAAGGTTAGGGCTTAGCTAAATTAATGGCTAAATCGAATCTGCAAGCACTTGACATTAACATGGTAGCTGCCTTGGATAAGCAGGAAGGACTTCCTGATCCCAGTGTTGAGGAGAAGTTTCAGAACTCTCCTTGGTACTCTGATATCCTTTATGTGCTCACCAACCTCAATGCTCCACCTAAACTGTCAAAGACCAAGGCCAGATTCCTAAAACTAAAATCCAGAAGCTATTGCATTCTGAATGAAAACTTATATTGGAAAAATCCAAATTTCCTATTGCTTAAATGTTTGCCTGAAGCAGAGGCAGAAAAGATTAAACAAGAATTCCATGTAGGAGAGTGTGGAGGCCACCTGAACTGGAAGGCCACTGCAAGCAAAATACTCAGGGCTGGTTATTATTGGCCCTCACTCTTCAATGCAATCCATAAGATGGTAATTTCCTGCCACAAATGCCAGATTTTTGAAGGCAAGAGAAAACTCCTTCCCCTCCCTTTACAACCCATCACTGTTGAAGGTCCTTTTATGCAATGGGGCCTAGATTTTATTGGATAAATCCACCCTGCTTCTTCTACAAAACACAAATGGATCCTAACAGCCACGGAATACATCACCAAGTGGATAGAGGCCATACCTACTAGGAATGCCATAGATTCAGTGATCATTAGGTTCCTAGAAGGTCATATCCTCTCTCGGTTTGGCTACCCAAGGAAAATAATCACCGATAATGCTGCTGCTTTTGGATCCAAGAAAATGGTCGATTTTTGTCACAGGTATCAAATAGCACTCGGTCACTCAACTGCCTATTACCCTTAAGGTAATGGATTAGTTGAATCATCAAATAAGATCCTGGTGATCATCATCAAAAATCTGCTGGAAGAGAACAAAAAGTCATGGCATAACAAGTTAGTACATGCTTTGTGGGCTGACAGGCTTACAACAAATAAATCCATTGGCATGTCACCATATCAGCTTGTCTATGGGATAGAAGCAGTGTTTCCTACCAGCCTTGGGGTACCAGTGATTAAGCTGGCCCAAGAGATTCAAACGGAAGAGGACAGTATGGTGAGAAGGATAAACCAGACAATTCATCTCCAGCAAACAAGAGAAGAGGTTTACAACAGAGCAGTGAAGGTTTAGGAAAATATAAAGAATTTTTTTGACAAAAGAACCAAAGCTGCTGATTTCAAGATTGGGAATCAAGTTCTGAAGTGGGACTCAATAAGAGAGGATAAAGAAAAGCATGGCAAGTTTGACAGTCTATGGCAAGGTCCA
The DNA here is from genome assembly GCA_034641835.2 of Pinus albicaulis. NCBI lineage: Eukaryota > Viridiplantae > Streptophyta > Pinopsida > Pinales > Pinaceae > Pinus > Pinus albicaulis. The sequence continues at coordinate 43,083,437 of CM076581.1, read as the reverse complement.
TACATTATCCAGGCCACTGTGGGTCCCAATGCTTTCTTCCTATAGGAATTAGATGGTACAGAGCTGTTTGGGGGTCCTGTCAATGGAAGGATGCTCAAACACTACTTCTGCTGATTTTCAATTTCCAGTTTTCATTTCCATTTTACATACCATTGCAGTTTTTTCTTTCAAGAAAAAGAGAAAATGTTCCAAAAAACAAAGGAAAAGAGAGAGGTTCAGACATGCTCAAAACATGAACCTCTGAGGTATAAAAGATTGGCTCTAATATGATCAAAACCTGAGCCAAAGGAAGCAAAGTAGCTGGTCCTAACATGCTCAAAATCTGGACCAGCAAAGAAGAACGAAGAATCAGCTCTAACATGCCCAAAACCAGAGCTGAAATGAAGAAAAGAAGTGACTCTAACATGCTCAAAACTTGAGTCACAAAGAGAAGAAGCATACTTCAAGCTTCAGATTTCAAGCCTTCACAGTTTTGTTTTCATTTTTCTACAAATTTTTGTCCATGTGCACCTTTTTTATTGCCTTTGATCAACAACAAACTAGACTATCTAATCCTAGTTTGGCTGTTTTTAAATTTCTGTTGTAGAATGTAGAGAAGAAATCTGTTGGACAGTCTAATCCCAGCAGATATTAGATTAGGTAGAGAAACATATGAGACCAACAGTCTAATTTGGTCTCATGGAGAAATAAGGGTAGATTTAGAATAGGTTTATTTTCTGTTATAAAAAATAAATGATGTAAAGGGTCTGCTAGTTCAAATGCACCCTAGAAGAAAAAATGCTAAGACTGTAGGATGGGTAGGTAGATTTTCGGGAATGTTTTGCTGATATATCATATTTGTGGCAGCTGAGAATCAAAGAACAAAGGTGGCTTAAGCAGCAGGCATCTAGCCTACACCAAAGATCATTTTCTAAATTCTTGACTCCTTCAAGAAGAAGCCATCCCCATGTGGAGCCACTGTTAGCCCCTTATGAATTCCTTGACAAGCAAGCAAGGGGCTAGAATGTCTTATAATTCTTCAAGGAATGAATTTCCCTTGAAAACACATCATCCTTGAAGCCTTTTTATGTTCCCTTCTTTTTACTGTTTTCCACCCGGCTGTACTAATGTCAATGAGCCTTACTGATGAAGAATGATGCTCCAAAAAGGCCATTATCTGCCCCTTGTACCTCTACAGAATGCTTCATTTCACCCCTTTTTTCCCTTTTGTCAAAGTCCCCTTTTTCCCCCCTAAATCCCCCCTTACTGTCCTAAATTTCCCCAAAATCCCCATGAAATCCCACCCTTTCCCTCTGTTTTCCAAAATTTCCCCTTAGTCCTCCTATCGTTACCCTCCTATGGCTTTAAAATCCATTTAAAGGGCTAAAAAACCCACTTTTTAACCTTATGTTAGAGCTTAGACCCTTTCCCACAAGCCCCTTAACCACTTCCCCCATATGCCCCGACACTAAGACCAAGTGCTTCAGTCTTAAAGCGCCAATCGCAATCACAGTGTCGGGCAGGTGCATTTCCTTTGTTACAACCGAAAAACTCCGATGCGATTGCTTTTTGTTGATTAAGTCCTCCACTGTGTTCCACACCATTTATCTGCACGTAGATCGGATGGCCTGTGCTAATCGCAAGCCTTTGTAATCGCAATGCTCATTTTAAATCCCTCGATCGGCTTATCGCAAGTGTTTGCGATGCGATTGATCGAAATTCCCTTCCGATCGCAATCATAATTCCCTTCGGATCGCTTCCCCCTCCCATCGATCGCAAGTCCTCCCCTCCGATTCTTGATCACGCCATCTCCCGATCCAATCCCGACCATCCATCCCCCCGCCGATCCAATGGCCATCGCGTTCTCTGCCCAATCGCAATCGAAATTTGATAAAGTGTCACCCCTGTCCCCCCAATTGCGATTACCCATATTTGACCTTGATCTTCCGTTTAAAACCATGATCTGACGGTCATCGCTCTTCCCGCCCCATCGCGATCAGAACATTTGTAATGTGTTTCACTAGTTCCCCTCTGATTACGATTTCTCCGAGTAGATCTCCGCCGTTCATTCCTCCACTAGATCCAACAGTCATTGCACATCCCAATCGCATCGCAAATTATAAAGTATGCGTCCCTCTCGTCCATAGCGATTGTGATTCTCTGACTAAATCCTGACCGTTCGTTGGGTCTAAAGATCTGATGGCTAAGATCTAATCGCCCTCCACCACGCTGGGTCCCACTATGTACAATCACTTCCCTCGCATTTCATTACATTTCGTTCAATTCCTATGTATTTCCGCCGTTAACCAGAGTTTTTTTTTTCATTAAAGGTCTTGTGTTTCAATATTTATTCCACCCTATTGCATATATCATTCCGCTGCTTTGATCTCCGTCGTCGATTTACGCCTCCAGGCTATGATCGGACGGTCCTCAAGCATTTCTCCACCGAACCCTATTATACGTTGTTTTCACCATTCCAATGCATTTTCACCATTTTTCAATTAAAAATCACTGCCGCCGCGCTATCATTTCTTCTGCCCTCCGCTCCATCCACCCTCATATGCATTGATTTTCTTAATCCAGTTGCATGTTCTGTAGGATGCAGGCGTTAAATGCCACCATGATTCATAGTTTTTGAGCTCAGTAAGACAGGCTTCAGAGCCCGATAGCGCAGAAAATGACCTGGGAAGGCATGGAAACCTATTTTCATCAAAAGTACATGGCAGATACATCAGCAGAATGTTTTTCCCAGGAAAGGACGGGTTTCCCATACTGCTTTTATTCTATGTCGTGCTCCAGAAGAGATTTCCGCCCAGACCACTATCCAAAGCTACCAGAGCATTTGTTTCACAAGTATGGCATACCATTCAGTCATTTATTTACCATTTTGTTCATGCACCAAGGATACTATAGATTATAGCAAACCAGAATGCATCGGAGACATACTTGGAGTTAATGAAGCCTGACGAAGACCATTCTTTCCTCCAAAGAGTGCCAGAAATTAATGCTCAGAGTTTAAAACAGAATGGGCTTCGGCCCTCTTCCTCTTCTGAGTGTTAATGTTGCATTTAGTTTTCTACCTACCTCCTCTGCTTCTCTTCAGTTATAAAACTCGTGAAGAAAATATTGTAATGGTTGTTGATCAATTATCAGAGCATTACAAGTAGTTTCTTTGGAGACACAGTCTCTGTGTAAAGTTGTAAGATAGGCTGAGGAGTATGATTTCAGACTAAGTATTCGGCTATTGCCATTGTTGTATTTGACTGGTATTGTTGTTTAATATGACAAGCACATTATTTTGGATCCTGATCTAAAGCAGCGGTGATGTTTTCCTATCTCTGTGTTTAATTCATTTCATTTCGTTTCTACTGGCTTGCATCAGAATATTGGCATAGGATTTACCCTTGTTAGGTACCCTATGTTTCTGCTCTCCTTGCCATTATTTTTTTTCTTCTGAATGTGTGATCTAAGAATTGATTTCAGATAATTTAACCAGTGTAGTGGATATTGTTGCCTGCTCTCTGATGTATGAGTTAAATGAATCCATTCTTAGATGTTTCTTAGTAAGGATTTAGCTGGAAGATTTGGGAACACTGGGGCTTAGAGTTAGCCCTGTCAACTAGGATCCTTGTGCGACTAGCTGGTCTTTAACTTTGTGCCCTGAATCTGTGTCGAATTTTCCTCTCCTACCATTCCATATCATACTATCATCTTTAAGATCCAACATTTTAGATGACTAGCCCAATTGAAAGCATGCCTATTGATTAGCAAGCAAATCCTTTCCTGACTCCATTTCCCAATGGTTTTGAATGCTCCCTGGAATACTTCACCTCTATCCTTTTTCTCTTTTCTCATCTTGGTCTTACATTGAATCCTTCTTTCCTGATAACCAACAACCAAATCAAACAATCAAACAAACCCCGAACCTTATAACTAGCCTAACATCTTAAAACTTTGAGCTTAAAAGTCATATACCCTTGACATATCATAGAGAGATCCCTCTCTGGACCTAGGAGGGCTAGATATTAGGGTCTAAAAGTGGTTTGATGTTGTCTCATCTTTTGGTATTTCCAACCTTACCAAAACATGGGAACCCTAACAAGCAGCTCGACCGGAAGCAACATTTCGACGTAATGGGCCCTTAGGAATCCTGGTAGAAACCTTAAATTTGGGTTGAGGGATCTGCAAAGGACCATTGGGTGTCGAAAGAGGCTCTGTAGGACTTGAATAAGGTGACTCAGGGGTAGACAGAGTGGGAGGCTTTGGGTACTGACGAGACCGGGTTTGAAGGTTAAGGTCAATGGTGAGAGTTTGGTTAGAATTCATCATGAGAATATGGTAGTTAGAGGAACCATAAGGGGAATTTTGAGTGGTTACCGGGGCATGAGGTGGTTGAGTAGCCACGAATCCTTGCCGAGGGAAAGGATCGGTAAACACGGCTGTTTGAGAAGTAGTCACATTGGGGGGAATAGTAGGGGAGGCATGTTGTCCACGCAATGTAGCCTGAGACTCCCACATCTGCCTTATCTGTGGTAATGGGGGACAATAATGAGTGTAATGACCATAAACACCGCAACACGAACAAGGCTTATTGGTGCGAAGCGGCCTGTCTGGTTTGGGCTGAGAGCCCTGTGGCTGGTTAGCAGTGTTAGAATCAATACCTGAAGGATTGGATCCACGATTACCAGGGGCAGATTGATTTTGATTGCCTTTCCTCTTTCTTTGAGAAGAAGGAGGATTAGTCGTGTACTGCTATGAAAAAACTTTCCCTGGAGGGGGTAGTAGTTGTTGTTCCGAGGGTTGAGAAGGAAAGGGAGGTGGAGGTCCAAATGCTGGAGGAGCTGGGACACTAGGCTATGAGTAAGGATAATGGTTAGGATGGGCAAAAATTGAGGTAAGCAGGAGGGTGGGAAAAAGGAGGAGGCATGCCATATCTTGGATACATGTTACCTGGAGGGGGAAAAGTGCTGGAGGTGCTGGCCCCTCCCGAAGGGAAACCATAGCCCAAAGGAGGTTGAGCGTAGGTATGTGAAAGAGCTCCAACGATTCCATTAGTAGAGTGAGATGCCCCCAGGGCATTAGCGCCACCAAGTCTGGGGAGGTCAGGAAGGACAGTATAAACATAACTATATTGAGCATAGATGAGGTCATATTTCAAGGCTATTTGGAGGGTGGCTTCTTACGTTTGAGGGAACTGTGATGCGACATGTTTGCCAATGGTAGGTAAGAGAGAGCGAAGGAACCAGTCCATGTAGACCCGATCTTCAAAGGTGGAAGCTCAACATAAGCTCCTTCTTCTCTGCCATTCCTGGACATGAGTGGAAAGGCGGGTCAAAGATGATTGACGGAAAGAAGTAAAGAGTTTGGTACGAGTGTCGTATCGGAGAGGGAGCTGGAAATAAGATAAGAAGGCTTAGGCAATGGTCGCAAAGGTGGTATTGGTGTTGAGTCTCAAATCTGCATCTTTCCTATACACCTTTCTAGACTTTTTTCATTCACCTGAACCTTCTAATTTTCCAATATCATTGCATATTAATTGTAAAAGAGCATCTAAAATGGTTTTTAACTATGTTTTGTGTCTGCTGTTTGATTTAGATTTTCTGTTTGTTGCGGAATCTTGCCACTTCCTTGGTTAACACCAACTACCACCACATCATTTGTAGTCAATATTAAGGTGTCTTGAGAAGATCAAGCCACATGAACAAGAGTCGAAATGATGTGGACATGGATCCATGTACTGTTGGCCTCGGGAAAATTCCTAAGAGGCATGCCGTCAAAGGTGGCAAAGTGGAAGTCAACCGTAGAGTCCCACGGTGACAGGACTCTGTTTCTCATCACGTGAAGATTTGTATGACCGTTTCTAATTTACGGGATACACATCAACACCTATACACGGCTCCATAAGCCGAATCCAACATCCACTCTTCATAGATTTACTCCTCACTGCGGCCATGATGTTGGATCTCTGGACGTGATGGTTCACGTGTCTCTATCAGCACAAACTTTAGGGAATTAGTTATATCACCTTTGTTATAAATAACGCGTTTTCATACGCATAATAGTTAGCCTCCATATAGCTCTGTAATGTAATTGCGTTGCCACTATGTTGTAATATCATTTCTCTGTTATGATTGCATTTTAATATATAAGAAGACTCTGTTTCCAAGCGTAATTCGTATTTGAAGGCTGTTGCCCGAGGCTGGTGCAGAGGGCCCCTGCACACGCTGAGTTTTTGTGCATTACTGTATAGTTTCTTGTTTTATTTCTTTAAGTTCATTGTGCCATAAGTCATTCACGTGTTTATACATTGCATCTTTCATGGTATTTATGTTTCATCTCTGTTCATAATCTTTCATGCTTTACATTTTACTTCTGTCCATAATCTTTCATGTTTTATGTTGTTGTTAACTGATCAGTGTTCTTGTTTCAGATTACAAATAGGCAGCCCAGGCATTTTCATATCTTTTGACTAATGACATGGAATCAATATTGTTCTGCTGCTAATTTACTTTTCTTAGTTTTTGTTTAATTCCAGTACTGCTTTGTTTATTTCAGTATTGCACATTTGCTTCAGTAGTTAGATTTAGATATATTAAATTGCTCATGTCATTTTCAGTTACCTCCGAAAGCCATAGCTGGACTAATGGTGAGGGATTGAATTATGAGTGTGTAGTTTGATATTAGTTTACTTTCTGCAAGTTAGAAATATTAAATTGCTCATGTCATTTTCAGTTACCTCCGAAAGCCATAGGTGGACTAATGGTGAGGGATTGAAGTATGAGTGTGTAGTTTGATATTAGTTTCTTTTTCTGCAAACTAGATATCAGGTTGCTCAAGTTGTTTATGGTTACCTCCGAAAGCCATAGCTGGACTAATGGTGAGGGATCAGAATATAAGTTGATGTAATTTGATTTATATTTACTTTGTTTCAATTCTTGGATTTCTTTAAGCATAGTTTCTTTTGTATTTGGACAGCAGCAAGGATAATGAGTTTCATGATCAGTAGTTCACTGTTTGTTTGACTAGAATAGTGATGCAATTTCATTTTCTTTGAAGAATAAATTTTGTCATTGTGTGTTTTAAAATTCTTTTGAAGTTTGGAAAATCATTAGAAGGACATCATTGTCTTGAATATTTGTCTCCATACTTGTCTTTTAGAATTTCATAAAAATCCAAAAATGACAAAAAGTAAGAGATAGGTTATCTTGCACATATAGTGCGCCACACTTCATCAGCTTACGAATCCCGGATTGATAAATTAATGTAGCAATTTAGGACACACTAAATTTACCAAAATTTTTGGCACCGTTCCCGGGGAAGTGTAACTAAGTAGCCAATTTCTTAAAAAAAAAAAACAAAATAATAAAAGAAGGGAAAACTTGATAAATTCTTGAAGTATGCTCTCCTCTTGCACCTAGTGTGACCTGGAGGATCAGAAAAGAGAGTTATTGGTTCAGTAATTTCTTAAGTATGCTCTCTTCTTGCACCTAGTGTGACCTGGAAGATCAGAAAGAGAATTATTAGCCCAACTTTTAAAAAATAAAAATAAAAAATAAAAAAATGACATGCATAGAGCAAGAGATTCTAGGGGAAGGTTTATAGCTAAATCCAAGAGTTCGATTTTCACAACTCCATCTTCTTCAAGGCATAGACAAGAATCACCACCATCTACCCCTAGCCTTAAGATTTTTGGAATTCAAGGAGCAGCTGAATTAGAGGATTCTCCTATACCACCTACTAAATCTCATTTAGAAAAGGAAGAAACTCCCTCTCATCCTCCCTTGATAGAAGAACTAGAGGAATTTAAGGACTCTAAATAAACTATCATGGCAGAGGAAGTAATAGATGGAGGTAGAGGTAGAGGTAGAAGAGGAGGAAACAATGGAGACAACAATGGTGAAGGAAATAATGGTAGAAATAGGGAAGGAGACAACTTGTTTGGATTCCCTATAGTTGATGAGAAAACTCATGCAACAATGAAAAATATCTCACCATCTGTCCAACTTTTAAAAAAAATAAAAAATGACATGCACAGAGCAAGAGATTCTAGGGGAAGGTTTATAGCTAAAGCCAAGAGTTCGATTTTCACAACTCCATCTTCTTCAAGGCATAGACAAGAATCACCACCATCTACCCCTAGCCTTAAGATTTTTGGAATTCAAGGAGCAGCTGAATTAGAGGATTCTCCTATACCAACTACTAAATCTCATTTAGAAAAGGAAGAGACTCCCTCTCATCCTCCCTTGATAGAAGAACTAGAGGACTTTAAGGACTCTAAAGAAACTATCATGGCAGAGGAAATAATAGATGGATTTGGAGGTAGAGGTAGAGGTAGAGGAGGAGGAAACAATGGAGACAATAATGGTGAAGGTAATAATGGAAGAAATAGGGAAGGAGACAACTTGTTTGGATTCCCTATAGTTGATGAGGAAACTCATACAACAATGAAAAATATCTCACCATCTGTCCTTCCCAACTTTTATGGATTGCGAAGTGAGGATCCTGAAACATTTATGTTTGAGTTTGAAGTCGTGTGCCGAACCTATGACTATATGGAAGACTCTCAAAAACTCAAATTGTTTCCTTCAACATTGAAGGGAGTCGCTTTGAAATGGTTCATGGGATTAGCCACCCAATCTATTAGGACTTGGAATGACATGAAACAAACATTTTTGGATAGATACTTGGATTATTGTATGCCCACCAATCACAAGGATGAGGTATTCAAAATGATGCAAAAAGAAGATGAAAATTTGGAAGACTTACTTGAAAGATTTCAATACAACTTGAAAAGAGCAAAGATGAGCAACTTAGATGATGAAACCTTGAAAGCCCTCATATGAAAAGCCATTAGAGATGAATGGATAGATATTTTAAACATGATGGGGAAAGGAGACATTTGGAATTTACCGCATAATGTGGAATCTGTCCATCTCTCAGCAGGAAAATCTAAAAGACAGAAAAGAAATTCTCAGGGATCCTTCTCATTAGGCTAACAGGCAATCAGAACTCCACTAAGAAAGGTAGATTGGCAAGGCTTTGATTAAATTCAAAATCTATATCTAGGGAGCCTAGTGAACACCCAGACACACTTAAAATCCAAAACAAGCATAAAGCAGAAACAGATGCTCTAGCCATCTTTTGTCCAAAATGTAGGAAGAAACATGCTTTAAGGGAATGTCCCTTCGATGCAAAAATTGTAGAAACATGTATAATTTGCTCAGAGAATCATGAGATCAAGGATTTTCCTTCAATTCCTGGACTCAAAGCTGTTTTTCAAGAAGACCCAAATTCAGTAGAATCTCTCTGTTTTGTTGCAAGAAGACCTTGGCAGGGACAACAAACTCAAGGGTTTAACAACCCTATGAATCTTCAAACACCACCAAATTGGAATCCTTGGCAACAACCTTGGCCCCAACATCAAAATCCATATCAGCCATGGGTACAAGGGATGCAAAATCCTTATGGGAGATTTGCTCAATTTATCAATATCCTCCATCTTTTCAAAATCAACAAGCTCCACAACTTCCAAACCCAAATCCACAACTTTCATTGCCATTTCCACAACAACAACCTTCTCAACAAAATCCAAATCCTCAACTCATGCTTCCATTCTAACAAAAGACAAATCAACTTCCAGCTCAGCCATTGCCAAATCCTAACAATAAAAATCCTCAGAATACTTACATGATAGAAGGACAACAATTTCCTACCTATATGATTGTTCCTCTCAATGATGTACAACTCAGGTCTGGTATAGTTTTATAAAAACCTTCTATAGATGTCCAAGAGCAAGATACCTCTGAGGAGGACTCTCTTAAAGCCAATAAGGGTTCTGAGGAAGCATCTCTTCAAAATTCAAACATTCAAAAAGAGAAAGAAAAATTAACACCCACAACTCCTATAGTTGAGCAACCTGCATCTTCATCCACACCTCCTTTCCCTGAAAGATTACAAATTGATAAAGGGGTGGAAAAACAAATCGTGTTGCCTAACTATGATTTTCTAGATGAATTAAAGAATGTTTGTATAAATATTCCCTTGCTACAAGCCATTAGAGAGATTCCTATTCTAGCAAAAACAATAAAGGAGTTGAGTCTCAAAAGACCAGGAAGGAAACCAAGAGACACAAGAAGAATCCAACTGGTAGGAAAAATTGCAAATATCATGAAGGGAAAAATTACCATGCAGAAGTATGTAGATCCAGGTAGTCCAATTTTCAAGACACATATAAATGGGATAGAAATTCCAAACACATTGATTGACTTAGGGGCTGCTATCAACATTATGAGTAGACAGATTATGGAACAACTAAAACTTCCTAATCTTCTTTTTACACCTACTTTACTACAACTTGCAGATCGATCAATTATCAAACCAGATGGTGTATTAGAAGATATTTCAGTCTCCTTAGATTCTTGGGAATATCCAATAGATTTTATGATTTTGACTCCCAAGAGTAATCTAGGAGGGCACCCACTTATCTTAGGAAGACCTTGGCTAGCCACAGCCGATGCTTTTATTTGTTGTAGATCTGGGGATATGTACATTTCTAATGGTAATTCAACAAAGAAATTCAATTTGTATCCTCCAGCAAAAGCAATCACAGAAGTAGGAGACAATGAATGGGTTGATGATGAGGACACTATACAACCTGTCTTTACCATTTCTGAAATCAGTGAGGATAGTCAAATTCTTAACACATTAGAAAATTTTGAGACATCTTCAGAATATGACCCCACACAATTTCAGTTGGAATCTGACATAGAATATTTATCATCAAGACAAATGTCTCTTTACTCTATGGAAGAGTTTGGTAGTTCTACTATTGATATTTTTCCAGAAAAAACATTGAATATCAACAAACATTTGGAAAAGTCACAACAAGAAGAACTAATCAAAATCTTGCAAAACATTCTACTGCATTTGCATGGGAGTATACTGACATGAAAGGTATTGATCCTAAGACTTGCATCCATCATATCTATATTGAGGAAAACAATAGACCAATCAGACAACCTCAAAGAAGGATGAATCCAAATCTTAGAGAGATAGTGAAAGAAGAGCTCCAAAAACTTCTCAATGTAAACTTCATTTATCCAATTTCAGATAGCCGATGGGTTTCTCCTTTGGTTATAGTACCTAAAAAGAATGGTAAATGGAGGGTATGCATTGACTACAGGGAATTGAACAAAGCAACTTTGAAGGATCACTTTCCTTTGCCTTTTATTGATCAGGTATTAGATACATTAGCAGGTAAAAAGTACTTTTCATTTTTGGATGGTTTTAGTGGCTATAATCAAATTCAGGTAGCACCTCAAGATCAAGATAAGACCACATTTACTTGTCCATGGGGAACTTTTGCCTACCGAGTGCTTCCTTTTGGGTTATGTAATGCACCCGCAACATTCCAAAGAGCAGTACTAGGATTTTTTTCTGATCTAATCCATGATTATGTAGAGGTTTATATGGATGATTTTACAGTTTATGGTAATTCATTTGAAGAGGCATTAGAAAATTTGGAAAAAGTTCTTATAAGATGTAAAGAAACAAACCTTTCATTAAGCCATGAAAAATGCTTTATGATGTTTACTCAAGGGATTGTTTTAGGACATCATATTTCAGGAGATGGAATTAAGGTTGATAAATCAAAAGTTGAAGTCATCTCCAAGTTGCCTATTCCAAATTGTCAAAGAGATGTTAGAAGTTTTCTAGGATTTACTGGTTACTATAGAAGATTTATAGAAAACTTCACTAAAATAGCATCTCCACTCTTCAAATTGCTTACAAAAGACCGTGAATTTAAATGGGATCCTGATTGTCAATCAGCCTTTGAAACTTTGAAAACAAGAATATCTGAAGCACCTATCTTGAGAGGACCAAATTGGAAACTCCCTTTCCATATTTCTACGGATGCTTCAGATACAGCTCTAGGAGCTGTGTCGGGTCAAAAAGATTTAGTTCCTTATGCCATTTATTATACCAGTAAAAATTTGACTCCCACAGAGTTGAACTATACTGTGACTGAAAAAGAGTTTTTAGTTGTTGTTCATGCAATCAATAAGTTTAGACATTATATAACAAGCTATGAAACTTTTATTCATACTGACCATTCTGCAATTAGATATTTAATGAACAAACCTGTTACTAATGGCAGAGTGACAAGATGGCTTTTACTTTTGCAAGAATTCAATATTACTGTGTTGGATAGACCAGGAAAACAGAATACAGTAGCTGATTTCTTGTCTAGGATTCAGAATACTAAAGAAGATTCTCCCGTAGAAGATAAGTTTCCTGATGAATACTTGTTTGCAGTAACTATTAAGACCCCTTGGTATGCAGATATTGCTAACTATTTGGTTACAGGGAAACTACCTCCACATTTATTTCCAAGTGAAAAAAGAAAAATTATTCAGGAGAGTTCAAAATATTCATGGATTTCTAACGAATTGTTTAAAACAGGGCTAGATCTTGTGATCAGAAGATGTGTCAGGGAAGATGAAATGCCTGATATCCTTAAGGTATGTCATGATGAACCATGCGGCGGACACTTTGCAGACAAAATGACAGCCTATAAAATCCTCTCTTTAGGATATTATTGGCCTTCCCTCTTCAAAGATGCAAAACAATATGTCAAAAGGTGTGACAGCTGCCAAAGAGTAGGGAAACCTACCCTTTCAAATGAAATGCCATTGCAACCATAGGTACTCATCGAAACCTTTCAAAAATGGGCTTTAGATTTCATAGGACCTATTAATCCACCATCTAAGCAAAAGAAGTATATATTGGTTTGTACTGATTATGTTACTAAATGGGTAGAAGCCAAAGCATTAGTATCTGCTACTGAAAATTCAGTTGTTCATTTTCTTTATGAGGATATTTTTACTTGCTTTGGTGTTCCAAGAGAAATTGTGACAGATCAAGGAAGCCAATTCACATCCAACCCGGTGGAGAAGCTGATGGAAGAATACAAAATCAAGCATAGAAGATCTACTCCTTACCATCCGCAAGCAAATGGTCAAGTGGAGTCTACCAACAAAGTTCTCGAAAGTATCATCACCAAAACTATTCATCTACATAGAAGAGATTGGGCAGAAAGGCTTCCTGAAGCCTTGTGGGCCTACAGAACTACATGGAGAAATACAACAGGACATTCTCCCTATGAAATTTTTTATGGGAAGGAAGTCCTGCTCCCCATTGAGTTCCAAGTCAAGACCTTCAAGATAGCAGTTCAGTTGGGGATGGATCTATCAGAAGCCCAAAAGCATAGAATGGAGCAGTTGAACGAGCTAGATGAGATCAGACAAGAGGAAATTTTAAGAACTGATCTAGTTCAATATCAAAGAGATAAATGGCATGACAAGTACATCAAAGAGAAGAAGTTTCAAGAAGGAGATTGGGCATTGTTATTTGATTCCAAGTTTAAAGATTTTCAAGGAAAATTTCAGACTCATTGGGTTGGGCCATATGAGATTGACAAGATCTTTAGCAATGGAGCGGTAAGAATCAAGACCATTGATGAGTTTCAAACTCCTCTTATTGTGAATGGCCATAGATTGAAATTTTATCATAAGCCACTCTCAAAAGAGGAATTTGTCAAAATGTTTCAAGAAAATTCTGCAATCAGGCTGGTACAGAAGAATTCTTCTTCTCCACCAGCCTAGCTTTTGTTCTTTTCAGTTAAAAAATAAAAAAATAAAAAAATTTATAAGCCTGAAAACCAATCACTGATTGGCAGTCTTATATAGAAAATGTAGGGTGAAAATCGAGAACACCTGACACCCTATATTTTCCAAAAAAAAAAAATCTCTCTTTCATTTCACAAGTTTTGTGACCACCCATTCCACTTCATTCCACTTCATTTCACTCCATTTCATTCCATTTCACTTCATTTTATCTATTTCATTCTATTTCACCAATAAAATTCTCTTTCATGACCATTTCCATTTAGTCAATTGTTATCCGTTCATTTCCATTCACCCAAATAATAGTTGTGTCAGTTTCTGCAGCTGACATCTGTTTCCGCAGCTGACACCAGTTTCCGCAGCCAGAAGCAGATTCCGTAGCTACCACTCTGTTTTTCAAAAGAATGTACAGCCAGATGTTATTTCCACAATCATGAAATCAAATGCAGGTATGAGGACCAATTATAAAGACATGGGGCATTCAAGATATCAATGAGGAGCAACTAATTGAAGACCAAGGAAAAATGGCAAGAATTCCAAGGTATGAGTAAAAATTTATTTCAAATAGCATTTAAGCACATTTTTATATAGTTATAAACCATAAGCTTTATTATGTGCAATGATTGTATTGACAAACTCCGTAACCACTCCATGATCTCTGTAAAATCCTCCCACAATCCTTGCATTCATTCTCAAATGGTCCCATAATTAAACCTCCGATCTTCACTCAAACTCCGATACTCCACCTGTGATGATGAAACGTGGTTTATTTGACTACGGCTTATTTCAGCCGCATGAAATCCGTAGCCGTTGTATAAATGTGCTTACATTTACTCTGCAACCACCAAATTTTAAACACTGCCGGATGTGTTATACTCCTCCTATTGTTCTATTAATCTCACAGCCGCATTTCCGCCGTGCTCACGTAACCCTTCTCTATTCCGCTTTACCCCATTTCGTTCTCTGTTACGCTACAGTCTGTATACCCATTCTCTGATATCTACCTACAATCATCGTTCTCATTTCCGTTCATTCAGCCGTCCTACTTCCATTGAACCCTCCTCACGCAGGCAAGTTTTTAAAGAGCAGAAAGAAGGATGGGTAAATTGTTGAGAGAAGAACCAGAGGGACCTAAATTCATGGAAGGATACCCGCAAGTTAGGGATATATTGAAGAAGGAAAAGTGGCTGCAGTTTACCCAAAATTTTAGAGGCTACCATAAAGAGGTGACAAAATATTTTGCAAGGTCTTTCAATGGCCTGGAGGTAGAGATTGGAGATCTTAAGTTTACGGTGAATGAAGCATCTATAGCATCTGCCACAGAACTTCCTCAAGAGGGTGAACGTTGGTTTAAGAACAAAAGCATTAGTGATGAAGCTTGGAGAATAATTCTACATAACCCAGGTATGGACATAACTATTTTAAAAGAGGAATTCCTATTCATGCTTTGAAAGAGGAATGGGCTACTTTGCTGCTAGTTGTTCAAAAATTTATCACCTGTGAGGGCCGTTTTGGGTCAATGTATATGTACCATACCAGATTGCTGATGAACTTTCTAGATAACCAGACCCTCAATTTGCCATAATTTTTATTAAATAGTTTGAAGAAGATGTCTGTGACTGTTCAGAAGCATTTAGGGGATGTAGAACCACATCTATATCACCATGGTCTTGTGAAAATTTTGATTGAAAAACTGTTAAAAGAGAACAAGGACACATGGGAACAATTTTTGATCAGAAATTTATTTGAAGAACCCCAAGAAATTCCTGAAGGTAGCACATCAAGAAGGAGTAGGAGAAGAAGAAAAAATGATGAAACTCAAAGTACTCCTACTACTACAATTGAAATAACTAGTAGGGAAGAGAGACTGTCAAAAAGGAAGAAGAAAGAAACCAAGGGTAAAAAGCCAATAACATCAAAAGAGAGAAAAAGTATTGAAGCTATGCATCAAACCCCTTCTTCCGAAGAAGATCATCAATTGTTATCTAAGAGACTAGTTCACCTTCAATAACAGTCATCTATGGCCAAGAAGAAAGGGAAAGGAAAACAAAAGCAAAAAGACAGTGGTCCACAGCGTGTGAGAAGAAGTTCCAGGCTTAAGGGGAAGTTGAGGAAAATGCAAACGAAAGGACCCCATTTTATTGATTTGGGAGAAGAAACATCTGAAAAATCCCCAGCTGGCCATAGTCCATCTCACTCTCAGTCAGACAGTGAACCTAGTTCATTTCATTCTCAGTTAGACATTGAACATAGTCCATCCCATTCTCAGCCAGACGTTGATGTGAGCCCTTCTCAGCCAGATTTTGAAGACAACTCTCCTCCACAGCATTTTGGGGACAGCCCAATAAAAACGACACCTGATATAGACCCAAAACAACAAGAAGTATATGATTATATAGAATCTTTAGAAAAAGCAGCTACGGGTCCCAGTACTTCGTCCACTCAGCCTCACACAGTACAAGATGATCTAGTCCAATCACTGAAACAAGAAGTCTTTGAGCTAGAGCTTTTAAATAGACACATTAAAAATGAAAATGAGACATTGAAGGAACAAAGCAAATTGGACAAAATCATTCATGATAATACCATGCTACATATGGGACTATGGCAGAAGAAGAACAGGAAATTGAAGAATAAATGCCAGAAGTTAAGCAGAGCACTGATTAATATCAAATTCAGATGCTTAATGAAGAAGCCCAGGATGTTAGTAGCACCAAGGAAGAGGAGGAGAGGACTGGATGTACTGGCTGAAGTGTCAAGGCATATGAACTGAAGAAGGATTATCAAAATTTTGGTTGCATGAGGACATGCAACACCTTCACAGTGGGGGTATGTTGAGTATCAAATCTGCATCTTTCCTATACACCTTTCTAGACCTTTTTCATTCACCTGAACCTTCTAAGTTTTCAATATCATTGCATATTAATTGTAAAAGAGCATCTAAAATGGTTTTTAACTATGTTTTGTGTCTGCTGTTTGATTTAGATTTTTGCTCATTTAGCTGCGGAATCTTGCCACTTTCCGCAGCTGCTGCAACTTTCCACAACCATTTTGTGAAAGTCTATGTTGCAGGTGTCTTCAGGCAAATCGAGCCACATGGGCAAGTTAGAAATGATGTGGACATGGATCGTGTCCTATTGGCTCGGGCAAATTCACCTAAGGAGGCTGTGGTCAAAAGTGGCCAAGTGGAAGTCAACCGTAGAGTCCCACGGTGACAAAACTCATCTAAAGAAGCTGCAGTCAAAGGCGTCCAAATGGAAGTCAACCGTAGAGTCCCACGGTGACATGACCCTGTTTCGTGTCACGTGAAGGTTCATATGGCCGTTTCTGAATTGCGGAGGACAAATTAACATCTGTACATGGCCCCATAGTCGAATTCAAGCATCCACTCCTTATAGATTTACTTTTCAATACGGCCATGATCCTAGATCCGTGGAAGTAATGGTCTACGTGTTCTCCACCAGCATAAACTTTAGGAATTAGTTATGTTTCTTTTGTTATAAATAACGCATTTGCATACGCATATGAGATTAGTCTATGTTAGTCTCTGTTAGTTTTTATTAGTCTGCTATGTAATGTAATTACGCTGCCTTTGTGCTGTAATACCACCTTACTGTTATGACTACATTTTAATATAAGAAGACTCTGTTTCCAACGTAATTCGTACTTGAAGATTGTTGCCAAGGCTGGTGTAGAGGGCCCCTGCACTTGCCAAGGTTCTGTGCATTATTGTATAGTTATTATTTTATTTATTTAAAGCTCATTGTGCCATAATCCATTCACATGTTTATACATTGCATCTTTCATGGTATAAATGCTTCATTTCTGTTTATAAACTTTCATGCTTTCCATTTTACTTCTGTCTTTCATGTTTTATGTTATTAATCACTGATCAGTGTTCTTGTTTCAGGTTATAGATAGGCAGCCCGGGAATTTGCATAACTTTTTGACTAATGACATGGAATTAACATTGTTCTGTTGCTAATTTTTTTTTCTTAGTTTCTGTTTAATTTCAGTACTGCTTTGTTTAATTCAGTTTTTCTCATTTGTTTCAGTAGTTAAATTTAGATATATTAAACTTCTCATAACATCTTCAGTTGCCTCTGAAAGCCATAGCTGGACTGATGGTGAGGGATTGTATTATGAAATGTGTAGCTTGGTATTAGTTTCCTTTCTACAAATTTAGATATATTACACTGCTCATAACATCTTCAGTTGCCTCCGAAAGCCACAGCTGGACTGATGGTGAGGGATTGTATTATGAAATGTGTAGTTTGGTATTAGTTTCCTTTCTGCAAATTTAGATATATTAAATTGTGCATGACATCTTCAGTTACCTCCGAAAGCCACAGCTGGAATGATGGTGAGGGATTGAATTATGAATGTATGGTTTGATATTAGTTTATTTTCTGCAAGTTAGATATCAGTTACTCAAGTTGTTTATGGTTACTTCCGAAAATCATAGCTGGACTAATGATGAGGGATCAGAAGACAAGTTGATGTAATTTGATTTAGATTTACTTTATTGCAACTTTTGGATTTCTTTCAGCATAGTTTCTTTTGTGTTTAGACAGCAACAAGAATAGTTTGGTTTCATGCTCACTAGTTCACTGTTTTGATTTATTAGATTAGCAGCACCTTTTCATTTCAGCAGCACATTTTCATTTCCTTTCAAGTTTTGTCATTGTAATTTTCAAATTCCTTTTTAAGTTTCAAGTTGGTAAATCATTATAGAGGATATCATTTCCTTGAACAAAAATAACCATACTTGTTTTTATTTTAGAATTTCCATCTCACCTTAGAAAACCAAAAACGACAAAAAGTTAAGAAATAGATTATCTTGCACATTTAGTGCGCCGCACTTCATCAGCTTACGAATCCCAGATTGAAAAATTAAATGTAGCAATTTAGGACACACTAAATTGACCAAAAAACACTACAACATGCTGAATAATAATAGAAATATATGACAATATATGGCTCAAGAAATTAGGGGGAGCAAGATTTCAACCCCAGAAAACAATAATACAACAATCCTTAGAAGGATTGGCTGAAATCTACAAAATGGAAAAATGCCGGAGTTGCAGTCCCAAAGAGTGAATCACTGCTGCAACTCAAGAAATGGATGAATATGGTTTAATATGCTGCATATGATATATGAATCTCATCCAATAGATCTTTCAGGGAAAGGCTAATCCAATCACTGAAGATCTCACCCTCCAAGATAGTGGTGCAAACCCCCACTGCAGATACACACTAAAATAACGCAGTCAAGGAGAGGGACTGCGCTGTAGTAGATGGGAGATTCTTGGCATGATGCCAAGATATGAAAATCAGCTCTAAAATATTCCTTGCTGACCTCCTAGAGGAATATAAGCTCCCTCCTCTGAAAGATGAGCTCTGGAAGTGGTGTTATGGAACCCTCCACTGCAACAACCTGCAACACAACATTATACCTCAGCAGAAATAATGTTGTAGCTGAAGGAGGTGGCTTGGACTTGAGCCTAAATGTGGAGAAATTAAGTGCAATCCCTCAGGAGACTTCTTAAGAAGGATAAGGAATCCTAAACATAAATTCCTTGTGCTAAATAGCACTGCAACTCTGCTAAACAGCAGGAGACTGCAAATAGTCTAAACAGACCAAGAAATCAATAATCATAGACATGATCCTCTATGGCTACCTCTTCCTCCTTTTATGCAAATGAAAGCCTTCATGCCTTGGACCCCACACATTAGGGTTTCCTCCACCTAGTGATCTTCCTCCCATTTAAACTGTGTTGTCTTCCCAAGTGATCCACACCCTCTATGGCAGCATTGTTGACTTGGTCAAACTTGACCTTGTCCTCATGCATTTGCCCCTTTTCACACTGGAAGGTGAAAAATATAGCTACTATAATGATCCCTTTCATACCATGAGGTATTTCATTCCTACTCATGGGTCTCCTCATCCATTTTATTCACCTCCTAGATGATATAAGTAAAATCAATGTTCCAATTAGCTTCATGCTAATTTTGGGAACATTATAGATCAGGAGGCTTCGAGGTGCTTGATGCGTATCCAAGGGACAGGGAGGTGCTTCGGTGTAGCCTCAGAGTGGAGAATCTGACAAGGAGGCTGGCCCCTTGGGGGAGGGTAGTAGCTCTGCTGCTGCTGAGTGTTCTGCGGCGATCTCTCACACTGAGACGAAGGAGGCTCGCATCGCAAAGGTGACGGAGCAGATGGCTGCTCTAGAGTTTAGGGCCCATGTTCTGGAGGATGCATGGGGTTGAGTAGAATTCTTGACCCACGGGATGCCTACCTGAGGGTTTGTGGATGACCTCGATGATGTATGGTTAGAGACATTGACGGCCCTAGAGGGGAGCTATCAACTGACTTTGTGCCAAGTGGTGGTCTTAGTTTTGACAATAGCTCTAGTTTTGGTACCGAGAGCAGCCATGGCTCCAGGTGCCCAACCTGGAGGGACAAAACCATAGAGGCTTTTTGTACACAGGGAAAGCACCCATTATGAGGATGCTTCCCTTATTTTTTTTCGACTTGTATATGTGTATTTTTGGGCTGACTGTTGGGTTAGAGACATGATGTATTTTTTGTACTTAGGCATATTTTTTGACATATATATATATATATGAGAGATATTTTCTACGGCTCTATATGGTGTGTCCCCTCTTGATATTTGTTTATGGATTTTGTGTTGTGTTGATGGATATCTATGTTTTTTATGTTTTTTTTTCTTTTATGTATGATATTCTATCCGAAATGCATTCTAGTTTAGGATATGGTTAGCTATGTGATTTGTTATTTGGTTTTCATTTCTTGGCACATGTGTGAATGTAATGTGATCAAATTGATGGCTTGATCTTTTTGCACACAAATATTTTCTAAACAGATGCGAATCTCGTACCTCAAATTCTTATTTTAACTGTGACACCACTAACCAGGAATCTAGGTAGATATACAAGCGCTGAATGCCTTGATTGAAGGCGTCACTCACGATCCCAATGACGGTGTCATATTCTACCTGATTTTTTGTCGCTAAGCCAATGCATACACCGTTGGTGATTGATGACCTAGGCAGCTACTACTAAACCTTGAGACCATCGTGATGCTCCATCAGTGAATCCAAATTAATGGCTGGGATGAAAATCCATTGTGACACTAGAGCACTTTTTGTGACAAGTTTTTTGGTAAAAAATTAAAGTTTTGGTGCGTGTACTTTCACTCTAGGGTTGAGCCCTAATGGCCCTTATGGGTAAAATTTCTTGAGGTAAGGGTCGTTGACGAGATTGCTGAGGCATGTGCCATTTGGCTCTATCAAGATGTATGCCCCCTTTTGGAGACAATTTTTAATGATGTAGGGTCCTTTCGACAAGGTTTCTAACTTTCCTAGGCCTGGGGCTTGTTTTGCGACATCGTAGCGGAGGAATAGCTCTCCTTCGGTAAATAAATGAGATTTGATGTTGCGATTGAATGATGCGTTTACCTGTTTCTTATGGGCCTCGTTGTGTTGCAGCAACTGTCGTTGAATTTCATCAATGAACTCTAGTTGTAATAAGCATTGCTCTAGAGGCTGGGTGTCATAGAGGATTTCGATGGCGGTGTGTAAATTCAAGATTTCGCATTCTATGTGAATCACGAATTTGACCCCATACACCAAGTGGCCCGGGTGTGAACCCTGTTGATTTTTTCACTGCCATGTGGTATGCCCATAGGGCAAAGAAAAGCATGTGGTGCCAGTTCATTTTGTGGTTATTCACCATACGTTGTAACATCGTTTTGAGGAATTTGTTCATAAATTCTACCTACCCATTAGATTGGGGGTAATATGGTGATGCGAATTCATGTGTGAATCCGAGATGGTGAGATAGCTCCTGAAAAAATTATTTTTGAAGTGTTTCCCATAGTTGGAGACTAAATCTTTGGGTACACTAAACTGGGAAATGACATGGTTTAACATAAATCATGTGATGGTTTCCGCAGTGTTGTCATATGTGAGCATGGCCTCTGCCCACTTGGTGAAATAATAGACAACTACAATAATGTATTTGTGATTGCCTAATGACGCTGGGTTGCAAGTCATGAATTCAACCCCCGATTTGCAGAAGGGACCAGTGACTATGATGGGGTGCAGGGGAGCAGGAGGGGCTCTTACCTTATGAGCAAAGTGTTGACATCGATCGCACCTCTTGATTTTTGAAATGTAATCGCAAAATAACATGGGCCAAAATTATGATGCCCGTAAGAATTTTTGGGCAATGGATGTTCTGGAGAGGTGGCCACCGCAAGCTCCATTGTGGTAGACATTAAGGGCTTTCTCTACTTGGTTGTGGGTGAGGCATCGATGTAAGATGGTGGCGATGCCCCATTGTATAAAACATCTCCCATATAGAGGTATCGAGGGGCTTGATGGCAAATGCACCGATGGTCATATAAACATTTGGGTCTATAAAAAATTGATAATATCTTTGTACCAATGGTCATTGGTTGCTACAAGGAAGAGGTGTTCGTCTGGTAGTAAATCGTTGACTGGGGACCCTTTGGTATGCCTTGGGAGGTCCATAATGAACTTTGCTAAGATTAACACCTTTTTCCTCTTGGAGGAGAGAAATTGTAAGTTGTATTCCTATAGAATGACTATTCAACGAGTGTATTTGTGGTTCATTAAACGACGTGTGAGAAAATATTTGATGGGATTAATGTCTGCGATGACTATTGTTGTCTTTAAGATGATGTACTGGTGAAGTTTTTGGACTGCATGAATTAGCACTAGGGAAGTATTTTCTTCGGGTTCATATATTAATGTAGGGCCTCCTAAGTTTTTGCTAATGTAATAGATTATGTGCTTCTTTCCATATGGGCCCTCCTAGATCAATACTACAGCCAAAGCGGTCTCGGATGCTAATAGATACAGGATGTAGTCCTTGTCGTAGTCTGGGGGACTAATCATCGGTGTTGATGACAAAGTGTCTTTAAGTGCATCAAATTATTGTTGGAATTGGTTGTCCCATTTGAATGGGATGTCCTAGAGAAGGAGGTGTAGGAATCCTTGAGCACAAGTGGCACAATATGGGACAAAACGTCTGAGAAAATTGGCCTTTCCCTGCAAGCTTTGTAGTTGCCTGGGGGTTCGAGGTGGAGGTACCTCTTTGATGGCTTGGACCTTGAGGGGATCCACTCTAATTTTGTACTGGAACACAATAAAACCTAACAGTGTTCCTGATGTGATGCAAAAGATGTACCTGAGGGGGTTCAAGCGAAGGTTTTATTGTCGACATCATTGGAATACTAGTCGCAGATCCTCGAGGTGGTCTGATGGCTTCTTGGATCAGATGGTGAGTTCATCCAAGTAGGTGAGGATAAGTTGTGCCAAGTCATGAAATGTATAATGCATGGCCCTTTGGAAGGTGGCTATAGCGTTCTTTAGGCTGAATGGCATTACCTTGTATGTGAATGTGCCCCAGGGGTAGTGAACATGATTTTGTACCGGTCAGTGTGATGTATTTGAATTTGATTGTACCTATAGAAACCATCCATAAAGGAGGGGGCTTCATGTCCCACGCAATCATAAATGAATTGGTCAATGAATGGAGTAGGTTAGTTTTCCTTCAGACAAGATTTGTTCAAATCACAGAAGTCGGTACAAATTCGTATGGTTCCCTATTTTTTCATGATTGGAACAGGGTTGGAAAACCAAGATGTATAAGCGATGGGGTAAGTGAACCTGGCTTTGTGAACCTTATTGATTTCTCATTGCTTCTTCCTTCGATGGGTGGAGTTGACGCTATTTCTGACGTATTTGTGATGCATCAGGCCAGGTGTCAATATGGTGCTCCACAATAGTGGGACTAAGCCTAGGCATTTCTGAGTAGTCCCATGCGAAGATATCTCGATACTATTGCAACAAGTGGGTGTAAGAGGTTATCTCTTCTGGTGAACATGCTGCCCCTAGTGAAAGTTCTTCAAACTTTACAGGGTTCATAGAGATATTCACCTTGACGGTAGGTGAAATGTTCGACATGTTCCCTTCTTCGAAAAATCGGACACCAAAATGGGATACTTGAACCAATCAACTTTCCCTGATGGAAGGAAATATTTTGATTCAATCGCAAAAATATCCTGGTTTCTTATTTTGTCAGGGATGAATGTTCTTTTAGGGAGAAAAAAACGAGCGACATTGCATTGCATCCCATGGATAATTGGGTTCCATCATGGCCTGATGGAAGGAAATATTTTGATTCAATCGTAAAAATCTCTTGGTTTCTTATTTTTTTAGGGATGAACATTCTTTTAGGGAGAAAAAAATGAGTGGTGATGCATTGCATCCCATGGATAATCGGGTTCCGTCATGGCCTCTAGGATATCCTTGTCTGAATGAAATAAGGATCCTAAGGGAGATTATGTCTGTGTAGGGCCATGAGGAAGAGGTTAAATCCTAACAGAGCTGGTTGACAGACATGAAAATGATTCCATCGTCGATGTGGTGGAACTAGACGTGGTTGATAAAGTGCAGACAGATTGGATTTGCACAGTCATTGGCACAGCTACTCTCATAGTTGTGGCTGACTCGACACCTGTGACTGATGAGAAGACAACTCAAGTCATGGTTCTGATACATGATGATATGAATCATGTGATGTATCATGTCGTCGATGTTTGGTGGGAGAGGAATCTACATCGTGGCAGCTTGTGCGAGGGCAAGGCTAGGTTCCTCCTCGGGTTGAGCACTTTCTAAAATTTGGAAGTTGTGCCTGTTGCAAAGGTGCCTGAATGTTTCCATTAACGATAATGCCTCTATTTTGTGGTTATGGCTGGTGCAAATGGTGCACAGTACCACTGTGCCAGCTGAGTATATTGTGTGGGAACCAATGCTACTCTTCGTCCCTGAAGTGGATGCTCGAAAGGGATCTGACATTGGGAAGATGGTCCTCTGTTTCCATTTTCGAGGTTTTGTCTTGGGTAACTCTCTTGGGGAGTGCAGATTTAACACCACTCTTTCCACTCTAAGATTTGGGAGATGATCACATTTTATTGTATGATTAAAGTGTGAACAAATCCAGTAATAGCAGTGTGTGATCTTCTCTTGGTTAGAGAGATATTTTTGTGGGAGGGAAGAGACTATACGAAAAATGTTTGCAAGGTGATTCAGTTATTTACACCGATTGATCTAGTGGAAAATTCTGTCGCATAGCCCACATGTTTCCCTAGGCTTAACATGGGTCGTGCTAGGTGGACGCGTCTTCTTAACTCGCCCAATGTGCTAGAATGGGTATGGAGTAAATTTCCTGTGGGCGATCCGCCTTCCATTAGGGCTTTTGGGATTTGGATTGATGAGATCCCAACATTTTGTCTCTAACATATGTATCATGTGAATTAGAGGGCACACTTGTGGGATCTGTTGTTCAATTCTTAGCAATAGCCACGGAAGTACCTAAAGGACGAACAGGTCACATTAAAGTTGTATATCAAGTGGCAAGTGTTAAATCAAATCAGGCCGAAAAGAGAAAAGGTGGTGAAGCGCACATATATTGAAACCAATGGATAAATAGCACTAAGTGATGAAAGGCGGAACAATAGTGAACATCTAACACAAAGGTAATGGAGACGTGGCGTTACATGTCAACTCATATATTGGAAAAGAAAGGCCTCGGATTATACATGACGGGCATACGTAGTAAGTCGAGGGGTCAGCGGGGCGGGGGAAGGGACGAGGCCCTCACCCCGGCGGACGGGGCACGTGGCATGGTAAGGCTTCACGGCGGAGATAGAATGACAAGGATAGGCGCGGGACGACGTCTCGTGGCGGAGTTAGGTGGACGCGCGGTGAGAAGATAAGTGTAGGTGCGGCAAGGGAAGTCCTACATGATAAGGGCGGATAGCGCATATATGGAATAACGGTAAGGTAAGTCTATTAGGACGGTCGGTACTAAGGCCGTGCCGACACCCAACCCGACACGAGCGCTCACCTACACCCGGTTACCCAATCCCCACGCGCCACGTGTGTCTCGGTGTCGGTGTCCTTCATTGCTACCCTCGGGTCTCTTACATTTTCACCTTTTAACCTAAACGGTCCTCTAGAATGGTAAAAACTCTGATATTTCTCTGCGGTAAATCATTTCGGGTAGTTCTCTACGAGCGAATACCAAGTAGGGAAGAACGTGCAGGTTTCGCCAGAGTCGCTGTCACGGTTCCCCTCGTCGCTTTCCCAAGCGTTGTCACCCTGCGCTCGGGTAATCCATTTCCGTTTTCATTGTTTTTCCCTTTCTCTCTTTTCCGGTGTTGAATAACTTCCGCCCAGGAGAGGAACGCCCAGAAGAACGAACACAAAACTCCCCGGCTCACGAGTCTAGGAACCTCCCTGGTTTTTGAACCCCTTTGTGACTTACGGCGGGGTATACGCTGACCCGAAATACTGTAGGCATCGAAATGTCAAGCCCCTGCTGTTTGGCCGTCAGCAAAGTGCGCGTCGTTTCGAGTCGTCGCGTCGGCTTTTATCACCACATCACCCCCCAAGTTCACTCTTGTGTCGATTTCATTATCTGGCTTAGAGACTCCTACGATTCACATCGGGATGCTTTCATTTCCCCTCGAGGTAACATAATTTCTCCCTTTCTCCAGGTATTATAAAGCGAGGCTCTCCATTCCCTTCCGAGCGATGCCTACTTCGGTTTCAAAGATGAGACCTTGCTCGCACGGGTGCAAGGCGGCGAGGAAGCCGTCATGCCTTCATGTTTGCCATAACCGTTGATCGGGCGACGGCCCTACCTCAGTTAGAACCTTTCCCATTGAGTACGTTTAATGAAAGTCGAGCCGATTTTGTCCTCATTGCGGCCCTCACAGGGACGGGACCCCTGAAGACATTTCTTCGGTATCGTTTCGATTTTTGTGGCTTATGATACGGAATGGAGTTACTGCTTTGGATATTCCGGGTTTCTGTCTTTTCATCCCGGGACCCAATTTCGAAACCAACCCAGGTCAAAGTTTCGTTTGTTCGTTGGTGTTCTACCTCTTTGTTCCGACATGCGGACAAGTTTAATCATTTGAAATTTTGGACGGGATGTATTAGAAAATTCCCGGCCCGAGCCGAGTTTTCGGCGGAATTGCTCTATTCGTCAACTCCCCGGGGGAGAAGGTTATGTCAATTTCGTGAATGCCTTCATTTCCATTGCCTATACCATCATTCACGACGTGCCTTCCCCTAGGGTTTTCCCGAGAGATGAAGCGCTAGTTACGGGCGGTACCGGTGTCTCGGCGATTGGTTCTATCGAAGAGTATGCGAAATCCGTGTCTATGGAGAAGCGAGGGAGGGTAGCCCCCTACCAGCTCCCGGCCCTCTTTGTCCCGGCTGAGTCCTTCGCAGGTACATCGGCAAGCCCTCAGGGCCGACCGACTTCATTTCGTCCACGGCCCAGAAGGCCACATCCTGAAGCTTCCCGACAATATTGGCCCTTTGTTGTGGGGTAGATATGCCCTCAGGTTGTTGAAAAAATGTTGCAAGAACATGGACACGAAGTGGGGAGAGTTGGGGCTTATGACCCACGGGAAATTATCTCGGGTAAAGAAAGAGAAACGGTGCGCCCTACGTTCCTTGAATCCGGACCATTTAAGGTGGGCTAATCTTGAGGTACGGCCTATGTTTTCGCGGATGGAGACGGACTCGTGCTACGGAAGAAGAAGTAGGCAAGGGGCAGCGACGAGCTGGGTACTTGGGCCCCCCACCAAAAGTAAGGTGGCCCTAGCGACGGGGGTGTCGAGAAGGATGGTGCGGAGCCCTTCACGGGGGGTCGGAGAGTTTGATAAAGGCAAGGCGGGGGATAGTGGTTCTAGAGATAAGCGTCGCCTCCTCGACTACCGAGTCACTCGGCCATCATCGAGCCTCCTCCTTCCAAGACAAAAGAAAAGGGAGGGCGGCCAATAAAGCCGTCGAGACAAATACAGGGGCCGAACTAGGAGGTTTCGTGGAGAAATATCACACGAGAATCTCTGCCTCGGTTAATGCGGAGACAGAAGACACGGTACTTTCTATGGCCAGGGGCTATCCTGGACTTTTAGAATTCCAGACGTTCCTAGCACAAGGTGCTTGAATTGGTTGTCGACATGAAGAAGGTTCGATGCAAGGACCTGAATGACCTGTTCTAGGCAATCTGTGACATGATGAAAGATAAGCTTTCGCGAGATCACCCTTGCCCTAGGGAAGACGGAAGCGAAGTACGACAACCTAAGCAACTCTTGTTAGCGAGAACGAGTGCTTGTCGTGCCAACGCCTTACATCGGTGCCGTGGCAAGAGCGAGATTAAAAATTCGAGACGAAGGAGGGGGAAGGGAATGCAAGCTGCATTAATAGCCAAGTTGGAGAAGGACATTTTCGGCGACTAAGAAACGCGGTGGCACTTTGACTTCACATCCGGTACGGACGGGTGAGCTGAGTGCGGGAGTGGAGGAGGAGAAAAAACGGCGGTGCCAGGGCTTTCCCGGAGAGAGGGGGAAGAGAAAGAAAAAATGGTCAAAAGAATTGAAGAGGCGGAGAGCGAGGAGCACGGACGGCGGGATACGCA
The DNA here is from genome assembly GCA_034641835.2 of Pinus albicaulis. Taxonomy (NCBI): domain Eukaryota; kingdom Viridiplantae; phylum Streptophyta; class Pinopsida; order Pinales; family Pinaceae; genus Pinus; species Pinus albicaulis. Next base: position 43,055,223 of record CM076581.1, on the reverse strand, counting down.
CGGTTGTCATGCGGCCAAAGCATCAAGTGGGACGAGGTTCGACGCGGCACAGCTATCCACCGGCTATGAGTACAGAGATAGAAGTGTTGGGAAACGGAACAACAACAGCCAAGCAAAAGGTGGTAGAGTTGGAGGGCGCCACCTGGTGAAAGGTCGGAAGGGGTCGATGGGCTACAAAGAGAAGAGTGGAGGAAGGAAAAAAACACCTCAGGCGAGCGACAACGGTGTGCGAATTGGTAAGCGAAGGGGGAAACCTCACACGCGAAGCCGGGAGCTTGATACGGTCGGATATAATCATGGCGGTGGGCGGGCGGTGGGAGTTTTTGACAATGATAGGTGAACTTTCAAGTCCACCCTTCCATATCTTAATAGAAGGTTACGGGGAGGCGGGGATAATACGCAAATAGAGCTCGACATCTTAGGAATTTATATATCTTTTCTCTATACAACGAGAGCGAAATGACGTGGTAAAACTGTGGCATTCCCCGGCCGGTTTATAAATCTGACGAATGTCGGAGAAAATTATAGAAAGAGGAGGCTCAATTGGGCTTTGAAGGCTCTCCAACGGGTCGCAGAGATTGTGGGCCGATTCAACAAGGTGTGGAACGAAATCATCCTTGTTGGCCTCCTTCATGTTGGAAACAAACGCTCTGTAGGTATACGCCTTTTGGAGTGTACGACACTTCTAGAGGCGAGAAAGGGATCGGTCGAGATCTTAGAATGGGCGAAAGGAACTCGACTTAAGGCTACTACCATCATCAGGTCTCCGAGAAGGAGTTTAGTCTCCCTCCATATGATCGAGTGTGGCTCCCCACCCATGCGGACATCCACACCTTCGGCGAGGCATTTACCGGGGTAGGGCTCGAGAGATAACGAGAGCCGAATCGAACGGCGGAGGTTGCGACACGATTCCGACTCGACATGCCGGTCCCTCCATCGATGTACCTCCTCCCGGCGTCTACTACGGCCTCGGCCATGACATTCATGACACCTCATGTTTTATTCATGACATGGCCTAACAGCCTTTACTTTCATTCGTTCATGTTTTGTTTAAATTTAAGTGGGTAGTTTTCCTCCACTCTTGCATTTACTTTTACATTGAACGATGATCTACATGTTGGTTTTTTGGGTGGCCGGGGCCTATTATGCAGATGGACGGAGCTGTTTTCCCCATCATGAAATTTTGATCTTTTGATAATGACATTAACAATTTTTGATCAAGGAAGAATATTTTCGAGAAAATATCTTCTCGTGAAAACGGATGGAATGCTATATAATACGGGAAAAAGAAGGAAACAAGTCACTTCTTGGAAAGAAAATTGATTGTGTAAGAATTTCACGTGTGTATGCTTTGTGAAAATTCAAATGCGCTCGGAAGAGTCGTCGGGTCTCAATAATAAGAAGCTTCACCGTAATAAGGGATTGGACATGGTTGTATGGTAGTGTGTTTCTCTATTGTTCGTTTCATCTATGCTCATGTCTCTTATATTACATCCTGGAATGCGAGTGTCTTTCGTCTTTTGATATGAATTTATCGTGTTGATACTTATATCGGTAAGCGACGATACTTTAAATGGCTCGGGAGTAATATATTGTTCCACTTGCATTTCACTCGTATTTCTACTATGTTGGTTTGTTGAAATGTTGTTGACGGGAGTTCTTGGTATGTATGGATTCTTAGATATTTAAGCCCATTGTATGCCATGAAGTTCTTCTTAGTATCATCTATTTGACGACGATATCTCCTTCTTGCTATATATCTGCGCAATCGTTTATATATACCTTCTCTGCCATATATCGTGAATGCGGCCTGATTATGGTGGCTTTGTCTTAAAATTTGTCGATGCGGTAGTATGCGAATATTAGCATTTCATTTGTTCGGTGTTATTCCAAATACTTTAAGTATCCAAGTTACGGTTCCATTTTAGTCTATTCTCTGTTTTGAGAAGTAGTGTAAGAGCTCTGTCATGTTAAGGGATGAAACGCTGTCTTAAATATCCTGCTCTTTACACCTCATAAGATGTCCTAGGCACTGGTCTATAACAACTCTAGACTATCTCTAGGAGTTACAACAGGATCTATGTACAATGTTGCTCATGGTGGTTTCCCTGACACACTAGGAAAAAAATCCTTACATGGGAGTTCCCATCCTGTTCGTTTGGCGACGTGACTGGGTACTAGCGACGTAGCGCTTCTAGGTCAGGGAAAATAGCGACCAAATGGTTGTGTTGATTACACAAAGCACCTGTTGGTATTCTCGGTGGGGGGGCATATCTAGGTAACTAAGGGTTCCACCGTGGTCGCTTGTCGGTTGACGGAGAGAATGGACCTGCTTGTCACATCCTCTTGCATTGTCGAGTTGTTCATTAGGGGAATTTTGAGGTCTAAAAATGGACTTCCTAAGAAAAATGTGCAAAAAAAATGAAATTGATAAGAACCAATGATTCAATATGATGATGTCAACCATGGGGGATGATTCACCATTTTTGGAGTAAAAAAGTAAAAATAATAAAAAATAATAAAATAATAAAACTATTTTTCAACTCATATTTTTAACTTATCTCTCAGAGAGTTTACTCAAATTTCAACGGAAGTACTCGTTGGATGAGAAATTTGATTAAAATTGTCAAGGAGTAACCCATGTTGCTCTTTTGATGGACCCTACTACACGAAAAATGAGAAATACATGAAAAACAAGATTGCAATTATGTTTTATGTATTTCTTATTTTAAATATTATGATTCCGTTAGTATATGAAACATGGGTAATCCTTGGATGACGAATCAAATTCTATGTCCAAAAAGTGTTTTTACACTTGAAATTTTAGTAGAACGATAGGGATATAAGTTTAAAAATACCATTTTGAAAAAAATAGTTTTTTCTTTTACTTATAAAATTTGATGATGTGTCGAAATCTTATTTTATTGTTTCCACTATTATTTTTATAATTTCCTTAGGAGGCCCATTTTAGACCTCAAAATTCCCGTAGTTGATGGAATATGTGTGAAGGCCATCTTTGAGGAGAGGCAAAAGATGGCGGTGCGCGAATAGTTAACGTTAGCGAAAGCAGGTGGATGTGAGTGGAAATGGTGCAATGGGTGGTTTGGCCCACATACTTGACACCGTCTTTGGATAATGGGGTCGGTGTGGCATACCACATTAAGCCAGGTAACACTGCAAAGAAGAATTCTAGGTACACGCATTAGGCAATGAAGTGATCTCATGCATTGCGGAGGCATGCCAGCGTTCGATAGGGGGAGGGATGAACATGGGACGTTCGAGTGACTACCATGATTCATGTATATATAATATCATGCAATGTTCTTCTCCATGTGATTGCGTGGAGGGATCCTCTTGATATGATTTCTCGATGGCATTGTAGGGTGTCCCTGTATCATGGTATTCTGAGAAATGATGTGTGTAATGACCATAATTACCCATGAGATAGCACATGTGTGATTGGTATGTAGTGGATGCTTTGCCTTGGGTTTTGATGGTTAGGTCCTTTTTACTACAAGAATTTTTTCCCGCGATATTTGTACCGGAGCTAGTAGTGGTTTTTATTCATCAACTCCGGATATGTGTAGAGTGGCCTACTATGTCGCATAGGTCACAAGGCTATAATTCCCATTGTATGATGGGATTTTATACCCTTCTTCCCCTTTTTATCAATTTTCCTAATTGTGACAATTGGTTTTGCGACGGGGTTTCCTTAGGTGGTCTTGTGGCGACAGCCATTTTGATAGATGGGGTTTCCTTAGGTGTGAGGGGGATTAAACCTATAGAGGTAATTCTTGTGGCTACGGTCGAGGTAGGTGGGAACAAGTACCAAAAGCTATTGTATGAAGGATACATTAGGTAAAACTATTATTGCCAAGACCTATTGCGACAAAAAACCGGGTGGGGTGTATATGAAAGAGGTTTGAGAGAGCTGGCTGAAAGAGATGTTCTTGTGGTAGATCCCTTAGTGTCATTACTACTCTTATCTATTTCTTGGTAGGTGTACGATGCTTGATGTGGTATGTGCACATCAAAGCCTCTATGAAATAGACGAGGTGATTTTGGTATGACAAGGGGATCCCTTAGGAATGAGCCTAGGACATATGACGGTTTGAAATAACATTTGAGGCCATATTGTTGTATCTTGTAAGCATCTCGGCGGATGTGTCTACATAAGATGAAACACCATCGACATTTGTGAGGGGTCATATAACGATATTTCAATTGGTCGACGGTAATGATGCGGTCCTCATCAGAGGAACAATCATGAGTTCGAGAAAAATGGAGGATGTTATGGCCGTCATGGCATACATGTAATTCCTTCCAAGGAGTATGTTGTAATCATTTGGGCATCCAAGACTTCGCTGTACATAGGTTATTTCGGCCGGGGAGGCCAGACCCATTTTGGTAGAAGGGCAACGGGAGCATATGGGCGTCGAGTCATGTAGTCTAAGTGTGATGTCTGATAGCTTCGGGTTTGGAGACCTAACTTCTTCCATCGTTCTTTGACATGAAACATCTAGATGCACCCTCGTCGATGATACAATGGTGAATGGTGATGTTTCGGGTAAACCTTTCGAGTATGCGAAAGGAAACCATTGAAGGAATCCTAGGAGTGGTTTTATATAAATCGAAAGCCATTAGGTATGAATCAACAAGGTCAATGGTGCCCTAACGCAAAAAGTAAGGATTTTAGTTTCTTTGGGGAATGATTTCAACTTCAAAGGCCGGCCTTAGCGGCGGGAGATTGAGATAAATCATCCATAATACTATAATTATATAGGTACCTTTGGGTGGTTTCCTACTTGCCTATTGGCCCCTTAACCATTTTTTGTAGGGTTTCAATAGGTATCTTTTGACATGGTCAATGGTGTTGTTGGTGCACTCGTGCTAGACGACAAATTGGTGTTTGTTGGGGTATCATAGTTTCGATTTCATGTATAAAAAAACGTTTCTTCCCTAGTCATGTAGATTTCTGTAGTTGTTTTTACGGAATATTTGTGATTTTTCTTGATGTTGGTTGCCTATTTGTCCCTTGGTGGGGGAAGGGTCTTCTTCACGACAGCCGGTGCTATGAGGATCCCCCTTGTCCTCGGTTACCCTTCGGCTTCTTCATCTCAAATGAGATCGGGACGGTGGTGATTGTAATGGCCATATTCACCATAGATTTCCCAATACTAGTTCGTCGAAGATTCCTCTCTTATGCTGCCCTTGGGAGTTGTTTGGCTCCTAGTTTTGATTTCGGTTCGATTGCTTCCGGCAGAGATCGCGAAGGTATTTGATTTTTCCACCTGTCGATTTCCCTTTCGTTTGTTTTTTTAGTTTTTCTAGTCACGTTCAAGGACAATGATTCTCCTAATTATATGATTGGCGCGGTTGTGCACAGGAAGGGTTTTCACAAAGTTCACTGTGCATTATTTTGAATTGTGGGTTTGTGCTAGGGGCCAGAATATTGTGGTCCTTGTCCCTAGTTTATGAATTATTGCTTGGGGGAGCTCTTACGTACGATATTTCTAGTTGCATGCGGGTCCCCTGTCATAAGAGGATTAGTCTTTTTGCTATTGATGGTACGATTGTGCCTATTGGTCATATTATGAAAATTTGCATGATAAACTTTGATATCCGAGGTTGTAGGATGTTACGGTTAGAATCATATGCGTAACTAAGGTACTAGACACTTTTTTCTTGGTGATTTTGGGTTGGTCGGCCAATAAATCCATGCGGTGTTTAAATGCGCCTAGAAAGTCTTTGTAATTTTGCGAGGCGCGGGGTGTTAGGTAGGATATTATAAATATATCCTGATTTCATGTAAATTAGCTTGAGTTTTTGGGCCTTGTTGATGGCATCATCTTGAGATCTAGTTTTTGGGTTGCCACATCCTTTGAAATCTACCACGGTGAAGGTTTTCGGGAATAGGTCAACAAAACTTGATCATCGAGGATTTGGCTTTGCACATACTATGACATCGACGCTTCATTTCATGGAGAGATAGTCCGAGATATGGACGACTTAAAATGGGTCGGTAATTCCATCCGGGAATCATGGTGGATGGGTAAGTGAAAATAGGTGACGAACAAAGTAGCAAGGGCACTAATAGTCCCATGTATGGCAGAGATGATTTCTCCACATACCATTTCTCGAGCGGGTCCGGTTAAGGTGTGTTGGAAAATTTTTAGATGAAAAGTATCATCGATGATGTTGCTCGACGAACACCATAAGTGGAAAGTCATGAAATGATTTCTAGGGTCTTCTACTTGCTTCCTTCAAATTTCTGGAATTTACGAAGGGAGCTTCATGAGCATGGGGGTCCATGCTAGGTTTTGTGAAATAGGGTCATTCATTAACTTGGTAAGATTAGGTAAGTTCAACGATCTAAGAACGGTGGTATGGGTTGATAGCCATTGCGGACTACGAAGACACAATGTTGCGATTTAGGTATAGTTCTTGTCATGACACTGAAGTGTGTGTTCATGGCTCTGTGAATGGGTAGCCTTCCCTGCCCCATGGGAGGAGTGGTATGTGGTGACCTTGGGGGGGGTTTATATTGGTGTGGCGTTAGGTAACCCTCTGGGCTTCCAACTAAGAACTACATAGATAAGGGATGAACCAATAAGGGTGGCGGTAATTTCATCTTTGATGCCTAAGTAATGGCAAAAAGACACGGAACCCCTCCACGGTAATGAGGGAGGTCAAAAGATGTCTAGATTGACAAGGTCCCGTTGGGTCCGTTATGGTGTTCGAGTAGGTATGGTTTGGAAAAAAACTTCAATCCTATGAGAGGTGAAGTATCAAAGAAAAAATGGTGACCATACACATAAATCAAAGCGAAAACAAAATTTTATTTTCCTAAAAATTATTTCTATGTGATCAATCAATAAAAAAATGGTTTTTTTTTTGGTTGTTTTTTGCTCGTGATACTAAAAATCCTAGAGACCTAAACATTGTCACAATCTCAATTGTAACTAGGTCTTGCGATGATATCTTACGGTGGAGTATTTGGGGCTAATGTCTCGAAGGCTTGGCGACACCTTCCGGCGGTTGAAGAATCGGCCAAGGTAATGGGTAAATGATACGAGTGTTGCACATGCCATCACCTATAGGTAAGGATGCCCTAGATTTGGCCACTAAGTGCTACCATCACGTGAGTGTTTGAGCCTTGAGATTCTTGGAAAATGAGCTACCGGTCTGAGAGTATTCCACATGGGTCGGGTAGCCCAAAATAATACCTCACTCACTCGGCCCTAAGCTTAACCCCCTCTAAATTGGGTCTATTTGGTGCCAGGGTTTTATTTTCCATGGGAAGATAGATGGATTTAAGTTCGCTAAAAAGTCAACTTATTTGTTTCAATATGTAAGCTGACAAAGGTGGCTTATTGGATGCCTACCCCCTTGGTCCTAACCTAAAGTATAATTTCTCTTGTGGCCCTGTGAGAGATTTAATGAGTTTTGTTTTAGGTTAGTTTTTTAAGGTGGCTTGACTTCACTTATTATGTGGAAGTGGGTGAGAGAAAAAAAGTGAAAAATCACATAGTTTTAAGATGTGGATATGATGTGATCCTTTACACATCCCCTATTAATCTATTTTTTTATTGTTTTCCTGCTATAAGCAAATCATGTGCGAGATAGTGGGCCACTTACAACTTGCCTAATTAATCTAAGTGATTAACTAAAGGGAGATGGAAAATTATTATTAGAGAACTCTCCATATGGTTGCCTGAGGTCACCAAAAAGGTGCACGGAGTAGAAGATATTACTTTCGTCTCTTAAGATAATTGATTCTTGGTCCCAACTCCTAGTGCAAAAATTTAAACTAAATTAATGATCTAAATAGGAAAAAATGAAAACTAGATAAGCATATGAAGATTAAGGGAACTTACTCCGGCTAATTATATGTGTTTAAATTGTCTATTTTCATAAAAATGAGTTATTTCAAATTGCAAATAAATTTCCCCCTACTTAAAATTGTGGTTTTTTGAAGATAAACTTTCAAAATTTAAAACAAGCAACTTGCAATACTAAACGTAGCCAAAAAGAAAGGTTCTCTTACAGGTTGTGAGACACCACACACGGGGGTTGACAATTTTCTGCGGGAGCATTACATTTTACAATTAGGAAAATGAAGAAAATGGTAAGAAATTTTGTCTATTTTCCTCGCACAAATGTCTCCACACATACACAAAATTTTGCGTGCGAGTTCGAAATTTGAACGTGCACAATAGGGTGCATATGTGCGAGTGAAATGTGCACATATTTCCTGCAAAAAAAAGGTTCAGGAAACACGAACTTCAAACTTTCACTTGTGGGTGAATGAGCGAGAGAAGAAAATAAGGGGAGCTATCCGAAAACACTCTAGAGTAGAGAAAAGGTCCCTACAACAAGCGTAACCATGTAACTAAAAAATTAAAGCCAATGGAGTCACCAATCCTGTGGTTATTGGTTTTGGTGCACAAGTATGCACTTCACACTTGCTTAGGAGGAGTGGTCGCTACCTACAAGCTTATGGTCACGAGCTGAGAGAAAAACAAAAGAGTTAGTAGGTTGGTGAACATGCTATAAACATTAGAACACACTAAATCATGCTATCGTATGCATATGTAGATAGAAAATAAAACTAAACTAAACATAAACACAAAATCTCATAAGGGTCAAACAAAGCAATAATACCGACGATAGGATAAAGTCCCCTCTTGTGCTTGCTATTAGGAAGAAAAGATACTACGTTTACACATTTCGGCAAGGGCCTTAACTATGAGAGTTCTAAGGCCCGGTCTGAGATGTTTTACCTTTAGCTACTAGTGCAAGGTCTCTCTCTCTCTACTCCAAAGGATTTAATTTTTGGGTGGCCATGAGCGAATCCCCTCTCTGCCTACTGCGGATTGCATTGCTAGTTTTTCTCAGGTAAATTTGGCTAGCATAATAGTGTGTTCTCCATGTGATCATTTCTTGGTGGCCATTTATAGATGAATTAAATTCTCCTTCCCACTCTCGGTACATTGGTGGATGGTGACCCGGGAGAGAGGGTTGATTATTTTGTATGCCACTTGATTCCTTTTAACACTCCTTGAGGTCCCAAGGTGGCTTAGGCAACTATCCTTGGGTGGCCTCAAGTGTGGGATCATTTCCTAGAGTGTGCCAAGTGGTCTTGGAAAGTGACTTCCGCCACTCCCAAGACCACGTGGCCCTCAGAAAGCCGCAAAAGGCGTGCTTATCGAAGAAAAATGTGTGCAAAGGTGCATTTTCCCGGCGTTACGGAAGTGTGCAATATTATTTTCCTTGGGACCTTAGATATTTTTAAAAATTTTTAGGTTCTCTAATGTGCCTTAGCCACCTTAAATCCTTCTTCCTAACATTTAATAATGTCATATTTTCTTGTTCGATTTTCGAGTGATAACAATTACCATTATGGTTATATGTTGTTTATAAGCATGGTCTCATATTAGGTCCTAGCTATGACTCTTGATATGTTTGATTTGTTGATGAATGGTTAATGAATGCATGAGCTAAAATGTTATTGTAGATATTATCGGAGGACATTAGACCTTCTTGATGATTCTCATATAAGTATCGAGAACCTATGTTTAGATATGCATTCATGACCTGTATATTACATGTTTTCAATATGTTTGATGAAATGATTGTCATGGTTAGGCATGGCTAGGTCAATATTAGCAACTCAATACTGAATGTTTATCCTTTTGGTTATGAGATTTATGCATGCGAGAATTCATAGGAAGTTTTGGGTAGTGGTTTGGAGGTTGGCTTTGGAATTTAGGCTCAAAATCCTCCAATGCATGCTCCTAACTAGAAATTTTAGGTTGCAATTGCATGGTTGCAATATTGTCTGGTTGAAGCTTCCAACTCCATAGAGGCCTTGTTGTGGGTGCGGTTGAGGGCCCACGACGGAAAGGAGGAGTCTATCTCATGGTTAGGCCTCCTGGGATGGTTTCACCAAATGTTTGTGGGTCTTGTACCACGTAAAATGTTGTGTGTTGTACCTTAAGAGATAATCCTTTAGGTTATGATAAGGAATCAATGATTAAGACATTTATATGATTGTGTCACTAAAATAATAAATGTGGTTTTAATCACCTTCAAGTTTTTACAATTAAACCCTTAGATATCAAACACAATGTACATCTCACAATGCTATTATCTGCTGATGTAAAATGAAATGACCAGAAGAAAATCCAAACTGATATGCTGTCATACAGAATATATCATCTCAAACTTCTGAGGAATTTATGAAAGAAGTAGTTAAAACAAAGGAGCGCCAATTAAGGATTTTAACTCTTGATTACATAAGTAAAAAGAGACCTGCTGCTCATTACTCTGCCTTACTCAAAGAAAGAAAACACAGAATGTGAACTAAGATATGTATCAACATAAACAGATGCCATAAACTTGCTTACTCATTCATTAATTATTGAAATCTCTGAGTACAAAAAGTGATCTGAAGGTCCAAAACTCGGAACCTTCCTTCCTCTTGAAAATTACATTAAATACAACAAAACAAACAGTTCGGAACCACTGTAACCAATTCCGACTACCACAACTACTTAGGAATTTAGAGGCTGTCTATTACATGCCTTGAAAATGTCTTATTATAATTACATTGTTTCTGGAAAAGTAATAAAATGTAAAAATATACATCCTAATCTATAGAAATTCCTAATGATGTCGCTTCATGCCCTTGGTCATCTGATTTGTCTTTCTTTGATGATGAAAACCCTTTTGGCAAGTCTATTGTCCAAGCTCTGCATTTTTTCCATATCTCTATCTTTGTCATGGGTGAATGTGTTAGATTATGATACTCCAATCTAAATGCAATAATTCGATTATAAGATGGTCCTTCTGTGAAAAGAGTTTTTACTAACCACAATAGCTGGAAATGTTTCTGCAATAAGTTGACCATTGTTTCCCCTTTAAGCACCTGATTTTTTTCATGCCTATTATCAACTTTTCTTTTTTCCATAACTAGATAATTCTCATAAGAATCCCATGGCAAAATATTTCCTTCATCTCCCCAACATGATGGCAGACCTATTCTTGTTAATTTGTAAAATAACTTATCACTTACTGCCTCTTTAATTTCCATAAGTTTCTTTTCTATAGCTTTCCTGTGATCATTTCTGACAATCATCTTATTGATCTCTACTGCATATAAGGTTCTGTCTTTAATGTCATTCTCTTCTAATTCCTGGTCTGTTTTAGAAAATTTATACCTTTTAGCCTAGATAGCCCTATTAATTGCCTTCTGCTTATCTGTCATGATTGGTTCGTCACATTCCCTGATAAGACTTTTTTCCTCTGCAACTATCTTCAAACAGCTCCAAATTGATTTCATTTCAGAAATGATATCATTCCAAATGATATCTTTGGCTTGTATCAGTGAAATGTTTCCTTTCAGTCTTTCTTTGAGATTTTTAATCTCAGCATTAGCATTCTGAATATCTGTTTTATACTTATCAACTTCATTCTCTATGATATGAATAAGCTTTGTTGTAGTCTCCAGATCTACTTGAGCCTTTTTCCAATCTCTTTCAGCCATATGCAACTCAGTATTCAATTGAACAATCTTTGCTTGAGGATCTTCATTACATGTAGGAAAGAAAAAAGTACAACTATGTTTATCAATATGATTTTGCAATGATATTGCAGTTTATTTTATTTTGGCAATTTCTTCATCTTTTTTCATTAATTGCTGTAAAAGATTTTCCTTCTCATTCTCCACCTCTGCAACTTCTGCAGCCATAGAATGTTCCCCTGTAGGAAATTTAGCTTCTTCCTCAATGTGAATATTTCTATTTCAGCACTCTGCATAAATTTCTGTACAACAGTCTTGTCACTAGGGTCCACTCCAACCTTTACAATGATTTTCTTTAACTCATCATTCTTAATTGTTAAAGCTCTTGCATTATCTTTCTCTAACTTCAATTGCTTAAGTACCTTTCCCAACATATTTTCTGCCTTCATTTCCATTGCATTTGTCTTGTTCAAGTCATTTACAATTAACTGACTAGTTTGCATATGCAAATTCATTTTATCCATCAGGGGAATCTTCTTCACATCCACAGTCACATTTACAGTATTGAAATTTTTTGAAGAACCTATTGACATGTCTGTGGGATGAGACAGGGCAATTCTGAATTGATCTTTTTCAAGATCCATGATAGTCAAAAGTCTTGTTTTATCCGGAGCGACCTGATACTCAACTTGGGCTTCCATGCTAGCCTTCATCTTTTGATTCCTTTCTTCAATATGTGTAAACAACTTCTTGATCAAAGGTACTTGCTCATGAGATATTTCATGAATCCTAGGTGAAGCAGGAACATTTTGTTCTTCTCCTAAATGTAAAGAAAAACTAGGTGGGTTAAATGTAAATTCTTCAGTCAACTTTGTTCTCTTTTCAGCCCCCTGCTCCTCATCATCTAAGTCAATCATTGTTTCTTTGCTTCTTTTGTTTGATTTTTTTGATATGATAAGGGTCTAAATGTTTGAACCTGCTAAAGTTATCACACCTCTACTTGCTATCTTCTCCAAATCTGGCCTGCTTTCATGAATGAAAGCTGAATACCCATTCTCAATTCTTCTTTTTGAAATTACACTGTGAGGGTCATAAGCCCAGCTTTCCCCTAACAACATATGCATCTCATCTAACATTTTAGAAACCTCTTCAAATGCCTGTCTCATATTGACTATAAAAGTGCCTACAGTCATGGGTAATTTGTACATATGCCCCTTTTTCATGGGCACAAAGTGAACCTGATCAATATTTAGAATCTGTCGAATAAATTCCAAGGAAAATAGCCTCATAGGTACAAACGTTGGAAGTCTGTAAGGCTCAATACTTGCTCCATATAGCCTAATTTTAGAGTAATCATAAAAAACAAACCAATCTCCAAATTTTCAAGTTGCTCCTAGATGTAAATACTCCTGAGCTTTAGGTAAAAAACAAGGTGGAGGAACTCCATTCAAGATTTTATATGCAATTGACATGAAATAACTGGCGAAATCAAACAACCCTACTTCATTTTACTCTCTTCTTACTACATCTGTCCAGAACACTACTGATTGCCTTTTCTTGTTTACATCCATAATATTCAGACCTAAATGCATGAACTCTTCCACATTTTGATATAAGAACAAGTAGACAATTAATGAAGGAAATTTAAAAGAACCTATTAATGAAAGGCTCATCAGTTGTGAATTAACTGGCTCCTGCCAATATGATGGAATATCCAGCACTGTTCTCGATTTCATCATCATAGCAAACATCCCCAAGACTGATTTATCCACTACATTGCCATCTTCTTTGCCCATAATTTCCGCAATGCTGCTTAATACTGGTTGAATTTCAGCATCAAAAATATCCATAGCAAATTCTTTGCTGTCTGGTTGAAATATCTTCATGTTTGGCTTCAAGAAGTATATGAACTGATTAAATTCTTCACTTGCAAGATTGTCATAATAGGTTACCAGGGAATCGTCAGAGAACTGAACAGATGACTCTGACTCGGGATAAAAAAGGGCTTGATGGATTAGCAGGGTAGACACTTGCAAAAAATTCTCTCCCTGACCATTCATGACAAAGAATTTCCCAGGGTACATGACTGACACCAACCAATAGATAAATTCGGGAAAAAGGTGGGTTTTTGGAATACATGCAGAAAGTATTCTAGAATTGATCATGGCAGTAAAAACAGGGGAGGCTTTGTCATTTAGGATGACTTGCTGATAAAATGGAAGATGAATTATAGAACAAAGAGCATCTTGAATACCCCCGTCAGTGTCCATGAGAGGGATATGACTAGCTGAACCCGACAAGGATGAATGCTTAGCCATGACTGAAAATTCACGTAAAGAATAACTCACAGGGTGGTCACTTCTACTAGGTTGATAGGAAACTTAAAACAGGATGCAGAGCACACTAATCAGAAAACATTTTGAAAAAACTATGCAAAGTTTGTTTAAATAGGTGGCACGGCTTCGAAATTTAATGCTGACATGATGCGCCAACAAGCTGTTAATTCGACATGGAAGATAGCTGTGAAAAACTCAGCGTCCTACGTCACTACAGGGGCTCTCGATGTACGGGAGAAAAAATTGGTTGGTGCCCCCGCAATGAATCTTCATCGTTCATCTATGTTGTCCTCGCAGTCAACCGAGTCAACTGTGGAGGCACTCATTTAATTAACTTGTGCGTTGATTGTGCCCGCAGGTTGGGCCTTTTGTTGAAGATTGAAACTATCGATGCTTTCCGCCCAACAAAATGATTGATATTTAAACATAAATACGGAACCCACTTTCATAAAGTTTAAAGTGTTTAAACTTTTAACTTTAATACATCAACATAAATGTTTTTTTATGTTAAAGTATAAGAATTTTAATACTTTAACATTTTTACAACAATTTAATTTTATTTTTTTATTTATTATTTATTTATTTTTATATTTTCAAGAATTGAAAATAAAAAGGATATGCGAATGAACCACAACATCTGGCTCCACTTGGGGATAGTGCTTTTACCACGAAACACTAAGAACCTGCAGATCAGTGCCTTCACCTCGGGCATGGAGTCAAAAATTGCTTGATGAGAAATATACAATGAGGGAAAATCGAATATATACAATGATGAACTTGTTGCTTCAGTGTTGGAAATAGTGTTTCAAATACTGCCCATTCACAGGCAGTTCTACTGCTTCTCCATCAGTATTTTCCAACATAAAAGTGTTATTTGATCTAACTTCAGTGATTTTGTAAGGTCCATACCATAAAGGATCAAACTTGCCATGTTTCCCTTTCTCTTCTCTTCTGGTATCCCATCTTAATACCAGATCTCTAGTTTGAAACATGATCTCCTTTGCCTTCCTGTCAAAAATAGACTTCATTTTTTCCTGATATGTGACCAAATTGTCTCTGACTTTATTTCTACTTTCACTCAATTCTATTACCTTATGCAATCTTCCTATCAATGCATTAGGATCCTCCTTAGCTTCTTGAAGAAAAGAAATAATTGGTCTTGCTAGTTGAGTGGGAAACAAAGCTTGAGTGCCATATAATAATTCATATGGTGACTTACCAGTGGATCTTCTAGTAGTCATTCTCACTGCCTAGAGAGAAAAAATCAGTTTTGAATCCCAATTTTTCTGGTTTTCATTGATTGTTTTTTTCAAGATCTTCACCAATGCCTTGTAATCCATTTCCTTGTGGGTGCTATGCTGTGGAATGAGACAATATCACATTATAAGTTTGACAAAAGTTTATGAATTTGATTGAGTTGAATACCTGAGCATTGTCTATTACAATCTTTACTGGACATCCAAACCTGCTAAAAATATTCTCTTTTAAAAACTTCATTACTACCAAATCATTTGCCTTTCTAGTAGGAATTGCCTCTACCCATTTTGTAAAATAATTCGTGGCAGTTAGAATCCACTTAAACTGCCCACTTGATGGTGGATTAATTTCCCCAATGAAATCTAATCCCCATTGTCTGAATGGTTCTTCAATGAAAACATGAATAAGAGGTAAAGGAGATAACCTTTTCTTTTCTGCAAACAATTGACATTTATGACAAATTACAACAACTCTGTATACATCAACAAATAAAGAAGGCCAATAAAAACCTGATTTAAGAATCTTATGAGCAGTTACTCTCCAGCTATAATGACCTCCACACAAGCATTCATGGTATTCTTTGATAACTTCCATTATTTCTTCCTTTGTCAAACATAACAGCAGGACACCAGCAGGATATTTCCAATACAATTTTGCATCAATTATAACATAAGGCTGAGCTTTAAGTTTTAGAGCTCTGTACTTAGCTCTATTGATTTAGAGAGGACAAGAAAGGAAACACAAATAGTGAATAATGTCTTTATACCAGTTTGAGCAAAGAAATTTTTATTTGATTGCTGACTTTGACTTAACCTGATCATTTTCCTCAGCCACTTCATTTAGAGGTGCAAGCAAGTTAATCCCCAAAGCTTGGAAATTAGATTCTGTTAGCAATTTAGCTAGTCCCCGTCCTTTGACTAACTTAGTAGGTTTAATGTCCAAATCATATTCTTGGATTTTGGCAATCCATTTACCTCTTTTCCCCTCCATATCACTCTGTACTAGTACATTTTTCACAACAGAATTAGGCACATATGCTACTATTTGAGAATGAGGTACATAAGTCCTAAAAGCTTTTAATGATTTAACTAAAGCATATACCTATTTCTCCATAATATTATATTTAAGCTCTGCATCTCTGAGAACTTTACTGAAAAAGGCTACAATTTTCTCACTTCCTTCTTCATTTTTCTGTAATAACACAACAACAATAGTTGATGATGATGCAAATGAGAATATTTGGAAAGGCTTCAAGTAATATGGACTGATCAAAACTGGAGCTTCTTTAATTCTGCCAAAATATTCTCTTGCATCTTTGTCCCATTTCACTTCAACATTCTTTTTCAACATATCTGTTATTTTCCTGACAATCTCTGCATAATTAGGAACAAATATTCTCAGAAAATTAATTTTCCCTAGAAACCTTTGGATATTATTTTTACTTCTAGGCAGTGGAATTGTTTGTATAGCCTCAACTCTTGCTGGATCAATTTTCACGCCTTGATTTGAAACTATATGACCCAACAACTTCCCTTCCTCTAGATCAAACAAGGATTTCTTAGGATTCAATGATAACCCAAATATTATGCACTTTAAGAAAGCTTTCTGCAGGTGCTCTAAGTGTTCATCATCAGAACCTGAAAAAAGAGTAACATCATCAAGATAAATGACTAGAAACTCATCACCCACAAAAGCAATATCCATTGCCCTTTGGAAAGTAGCTCCTGCATTCATGAGGCAGAATGGCATCCTGGCATACATGAAAGTTCCCCAAGGTGTGGTGAAAGCGGTTTTCTTCTGATCTTCCATCTCCACAACTACCTGATTATATCCAGAAAAACCATCAACCATAGACAACCTGTAAGCTCCAGTCACTTTCTGCAAAACAAAATCCATCTTCGGCAAAGGATAATTATCTTTCAGAGAAGCTCTGTTCAAATTTCTGAAATCCATACATAATCTTATCTCTTGATTTTTCTTCCTAACTGGTACCAGATTGGAAACCCAATCTGAATATCTGAGTGGGACTATGATTTTTTCTTGCAAAAGCTTCTTTACTTCTTTTTCAATTGGGGCAAGTAATAGTGGGTTAATTTGTCTGAGCTTCTGTCTGTGTGGCTTGAATCCCTCTTTTAGTGGTATTTTGTGCTGAATAATATCTAGATCATAAGTCTTTAAATCTTCATATGACCATGCAAACACATCCATGAATTGTTTGAAAATATGTAAATACCTTTCTTTATATTCATTAGGAACTCCTTTAAAAAACTTAACTATTTTAGGATCATGCTGAGTTCCTAAATTACATTCTTCCATTTCTCCATCTTGAGATACCTTTTTTTGATTTTCTTCCACATCATTAGCATCGAAAAATCTCTTAAGAGGCACTAAACCTCTGGGCAAAATGTTATCTTTCAATTGAATTATCTTATGATCCCCAATTGTTTGCTTCAGGTTTTTAAACATATCACTTTGATCACTTTCCTCAACTTCTAAATCAAATTGACTATTTTCAAAATTTCCAATCATTGTTAAAAATTGATTAATTTGATCATCATCCTCAAAAACCTGCCAATGCTTTACATTATCAGGGACTAAAGGCCCGTGTCTCAACTCAATTTCATACCTCAACCTTGGATTAATTGTTGGTTTGAATGTACTAGCTGCAACTGCCAGTGAATCTACCATTATATTCTCTTCTCTTGGAATAAATTGAATATTAAAGGCTTCAAAATAATTTTCAACTAGATCCCAAACCTCATTTCTATAGGACCTCAATCTGGGATGCTTAGTTTGACACCAATTCTTAATTTGTCTGATTATTAATTTAGAATCACCAAAAACAAAAATAGACTGAATTCCATTTGTTTGGCTGTTTGTAGGCTTAAAATTAAAGCTTCGTACTCAGCCACATTATTAGTAGATTCAAATTCCAGTTTAAAGGAAAAAGGTGAAAGGTTACCTTCAGGAGATATAAATATGAATCCAGCTCCAATTCCCTCTTTAGAAAAGGCACCATCGAAATAACACTTCCAAATTTTATTTGAATGCAGCTCCTTGTGTATAGTGGCTGAAGAAAGTTGCTCTTTTGAGTCTTCAACAAATTCTGCATCTTCATGTAGCATGAAAAAAGAAAGATCTTCTTTCTCTTGGCCATAAATGGGGGAATTACCTGAATCTTTCTTGGTTGTAGTTTTCAGAAATCTAGTTTCTCTGTATAATCTCCTTTCTTCTCCATTAAAAACAGGAATGATGGCATATGTAAAATCCAATTTCAAGACACCCCCAAGCTTTGCTCCCCAGGATCTAGACAACAACATACCAAATCTGGCCGAAATATCTGCTACTACAACATCCATCATAATACTCTTAGCTGGAATTTGAGCTAAAGAAACAACCATGTCTTTGATAAGACCTACACACTTCACCCTTTTTGAATCAAAGGAATAAAGGTCTCTATATGGCTTAGTGATTTGTAACTTTAGCTCATTCATCATGGATAGTGGCATAAGATTATGTGATGCACCAGAATCTAGCATACAATTGTGTAAAATGAAATCATGCAATAGAAATGATATATAAAAAGGTGGAACAGAGGAATCTACCTCTTCTACATGAGGCCCAAAAGTAACCACTGGCTTCTCTTCTTTCAAATTCACAATATCACCCACCTCATCAGGCTGGGATAAATTAATAAATTATGCAATTTCTTTCTTATAGCCCGGTGTTGTAGCCAACTCAAGAAGAGGTACTTGTATTTTAACTTTTTCTAGCTCTTTCAACAAACTGAAAGTTTGATTTTGTTTTGTCAGCTTTTCAGGTTCTTCTTGATTTTTGTTTAGATTTGCATGTTGCTCAGGGACAGTAAAAATCTTTTCCAACATATTAGAGTCATTAGATTTGACTTGGGAAGCCTTAGTTTGCTGCTTCTCCTTTTCTTCTACTGGATTCATGGGCTGCTTTCCCTTGTCTAGTTGTTTTATTGAATTTTTCTTTTGTGGAGTCACCATTGGAGAAGGAACTGAATCTGATTCTGTTTCTTCATCATCCTAAATTATCAACCTCTTTTTAGATCTCAATTCATACTTCTTATGTAATTCAGCTTGCATAAAATCAGTAAATTGTTAACAATAATCATCCATCTCTTCCCGATCAAATGAAATATCAGCTTCTTTGCATTCTTCTTCACATTATTTTTCACATTCTTCTTCTACACTATCTTCCATGTATATGGCAGAAATTTTCTCTTCATCTCCAATCTGATCATCATCAAAAGACTGGGAAGGAGCTGCTTCTATATATAAGGGTGCTTGAACCTGATCCCGATCTCTTCTTTCCCTCTACAGAATCTGCAGGGGTTTCTTTCTAAATTGGGGATTAAAAACTCCTCTATTTTGTTGTGTAGGTTTCTTGTTATCCAATTCCAACTTTACTAATTTGTTTGATAGATTTTTAATGACCTTGGTCATCTCATCAATCCTTTGATCTTGTATTGACTCTTCTTTAGCTTTTCCTTTATCTTGAACTGACTGCTTTTCTCGGGCCTTCCTAGTAGCAGTCATATTTGCTTCAATTTCTAAGGCATCAGTTTGGATCTTTTCAAGAGTAGGGGACCTTCTTTCCCTCAAAGTGAAACTAAAATCTGATACAAATGCCCCAGCAAAAACAACTCTTGCTCCAATCAGAGGAGGTTTCCTCTTTGCAAGCAAACTATTGTACAAATTATTGAATCTTTTAATGAAATCACTCATATTTTCATCTGGTTTTTTTCTTAATGGAATTAAAATCTATCAAAGAATAACCATGGTCTCTCTTTTCACCCCATCTTTGGATGAATTGTCTTTCTAACTCATCCCAATCATTAATTGAGCCATTTGTTAATCCTTTAAACCATTTTCTCGCCTCTCCATTTAGAGACTGCAAAAAAAGTCTCATTACCACATCAAGGTGTTCTACATTGAAATTTTCGGCAGAGGTGCAGAACAAAGGCAAGTGTTGTTCTGCAATTATTTCATCTTTACCAGTAAATCTAGGAAGCAAATTAAGATATTCTTGAGGCATTGCATTAATTGGTTGAGGAAGATTTAGTGGTGCATATCTGTTCATCAAGAAAGTAGGGGCTGCCATGTTTATGCCCTGATTGACTGCTCCTTGAGTAATGTGAATCTGTATACCAGTTGTAGGTGTGAATGAATGGGGTGAAACAACTGATAAAGGAAGGGGTTGATAAACTAAAGTAGAAAAACTGGCAACTGTATTAGGTTGAGTTTCTGTAAATGAAAAAGATATAGATTCTAAAGACTACTCTTCTAACCTTGGTTCTTGGAAATGAATGGATGAAGACAAGGATTCTTGTTCCGAGAAAGTGAGTTTCCGAGAAATATCCTTGGATGAAAGAGTATCTGAACTGCTTCCAGGTGCAGGCAGTGTGGCATCAGGTGTAGAAAGGGTTTTTGGTTTCTTGCTCTTTTTAGAAACCAAATTTTATGGACTTGAAAGGGTAGGAACCTTCTGCTAAGAGGTATCAGACCTCGTATGTGGCTTCTTATAAGCTAAGCCGAAATTTAGAAAATAAAACAAAGCTCTTTAATATTTCTTCCTCTTTGAGCAACCAAAGGAAATACAAATAAAACCCAGGGTAAAGACTTCGTTTCTTCGTTCCCCGACAATGGCGCCAATTAATGTTGTACCTTAAGAGACAATCCCTTAGCTGTGATAAGGAATAAGTGCTTAAGACATTTATATGATTATGTCACTTAAAATATCTGTCTCTGTTTTAATCACCTTCAAGTATTTACAATTAAACCCTTAGATATCAAACACAATGTATGTCTCACAATGCTATTATCTGCTTATGTTGAATGAAATTACCAGAAGAAAATGAAAGAAGAAAGTCCAAACTGATATGCTGTCATACAGAATATATCATCTCAAACTTCTGAGGAATTTATGAAAGAAGTAGTTAAAATAAAGGAGCGCAATTAAGGATTTTAACTCTTGGTTACATAGGTAAAAAGAGACTTGCTGCTCATTACTTTGCCTTACTCAAAGAAAGAAAACACTACATGTGAACTAAGATACATATCAACATAAACAAATGCCATAAAATTGCTTACTCATTCATTAATTATTGAAATCTCTGAGAACAAAAAGTGATCTGAAGGTCCAAAACTCGGAACCTTCCTTCCTCTTGAAAATTACATTAAATACAACAAAACAAACAGTTCGAAACTACTATAACCAATTCCAACTACCACAACTACGTAGGACTTCAGAGGCTGTCTATTACATGCCTTGAAAATGTCTGATTACAATTACATTGTTTCTGGAAAAATAATAAAATGCAAAAATATACATCCTAATCTATAGGAATTTCCGATGATGTCGCTACATAACCTTGGTCATCTGATTTGTGTTTCTTTGATGATGAAAACCCTTTTGGCAAGTCTGTTGTCCAAGCTATGCACTTTTTCCATATCTCTATCTCTATCCTGGGCGAATGTGTTAGATTATGATACTCCAATCTAAATGCAATAATTCGATTATAAGATGGTCCTTCGGTGAAAAGGGTTTTTACTAACCACAATAGTCAACTTTGTTCTCTTTTCAGCCCCCTACTTCTCATCATCTAAGTCAATCACTATTTCTTTGCTTCTTTTGTTTGATTTTTTTGATATGATACGGGTCTGAATGTTTGAACCTGCTAAACTTATCACACCTCTACTTGCTATCTTCTCCAAATCTAGCCTGCTTTCATGAATGAAAACTGAATACCCATTCTCAATTCTTCTTTTTGAAATTACACAATGAGGGTCATAAGCCCGGCTTTCCCCTAACAACATATGCATCTCATCTAACATTTTAGAAACCTCTTCAAATGCCTGTTTCATATTGACTATAAAAGGGCATACAATCATGGGTAATTTGTACATATGCCCCTTTTTCATGGGCACAAAGTGAACCTGATCAACATTTAGACTTTGTCGAATAAATTACAAGGCAAATATGCTCATAGGTACAAACGTTGGAAGTTTGTAAGGCTCAATACTTGCTCCATATAGCCTAATTTCAGAGTAATCCTAAAAAACAAACCAATCTCCAAATTTGCAAGTTGCTCCTAGATGTAAATACTCCTGAGCTTTAGGTAAAAAACAAGGTGGAGGAACTCCATTCAAGATTTTATATGCAACTGACAATAAATAACTGGCGAAATCAAACAACCCTGCTTCATTTTGCTCTCTTCTTACTACATCTGTTCAAAACACTACTGATTGCCTTTTCTTGTTTACATCCATAATATTCAGACCTAAATGCATGAAATCTTCCACATTTTGATATAAGAACAAGTAGAGAATTAATGAAGGAAATTTAAAAGAACCTGTTAATGAAAGGCTCATCAGCTGTGAATTAAATGCTTCCTGCCAATATGATGGAATATCCAGCACTGTTCCTGATTTCATCATCATAGCAAACATCCCCAAGACTGATTTATCCACTACATTGCCATCTTCTTTGCCCATAATTTCCGCAATGCTGCTTAATACTGGTTGAATTTCAGCATCAAAAATATCCATAGCAAATTCTTTGCTGTCCGGTTGAAATATCTTCATGTTTGGCTCCAAGAAGTATATGAACTGATTAAATTCTTCACCTGCAATATTGTCATAATAGGTTACCAGGGAATCGTCAGAGAACTAAACAGATGACTCTGACTCGGGATAGCAAAGGGCTTGACAGATTAGCAGGGTAGACACTTGCAAAACATTCTCTCCTTGAAAATTCATGACAAAGCATTTCCCAGGGTACATGACTGACACCAACCAATAGATAAATTCGGGAAAAAGGTGGTTTTTGGAATACTTGTAGAAAGTATTCTAGAATTGACCATGGCAGTAAAAACAGGGGAGGCTTTGTCATTTATGATGACTTGTTGATAAAATGGAAGGTGAATTATAGAACAAAGAGTATCTTGAATACCCCCGCCAGTGTCTATGAGAGGGATATGACTAGCTGAACCCGACAAGGATGAACGCTTAGCCGTGACTGAAAATTGACGTAAAGAATAACTCACAAGGTGGTCACTTCTACTAGGTTGACAGGAAACTTAAAACAGGATGAAAAGCACACTAATCAGAAAAGATTTTGAAAAAACAATACAATTTTTTTTTTTTTTAAATAGGTAGCGCGGCTTCGAAATTTAACGCTGACATGACGCTCCAATAAGCCGTTAATTCGACGTGGAAGACAACTGTGAACAAATCAACGTCCTACTTCATTGCGGGGGCTCTCGATGTACGGGAGAAAAATTTGGTTGGTGCACCCGCAATGATTCTTCACCGTTCATCTATGTTGTCCTCGCAGTCAACCGAGTCAACTGCGGAGGCACTCATTTAATTAACTTGTGCGCTGATTGTGCCCGTGGGTTGGGCCTTTTGTTGAAGATTGAAACTATCAACGCTTTCTGCCCAAAAAAATGATCGATATTTAAACATAAATGCAGAACCCACTTTCATAAAGTTTAAAGTGTTTAAAATTTTAACTTTAATACATCAACATAAATGTTTTTTATGTTAAAGTATAAGAATTTTAATACTTTAACATTTTTACAACAATTTATTTATTTTTTATTTTCTTTTAATTTTTATTTTTATTTTCAATAATTGAAAATAAAAAGGATATGCGAATGAACCACAACAGTTTGCATGATATGGAGATGCAGCTCCATCAAGCCCAAGAGGCTTTGACCAAGAACATGTGTGGCGCAGAGGTAACTCACTCTAATTTGTCTTCAGTTTCCTCTTCAGAAAGATGTGTTGGTTAATTTGAAAAGCACACTAGAGGTATAGGGCCCAAGTTAATGTTTAAAATGGGCTATGCAGGCAAAGGTTTAGGCAAACATGCACAAGGCATGTTTGATCCTATTTTGGTTGAGGAAAGACCTAAGAAATTTGGTCTTGGTTATGTGCAAACTAATGGCATAGACTCCAAAGCCATGAAGGCATGTGAGGAAACTTTAAGGAGAACTTTTGTTCCAAACATGTTAAGTTTGTTTTCAAGTTGATTTCCATTGCTTTACGCCTTTGTTGTAGTAAGAAGATTGTAGACATGCAGCTTATGGCGAGCATGCGAGTTCGGACAATTTTCAAGACAAGAACAATGATGTTAGTCTTCAAGAGAATGTTGGAACCTCTACTAGTTCATCTCCTTAAGAAGGCAAAAAGGATGGACATGCAAGATAGCATATGAGGTATAATTCTTCCCATACTCAAGTTGATTATGTTTCTGCAAGGCATGACAATTTTTCATGCTTAAAAGGAAGAAAGAGTTGATGTGCATATTGTGGTCGGTTTAACCATGATGTTTCGAGATGCTGGAGGAGGAAGAAGGCATACATGAAGCAGTTGAGGCAAAGAAAAATTTAAAAGAAGGTGCATAAGACTTGCACACATTGCCAGAAGAGGGGAAATGTTGTTTCCCAATGTTGGAAATTGCATCCAGATATTCGTCCCAAGAACATGAGGCAAGAGGACAGAAATACTGGCGAAAGTGGAACCAAGGATTCCATCATTGATGTGAGAATGGATGTTTCAGATGAACAAAGTTTTGCAATAGCAAAAGTTGTCATGGAGGTGGCTTGGTAAGAAGTGGTTGGACTTCTTGACACAATAAGACATACTCATTTGTATATATGCAAATTTAGATTATGTATGCATGTATATATGTTGTAATCTCACATTTGTTTGAGCCACCTTGGATCAATGATCAAGGCAGCGATGTTCAGTTACCTTCTGCAAATTTCTTGCCAAAAATTTATGAGTGAGTGCAAGGAAGATAGTTCTTGATAAGAGGACAAACACATCCGGGAAGGGAAGTGTCGACTACCTTCAAGTTAGATCTAAGACTTTTGTGATCCATAATGTAGGTAAAAGAACTTTCGGATTTATCACATCATTAGGATAAGGTCGACGTTTCGAACCAACTAATGTGGTTCATCCGGTTGGTTCAAAACGTCGACCTTATCCTAATGATGTGATTAATCCAAAAGTTCTTTTATCTACATTCAAGTTGTGGTTCAAAGGCACTAGCCATGCAAGTCAAGTGTTTGGAGGCTGAAAAGAAGAGGGTGTTGTACTCTCATCTATTGTACATATCAGTATTTCAGTATTTTGGGGTCCAAAAAATTCCTAATGGGGAGGTGTGATCAGAACTAGATCATCGACCTAAGTGATAGCTCAAAATTAAAAGTGTTCAGAAATGTGATTAAACTGAGCGACCAGATAGATCTTGTCTTCCTGATTCTGGTGCCGCAAACGATTCGAAAAACTGACATCGTATGGAGAAGTTATCGCAGTTTGAAAAGTCCAGTAAACTGCAAAAACTAGACTTTGACTAAGTTTGACTTGGAATTTTGGGAAATTGAAAAAAAGAATATTCCAGGGAATATTTCTTGAAATATTCCCTGGAATATTATGTATGGTCCAATCAGCGTATGCCAAGTGGCATCGTATTACTAGGCAATTGATTGACTTTGGAATTTTTATCCAATGGAAGGCTGCCACGTGGCAGGCCTGGAGGCCACCACGTGGCCTAGGTTCGGTCTTATAAATTTTTTGGGTCTACACGAGAATCAAACACCCTACCTCCAAATGCGCATGCAACACTCTTGAACATCTGAGCTACCGTTTAGTTCTTACCATATTAGTTCACGAGTTTGATTTAACATGTATCGAAATGCTATATGGGGGTTTGGAGGGGGCCAACCCCCTTCCATGAGACCGATAGTCAGAAACCAGGGGCTCCAAAATTTAAATTGGCGGGTGTTAAAATATTCTCTGCCAATGGTTAAGCCATGTCACATGGCAACAAATGTTTAACTCCGTGGATAATGCGACTCCAACTACAATTCCGCCAAACAGTTAAGATAGCCGCGAGTTTGTGGTCATGTAGCCACCCTCTACGGATCACATTTAAAGCTAACAATTAACTGGTGGTTAATTCGTCGGGTAAGTTGGTAGCACCCAAAATTTAGGGTGCTTTCCCAGTTTTCTCTAGTTAACTGGAGTGCTCCAGATTTGGTGCAGCTGAAGTAGGGGACACTGGGCAAAAATGAGTTCAGGCTCTATTTTGAGCTAGATTGCCCAATTTTGGGGTGCCAATAGTCAATTTAGACTATCTCCAACATTCCAGACTCAGTGGAGTAGGTTTCAGAGCCATCAAAGAGCTTCTAAGCATATTTTTGCATCAATGAAGTTCAAGGGGCCACTGGGGCCACCAGGGGGCAACAACAGTTTGAGGCCTAGCCAAGGGAGCTAGAGGTCTTTTTCAACAATCCAATAATAAATTTTGGATATTTCAGATGTTATGAAACTAATGGAATGGCTTGCAGAGCCTGTAGAGGAATTTATAAAGTTGGGAAGCTTCAGTAAAGTTCCAGGGGCCATTAGTGCCAACTTTTTCCAGCAACAGTTCAGGGCCTAGCCAGGGCAGCTAGAGACCATATGGAGCAAACCAATAGTCATTTACGACTGTAAAAAACATTATAAATCCATTGAAGTAGGTTTCAAAAGCTTTTGATGACTTCTAGAGGTAGAGAACCGATCATAGAATTTTTTAGTGACCCTAGTGCTAGGGGGTGCTGACAGGTGTTGGAGGCGAAACCAGAGCAGCCAAAGGCAATTCTCAATGAAAAAATAGTCTATCCTGACTAATTTTGGAATTCTAAATCCAATTAAGGCATTTTCAAAATCATTTTAAGACTCTTAGAGCTCAATAATCTAAAGGGAAGTTTTGGGTAGCCCTGGGCAAACCGTGGAGGAAGGCCTAGTTTGGGGATGCAGTGCTCGTTTTGAGAAAATTAATAGTCGATATTTGGTGTTTGATGTGTGATGGAGACAATAGGTGTGGTTTCAGGGACAAAAACAGAATTATGAAGGAGTTAGTGCCATAGAGAAGCTCAGTGTAGCTCAGTGCATCAACAAAAGGAATAAAGTCTAAGGGAGCATAAATCTGTTTGCAGAGTGATGATAACCATTACAGAGATATAGATGGTATTCTAAGCCATTTGGTTCAGTTTAGTAACCATTGGAGTTAAGTGTGGAACTTGTAAAATAAATTTAACCATAATCCCAAAGAGCCAATTTAGGATGACAAAGCTCATGGAGACGTAGCCCACGAGATTCGGGTGAACTCCTAGATTAATTTTGCTGTTATGCGTGGATTTTTTATTGCTACATTATGTCGCTATTATACATGTTTAATTTCAGCAAAAACAAATGGACTTAAGACACTTAAATGATTAAAAATAATACACCACTTTCAAGCATAAATTCCGCAAATTGTCAAGTATAACTTTAGATCTTTTATTTGTTTAACTGAGTGGGAGGTTCTTGAAAAGCATAACAAGTTATCCAACCCATTTTTATGTCAATTTTTTCCTTATTTCCTCACTTTTTGGGGATATTTTTTTCTATACTTTGGTATCTATGATGGATTCATATTTCCAAGTCCCAATTTTTTCATACATCATACTCACCTAAGTTAGGCTTAAGAAGTGTGTGTGTGGTGTGGGGGGGGGGGGAGAGGGGGGGGGGGGGGGTGCGGTTGTTGGTGTGCATGCACAATTATCTCTCTCTTTAAGCACACTCTTCATCATATGCAATACCATGGGTTTCCAAAACCATTGGCTCACATACCACCATTGGTAAATACAACATTTATCTTATGTGAACTCCATTTTTCTAGGAATAATGCTTCAATCATTCATTATATGAGATAATTTATACTTTATATGATATAATGCATGTCACATTTGAGGAGGGGTTAGACCCTACCTTCTAAGAATGAAAGTGAATGAACCAGTTGAGTAAACTTGTGATGCAAGCCCAAAATTTGAGGTTGCTTACTCCCAGGATTATCAAACTAATAATGTCCAATCTGGGCCAAACAGAGGCTTAGCCAAACCACCGAGTTCAATTTATTCCTTATAGCCCCAGAGTTAAAACCCTTCACTGTATATTCCTCAGAGTCAAGTGCTATAACCTAGAACTCATACAGTATGCATGTATGATTCAGGAGTAAAATACCATATAAAAAACAATGAAAAATCCTTTTAAATAATTATGGACGTCTCCCGACAGTTAGATCTTGACGAGAAGCTCGGGTGCCCTCAATGTTAACATTCGGGTTAGGCAGTGGCCGGGTGGGCTCCACCGACTCCACTCTTGTTCGGTGCAAAGCCTTTTAGCAACATATGATATCCTTTAGCCCGACTCTCTATTGTATATAAGTCCAATGCACAGTTGGGGTCTCTCCCCCTCAACTATTCCTTCCCTGCGGTCCCCACTTATATGTCTTCCAACGCTGAGTTGGCCCTGTGATTTACTCTTCCCAGTCGCTTAGAATTGGGCTCCATTCGAATCTTATGGGGTATCCATTCTGATATGACGTGGCCCAAAAAATCCTTCTTGGTCACTTAGACCTAGGGCTCAAAATGATTGAGTCCAGGCTATCCCTTCTGGGATGACATGGCCTGACGCCTCCTTCCTGGCCCTGTAGACCTAGGGCTCCAAATGATTCTTCTGGGCAAGTTCCACTTCACTATGTATGCCTAAAACTAGCCTTTGAACTATTTCCAATAGTCTCAGTGCTCCCATTTATACCTTCTAAGTGCACCCTCTCTGAACTAAACTCCTCTAGTCTATGTGCCTATATCAAATCATGAATTGTTTTCGAACTTCGAAACTAGAACGGTCGATTTCTGCTGATCAATATGGAATGATATCTCTCCCGTGCTTAAATTGGTATCAATTTTCCTGCAACTATAATACTAATAAGCCCCTACACACTGAATGAGGTATCCCTATTGAGTTTCAAATCTCTGCGTTCTCATGAACAAAATTACTCTCTTGTAATGATAAAATGCACAAAACAAGATAATTGGGACACAGTCTCCACATTAAATAGAGTCGATTCATTACTAAAAATCCATATTTACAAATAGAATTAAAAGAGACCCAGTTGGCCTAGTTTCACATTCTATGGCCCATTCTGGCCCTAAGCCAGATTTCGACTTCACAAGCCCCTCGCTTACACACTCTCTCTCTACACACTCCCCCCTTTGCTATTTTATATATCTATTATTTTACAACAATGGAATCTGTAATTGATTTAGTTCAAATCCTATAAGTTCTCACCTAAAAGCTCTAAAAAGGAACCTTTTGATCCATTAATATCTCATAAATCTATCAAACCCTTGAATCTCTCTAACACACTCATTATTCCAGAGATCTTCCCACGAGAATAGATCTCCTTGCAATCTCAATTCTTAAATCCATTTTCTCTATAATTTTCCCAAACTTATGAAAAAGACATAAATAAATAAAATCTAGTCAATTAGGGAACCAACTCCCTTGGTAAATGAAACAACCCCTAGGTCTAGTCAAAAGGATTTGACTTAGAGGTAATATCCTCCTACATCATTCTCCCAAGGTTGAAAGTTTTCATGGCCTCCTGGCCATGTCTATATTGGTGAAATCCTCTTGGATCAAAAACCTTGTTTTGTAATTGGTCTACTCCCTTGTTGTGTTGATGTTGTTCTCCTGTTTATTCTTGTTCTCCAGGCTTCTAGATCTTATGTTGCTACTGTCCACTTGCTATGTTGATGCAAAGTTCCTCTGTTAGTTGTTCCTCTTTGTTGTCGATCCTCCTTTTTATGTTGTACCTCATCCTATTTGATGATTTCCTTATGAACATACTCACCTCATCGATTACTTTTTCAATTTCTTCCTTTGGATGAGTTCTGCTGCTAGTCTTGTCCTTTGACTATTTCATATCCTTATTTATTACAAGAATTTTATAATTCTTGTAAATCTGTTGTCCATACCTTAGTTTCTCAAGCTCTGAAATATTTCCTTTATTGTTTATGAACACAAATTATTCCTCCTCTAGGTTTTTATTTACAATTTGTATGTGCATTCTTTGGGTTTCTATCCTCTGTTCCAAAAAATATAGTTCCTCATACAATTCAAAATTGATTTTAATTGTGTTCTCATCCTCTACATGATATTCATCACTCAGATTCTCTGTTAGCCACTCCTCCAAAGGTTCATCTTCAATTTCATTTGTGCTTCTTTCTGCAAGCATGACACTCCCCTCAAACATATCTTCATTTATGGCTTCAAATGATGATGTTTCCTCCTTATTTATGACATAAATTAGGGTCTATTTCACTTCGGTTTCCTCTGTTGTAATAGCTCCATCTCTATTGTTTCACAAGACAATTTCCTCCTTCTCTAGCGCTAGTTTCACGCGTTTAATGTATTCTTTTCGGTTCATGATTTTATTCTCTAAAGTATTTAGATCATCATACAATTCAAAATCAAATTGAATTGTATCACCTTCTATGCAGTCCCCACCTTCTTCTAGCCAATACGTCCAAGGTTAAATTTCAACTTTATTTCCGGTTTCATCCTCGTGCATGGGACCTTATTCAAATATAATTTATTTAGATTCTATTGTTGTTGCAATAGCCTCATCATCCACAATGAAATGTGTATACACCTCCTCCATTTTAGACATCTCCTCCATGAGTTCCAGCTCCTCAACATCCTGCATAAACATATTGTTCTCCCATTGGTCATTTCCTCCAACAATACACCACATATTAGATTTAAAATCATATAATTATTCCTTGCTTGAGGTCTTATATGTCTCATCTCCAAGCTGGCTGACCAAGTTTTATGGTTAATAAGATTGTTGATGAACTCTTCCTCCACATTTCTATTCTTTTCCACACTATGGAAACAAATTCGTGTCAACCATTCAACTTCAAACATGCTCTGATCTCTTTGGTGATCCCCCACTATTGTATAATCTCTTCTTCAAATTTCCCATATGAGCTTAACTTCATCTCTCTCTTCATGTCTTTGGCTTTCCATAACTTCTATGGAGGCAATTTCTTGAGTTAGATGCCTCTACCAAACTTCTTCTCTTCCATATGCATTGTGCCATCTGTACATTCTTCTCTGCCCTGTCTTCAAAATATTTCCAAAGCCTTAAAAAATAATTAAATATATAAATAACAAAAGCAAACAAATCCAAGCAAAGATTCTTCTAAACTTCATCTCACACCACTGAAGTACCCCTCCTTAAATCCTCTCGCGGATTCTCTTCTCCATGGCAGTCCGCCTCATCTACTTGTTGTATTCTATCAGCTTGCCCCTGTCCCCCTAGTACTTCCTCTGTTTTACCTACAAATTCAACATTATACGAAGAATTAAAATAAAAAATACGAGACTATTTTGTCTCAAGAGATGTTTCCAACACCTCATCCTCATCATTATCCTCTCCAAGGATCGGTCCTTTTTCAGGTTTACAAACATATTCTCTGACTTCATACTCAGTTGCTTTGAGTGCCTCCTCTTCCTTTTCTTTATGCATAAGCTTCTCAACATAAAACTCTCTGAAAAGCCACTTCACTCATTTTCCTACATAAACACCTTTCGTCAACCTTTCCAACAACTTCCTCTTCCACTGCTTTGTTTTCTCTCGCAGTTTCCGCTTTACTTTATTGAGTTCCGCCTTCATCTCAGTCATTTACTTCGTCCTTTATTATTCACTCATATGTTTTATTATAGTATTTGTTCTGATATCCTTTTCCTTTCTATTGTGGCTTTCATCTAGACTTCCTCTTTGACTATCTGTCATTGTCTTCATCAGTCTTTCCTCTATGATATTCTCTATGCCCACCGTGAGTTGCAACATAGCCTTTGCAGTAACAAGCCTCGTCTCTTGTTACAAAATTCCCCACCAAGCTTCCTTTCATTTGATCTTAATCTCTTGGTACTTTTCTTATTCACTACTCTTGAACTAATTTGAGCCTCCTCGCTCTAGGTTGTTGCAAGTCTTCTCATTGTCCTCTATATTTTTTCTTTAGTCTTTATCTAAATATTCCTTGCAACATTCCTGTTGTTTCAATCCTTTTTCCGCAAGCCTATTTTGAGAGCTCTGTGCCTGCTCCCTTCTTATTATGAGATTTCACTGTGTTCTCCTTGCTTCATTTATTCCTTTGAGTGTTCAACAAGCTCTCTTTTCCACCCTCTATCACAATTTCCTCTTACTGTACTCGATCACTATCTTTTATTTCTGGTTGTTCTCCACTTGCCTATCACTCCTCTTCCTGCAAATATCAAATTTAATAGACGTTTCCTCTGCAATTTATCCTTGTAATTTCAACATTGAATTTATGTTATGTTGTAATTAACTTCGTCTACAACAATCCATCACTAATCCTTGTTTTCTATCCTTTCTTCTTAGAAAATAAATACCTAAAAAATTCAAAACAAATTCTTGTTACTAGACCTTTGTAATGTATGTTTCAAAAAAAATATGCTACCTTGTTCACTCCTCCAACTTTGATTCTTTTGGATCTTCTTGTTTGTTTCCTGTGTGGGTTATTTCTGCTCTTGCATCTCCTTTTTTGACCTATGTATTTTAGTATTTTTAGATATTTCTAGTTCTTATACCAGTTGATGCAAGCCCAAAATTTGATCTTTCTTAATCCTAGGATTATCAAACTAATAATGCCCAATCTGGGATGATTAGATGCTTAGCCAAACCATCATGTTAAATTTTGTCCCTATTTTCCCCAGAGTCAAAACCATTCAATGTATAGTCCTCAGAGTCAATAACCATGACCTATTGCTAATACATTACACATGTATGATTCAAGAGTAAAATCCTATCTAAAAAACAATGAAAATCCATTTTAAATAATTTCCGATGTGTCTCAACGGTTAGAGCCCGACACAGAGCCTGGATGACCCCAATGTTAACTGTCAGGTTAGGTAGTGGCTGGGTGGGCTCCACCCACTCTACTCCTTCCCGGTGTGAATCCTTTGAGCACCATATAATATACTTCTGCTCACCCCTCTATTATATAGAAATCAAATGCGGAATTGGGGTCTCTCCCCCTCAAATATTCCTTCTGGGCGGTCTCCACTTATACATCCACCAACATTGAATTGGCTTGACGCTTTACTCTTCCCAATCGCTTAGAATTGGGCTCGAAGAAAATCTTCCGGGCTATCCCTTCGGGGATAAAGTGGCATGGTGCCTCCTTTCTGTTAAATCTAGCACATCGGAAACTAATAAATAAACACACAGAAGCACAACAGAAAATAGAGACAACAGATTTAACGTGGTTCACCCAACCAATTTGGGCTACGTCCACCAAAAAGAGGCATCAAAAATCTCATTCATCAACTGAAGAATTACAACAACAGAGTTTCTCATCTGCACTTCTCTTCCACTCACCTCACATCCCTCATCATGCTCATTTGCCTCTACGGGCTTACATTTTATAGCTGGGAGTAGAAACTAAATCATAAATTCAATCAAAACAAAAATAGGATGCAATAACTCCACATCAGGATTAGATGGAGTCAATTTAGCAACAAATCCTATTGTTGTCATATTCATGAGATTTTCTCCAAATTTAATTAAAATAAATCTCAACAATCTCCACCTTGACAACAATTAGCCTGATACCCTGTTCCATTTATTATTTTTATCTTTTTTGCAAGCCAAGAGAAGCCAGGCACCATCGTAGCTTCTCTAGCAAAACTGGTTTTGTGAACATGTCTGCACAATTTTCCTTTGTATGCAATTTTTCAAGAGAGACTCCTCGTTCAATGATAACCTGTCTTACAAAATGGTACTTGATAGGTATATGCTTTGATTTACTATGATAGGCTGGATTTTTAGCCAAGTGAATTGCACTTTGACTATCAAAAAATAACTTGATGTTGTCCTGCAACCTACCAAACTCACCAAACAAACCTTTCAACCAAACCGCTTCTTTGCAAGCATGTGAAGCAACTATGTATTCTGCTCCTGTAGTGGATAAAGCAACAATGTTTTGTAGCTTTGACATCCAGCTTATAGCTCCACCTGCAAGAGTAAAGACATATCCTAAAGTTGACCTTCTCTTATCCAAATCACCTGCAAAATCGGAATCAACATATCCGCAAATAAATTCACTACTTCTGTTATAAGTGATACAATAATCACTTGTGCCTCTCAGATATCGAAGCACCCATTTCATTGCTGACCAGTGTTCTTTTCCTGGATTTTCCATATACCTACTGACAGCCCCAACTGCATGTGAAATATCTGGTCGTGTACAAGCCATCGCATACATCAAACAACCTACTACATTGGCATATGGAATTCGAGACATATATTCCTTTTCTTCATTTGTGTTAGGAAATAAACTTAAAGAAAGCTTAAAATGGGAAGCTAAAGGGACTGAAACAGGCTTCACATTGTTCATACCAAACCTTAAGAGTATTTTCTCAATATACTTCTTTTGTGATAACCACAACTTACCATTGCTCCTGTCTCTGAAAATCTCCATGCCCAAAATCTGTCTTGCTGCTCCTAGATCTTTCATATCAAATGTCCTAGCCATCTGAGCCTTTAACCTGTTGATCTTTGTTATGCTTTTGCTTGCTAAAAGCATATCGTCAACATATAACACTAAGATAATGAACATGCCATTACTCAATTTCTTAAAGTAAACACAATGATCATATTCACTTCTTATATAATTTTGACTCATCATGAAAGAATCAAATTTCTTGTACCATTGTCGAGGCGACTGCTTCAGACCATACAATGATTTCCTAAGCCTGCAGACAAATTTCTTGTTGCAATTTTGAACAAACCCTTCCGGCTGTTCCATGTAAATCTCCTCATCTAAATCTCCATGTAAAAATGCAGTTTTAAGATCTAGTTGCTGTAATTCTAAATCAAGTAAAGCAACTAATGCTAACACAATCCGAATTGAATTTTTTTTTACAACTGGTGAAAATATCTCATGAAAGTCAATTCCTGCTTTCTAAGAAAAACCTTTTGCAACCAGCCTTGCTTTGTACCTGTCTTCTGTATCATCAACACCCCTTTTCAATTTGTAAACCCATTTACATCCTACAATTTTCCTGTCTTTAGGAAGTTGTACCAGATCCCATGTGGAATTCTTGTCTAATGCCTTCATCTCATCCTTCATAGATTCTTTCCACTTATTACTATTAGAACCTTCTACAGCTTCCTGATAGCACAAAGGTTCATCATCATTAGTGGTTAAAGCAACTGAAGTAACATAATCATCATACCTTTTAGGAGGACGTCTGATTCTCATGGACCTCCTTAAAGATGTTTCTGGTTCTTCCACAATTTGCTGATTATTATTTGTAGGAACTTCTTCATGATTTGCATTTGAAACATGTTCATGATCTACATCTGAAACTTGTTCATGATCTGTACTATCATCAGTATTTGAACGGGTTTCAAACTGAATATGTTGAATCTTAGGTACATTTTCCTGTTCCAATTTCATATCTACATCTGGATTATCGAGTGAAGATTCATTGAATTTAACATCTCTGTTAATGATGATCTTGTGAGTAGTAGGATCCCGCAACTTGTATCCCTTAGTCCCATCACCATATCCAACAAAGATATATCTTTTTGATTTAGGATCTAATTTAGAACGCTGATGTTTCGGAATTAGAGCATATGCATCACAACCAAAAACTTTCAGTTTAGAATAATCACAAGGATGACCTTTCCATACCTCTTGAGGAATTTTGCATCCTATTGCAGTTGATGGTGATCAATTTATCAAATATCAAGCCGTAGAAACTGCTTCTGTCCACAATTCCTTCTGCAAATTGGCGTTACTAAGCATACTTCTTGCTCTATCTAAGAGAGTCCTGTTCACGCGTTCAACAACTCCATTTTGCTGAGGAGTATAAGTAGTAGTTCTATGTCTTTCGATCCCAGCTTCCTTGCAATAATTATCAAATTCCTTTGAAGTAAACTCCCCACCATTTTCAGTTCTTAAACATTTAATGGTTCTTCCAGTGATGTTTTCAACTAATGCTCTAAACTGTTTGAAAACTGTGAATACATCAGACTTTTTCTTTAACATATAGACCCACACTTTTCTAGAGAAATCATCAATAAAAGATACAAAATATGACGATCCTCCATATGAGGTTGTAGGAGATGAACCCCAAACATCAGAATGGATATAATCAAGGATTCCCTTACTAATATGTTTTCCAGTTTTAAACTTCTGCTTGCTTTGTCTCCCATATAGACAATGTTTGCAGAAATCTAACTTAGAAGATTTTAAACTAGGAAGTAACTTACGATCAGATAAAAATTTTAATCCTCTTTCGCTCATATGGCCCAACTATTGATGCCATAGACGAATAGAATTGCTATCGTTTTCAGATACTGTAGAAGCATGATCTGACTCTGTTCTTCCTTCTAACTGAAAAAGATTTCCAACCTTCTTTGCTTTCATTACTAGTAAAATTCCTTTATAAAATTTCATTACTCCACCTTGAATAAAGGTTTTATATCCATTTGTGTCTAGTACTCCTAGTGAAATGAGGTTTTTTTTAGTTCAGACACGTGTCTTACATCAGTTAATATTTTATTTGTCCCATAAAACATTTTAATTTGCATGCTTCCAATTCCCACAATATTACATGAGACATCATTTCCCATGTAAACAACTCCATCATTGATTGATTTATAAGATTTAAACCACTCTTTATGAATGCACATGTGATTTGACGCACCAGAATCTAACAACCAATGTTGATCATGATTAGACAAACTAACTGATAACACTTCATACTTCATACTTGAAACGGATGCCGAAATTGTATCTGTCGTGTTTGCTTCTTTCCTTTATGTCGAAGAGTCTCCTTTGGATGTTTGTTGTCTCTTCCAACAGTACTTATTCAAATGTCCCAATTTTCCACAAAACCAACACTTTACCTTACTCTTCTTCCCTTTTGATTTTGATCGCGAGTTGTTCTGCTTACTGAAGTGTCTTTCTTTAGAACAACCTCTGACCATCATTGCTTCTGATGTAGAGGTTTCTGAATTTGACCTTTTCCTTGTTTCTTCAGATAACAAAGCTCCAACAACATCATCAAATTCAAGGGTTTTTGATGAACTAAGACTTATAGAAGTAACAAAATGATCCCATGACTCGGGCAACAAGCATAATAAAGTTACAACTTTATCTTCTGATTCAAATTTTACTTCTATACTTTCTAACTGCACCAAGAGAGTATTAAAGATATTCAAATGATCAGTTATTGCCGTACCTTCCTTCATGGGCAAGCTGTACAACTGTCTCTTCAGAAGAATCCTATTGGTTAAGGATTTTGTCATGTACAAATTTTCAAGCTTTGTCCACAAACTAGCAGTAGTTTTCTCTGACACGATGTTAAACAAAACATCATCCGCCAAACACAATCGAATGCCGCTTAGTGCTCTGTCATCCATGTCACTCCATTCTTCATCTGTCATGGCGAGAGGTTGTTTGGATTTTCCCAAAAGTGCCTTCGCCACGCCTTGTTGCACGAGTAGATCATGCATCTTAACTTTCCAGATCTCGAAGTTGTTTTTCCCATTGAACTTCTCGATCTCAAATCGAGCACTTCGTGTTTTTGCCATGTTTATCTTGACTTCTGCTCTATGGACCCTTAATTGCCTTTTTTAAATCAAATTAATAATTTGATAAAATTCCCTTTTTAGAAAAAAATAGGCCCTAGGCCCTACCTAATATGATGCCATATTGGCATATTACAATTCAAAATCGATATACCATAAATCGATATACAATGAATACAAATTGATATACCAATACAAATCGATTTTTAAATGGCATATCATAAAAATAAAACAAATCGATTTTAAACAACATTTAAATGTAAATCGATTTTTCCATTGTTAAAAACAAAGACACCTCCTTACCATACCATAGATCCTTACCATATCACAGCTGCGATGTTGAATGGAAATTTCAATAACAAAAAAAAAGGCATTCCCTTTCGATTTTCGATATTGGACCCACACAGCTTGACCACCAGTGACTAAACGTTGTCAACTCACAGCTCTTACGATTTACCCATTACACGGCAGCTCACGGTCCACGTTTGGCTCATGTTCATGGTAAACAACAAATGTTCTACAGTTTCACTGCTCATACCAGCTCACAGACCAACACACATACCAGCAATGGTCCAACAGCTCCAGTTCAATGCACATAACAGTCCACGTAGATCTGCAGCTCACGGCTCTTCTAGCTCACACGATATTCCACGGTCCACGCATCTCACAACCGACCAATAGAACCGCAGATGCGTAGTTCAACCTGCTCGGACTCCACACAACGATGGCTCAAACAGGTAGCTGTCAGCGCTGGAAACCACCACATACGCTCGTGGAATGCGGCTAGCACAACAGAAAGCTGTTTTTTTCTTCTTCACCGCAAACACAGATCGATATATAGGTAATGCAGCCTCAAACATCTGAGCAGATCGATATATATATACCATCTGAGAAAATCACATCAGCACAACCTTCACAATCATTAATTCATGTGCATACGCAGAGTTTGCACCAGCGCTCCTCGCCAAGCAGCTTATACAACAAGCTCCGATGCCAATTGTTAAATCGAGCACAACATAAACTAAAAAATAAACACACAGATGCACAACAGAAAATAGAGACAACAGATTTAATGTGGTTCACCCAACCAATTTGGGCTACATCCACCAAACAGAGGCATCGACAATCTCATTCATCAACTGGAGAATTACAATAGCAAAGTTTCTCATTTGCACTTCTCTTCCACTCACCTCACATCCCTCAACATGCTCATTTGCCTCTACGGGCTTACATTTTATAGCTAGGAGTAGAAACTGAATCATAAATTCAATCACAACAAAAATAGGATGCAATAACTCCACATCAGGATTAGATGGAGTCAATTTAGCAACAAATCTTATTATTGTCATATTCATGAGATTTTCTCCAAATTTAATTAAAAGAAATCTCAACACTTTCTAGTCGCATAGATGTGGAGCTCCAAATGATTCTTTCAGGATGATGTGGCCTAACGCTTCCTTCCCGATCGCATAGACCTAAGGCTCCAAATGATTCTTCCGGACAGAGTCCACTTCACTATATATTCCCAACGCTAGCCTCCAGACCGCTTCCAATAGTCATAATGCTCCCCTTTTTACGTTCTAAATTGGCCTTCTCTAGACTTGGCTCTTTTGAGATTTGCGCTCTTCTTCTGTGATATCTCTGCCTTTATCAAATTGTGAATCATTTTCAATTCGAAACTAGAGCAATTGATCTTCGTTGATTGACAAGGACTGCTATCTCTCTTGAGCTTAAATTTGTCTCAGTTTTATTGCAACTATAATACTCATAAGCTCCTTGCACACTGAATAGGGCATCCCTCCTTAGTTTAGAATCTTTGCGCTCTCATGAACAAACATACTCTCTTCGAATGATAAAATGCACAAAACAAGATAATTGGGACAAGTCTCCACATTTAATAGAGTTGATTCATTGACTAAAAATACATATTTATACACAAAATTACAATAGGCCCAGTTGGCTTGGTTTCACATTCTATGGCGTATTTTGGCCCTAAGCCAAATCCTGGCTTCACAATCCCTTCGATTTCACACTCTCTCTCTACACACTCCCCACTTTTCTATTCTCTATACCTACTATTTTACAACAACAAAATCTTGAACTGATTTAGTTCAGATCCTATAAGTTCTCATTTAAAACTTCTAAAAAGGAACCTTTTGATCCATTAATATCTAATAAATCTAATCAACCACTGAATATCTCTAACACACTCATTATTCCCGAGATCTTTCCATGAGAATAGATCTCCTTACAATTTCAATTCCTAAATACATTTTCTCTAGAATTTTCTCAAACTTAGGAAAAATACATAAACAAATCAAATCCACTAAATTAGGGAACTAAATCCCTTGGTAAATGAAACAACCCCTAGGTCTAGTTAAAAGGATTTGACTTGGAGGTAAGATGCTCCTGCATCAACCTGGCCATTAAAATCCAACTCCTTGATGGAAATGCACTTTACTTGGCTTATTGAGGCATAATTGTTTAGTCATGTTATGCATGTATTAAGCCTAGCATAGCTGCATGAGTTGTTATTCCATTTTATTGGATTAAATTTCATTTTAATCTAGTCATTCTTTTTAATATTTGAAGGATTTATTTTCTATGTGTTTTTTCTTTTTTTGGTGACCTGTGGATTGACAACTTGGGTAGTCTCATGCTCATGTGATATGGGGTAGATTTCTTTTGCTATTAATATAACCACTAGGTGTACCACACCTATCCCTGATGTGGACAGGGGTTAATCTACAAATTACATTTAATGAAATGAATGAAATATAAAATCTAAAAGAAGGAAGAAAATGAGATGTTGATTAACTAATCTAATTTGCATAAAAATAAATCAAATTTTGAATGGTTAAAATCTGAGTTATGGTAGACTTATCTAGGCCGACAAAACATCTATGGAAAGTATTTAGTTGATTCAAAACAAAACACTATTCTAAATATGATTGCATTCTACTGATCTTTAAATAATGTTCTATCTATCAACAAGAATGAAACCATTTTCTACCTTATGCATTGAAAGCATTAATTTTATGAAAACAGAGCATTTGATCTACTTCTAAAATAACCAAACCACAATTCTAATCTAACTTTGTTCTAGTTTTAAATCTAAGAATGATTGAAAGATAAATTTAATTTAATTCTATTCTACATTCCATGGAACGAAAGCATAAATTCTATTGCTAAGAAATTAAATGACTGTGCTGATTGAAATCAAAAGCAAGAAAGAAATGACAGAGTATCTATTGCACAAAACATATTTAATTTTAAAACCTATGGTTGTTGTATAACCGAATGCATGAATCTATTCAATTGGAAAATGATAGAGTCACATTCACGAGATGATTCAGGCGAGCATAAAATCCAATAGTCAACTGTAAATGTAAACAACTTAATTCAGGAAACATTTAAAACTAATTGACATGAAATTAAACTACAAAACAATGAGCAATTTAAACTATGAATTGACAAGAATCTGACTATGAAATAATGCAAAATTAACTATGAATTGACGAAAATATAACTACGAATCAACATGAAATTCAACTATGAAATTGATAGAAAATTAAAATACAAAAGAAACCTCCTTTCTGTGCAGGGGCCCTCTATAATAGAGCGAGTATGAAATCTACTTAGACTATTCGCACATCAGAGATCGGGAACTGGTCTTCTTTATTAAAAAAATAGAGTTTGATAGTGTAACACCGAATTATCACAAAAATTAGGCTTATGCCCGGTTTCAACAAACCGATATTTATACAGGTTTCTGAATTAATTGTTTGAGGCAATTTCGCCTATAGATAGAAAAATAAAACTAAAATTAAAAGTATATTTAGAAGCAAATTCTTCATGGATATCTCTCGATTTGCTACGTAAGAGAAAATCAAGAGTCTTCGTCCGCTGATCTCATTCCTTGACTAATCCTTGACTGCGAGCATAGGAATGATTCCTTCTTGAATTCAAGTAGGTAAGTGGGATACGATCCATGTGAGGATCATTCCAGAGATACCCATATGACCGACTTCTTCATTTGCTTCTCAAAACCTGTCAAACAATAACGGTGGCTGTAGAAACAAAAGTTTGATACAAAATTGCACGAATTCTGTAGCTAATTACAGAAATTCATCTAAATAATAAGAAACATCATAATATAAAGTAGAGACCATCTAAATGCCTTCTCAGATGTGGAATATGTCAATTATCATTGATTGAGTTCATGATTTTGTGAAATAGTAAGAATAAATAATGGAAAAGGATGCCAAATTAGGAACATTTTTGAGGTTCAAAAGACCCATTGAGGGCATATGAGCAGCTACATTCTACTCAGAAAATGCATGAGGGTGTATCAATAAATAGTTACAAATACTTATTTACAGAGGCTGCTTCCAGTTGGAGGGCACACTCCTTAGCATCTCTTTTGGACCTGCTTTCAAACTATGCCTAACAACATTTAAACTTTCAATTTCAAGGTAGTTTGTCAATGGAAAGTACAACTTTATTTAACAATGTTACCGATGAAATAGGTAACCGCAATGTTACCTACTTTTTTTTGGTAGCATAAAAAGCACCCGATTTTGAAAAGTGGTGATGCAGAATCACCATTTTTTTTTTTGGTGCACATTTTTGACACTCTAAAATTTTTATTTATGAAGTATGAATATTTGTTTTAAAATGTTAGTGATTTTCATGCTAATTTTGAAATGTATTGATACAGCATCAATTTTTTTTTTTTTTTTTAAGAGCAGTGATTTTCATGCTAATTTTGAAACGTATTGATGCTGCATCAACTTTTTTTTTTTAGAGCAGTGATTTTCATGCTGAAATGTATTGATGCTGCATCAACTTTTTTTTTAGAGCAGTGATTTTCATGCTAATTTTGAAACGTATTGATGCTTTATCAACCTTTTTTTTAGAGTGGTGATTTTCATGTTCGTAATAAAACACAAAACTTAGATAAAAAAATATATATAAAAACAATAAAAAAACCAATAAAAATGTAAAAAAAAAACAAAAATAGTTCATAAAAATAAAAATTTAAACAAAAATAAATAAATAAATAAATAAATATTTTAAAATTATATCAAAGGAAATGACAAAATTTGAAAAAAAAAACACATAATTTAAAGAAAAAAAGCAGAGAAATTGACCAAAAAAAAATAAAAATAAAACCCTCAAACATTTTTTCTAACTTATTAAAAAAAACCATATAATAAAATATATATATATATATATATATATATATAATTAAAAAAAATAAAAAT
Organism: Pinus albicaulis; assembly: GCA_034641835.2. Taxonomy (NCBI): domain Eukaryota; kingdom Viridiplantae; phylum Streptophyta; class Pinopsida; order Pinales; family Pinaceae; genus Pinus; species Pinus albicaulis. The sequence goes on along the minus strand of CM076581.1, from coordinate 43,012,303 downwards.
TCGAAAATTAAAATTTATATAAAAAAAATAAAATAAAATAAAATAAAATAAATTTAAAAATTTAAATTAAAAAATAATAATAATAATAAGAAAAAAAAAATACAAATTTTAAAATTAACAAAAAAAAAACAAATTAAAAAAAATAATTAAAATTATGAAAAAGAAAATTAAAAAAAAAACTATATCATTAAAAAACAAAAAAATGAAAAAATCCCCGTGCAAATAATTAAAAAACAAATATACATAAATTTAGTGTGTTTTTTTTAAATAAAACAATTTATAGATTTTAATCTATAATATTAAATATAAAAAAAATTAAACAAATTGAATTTAAAATAAAAAAAATTGAATAAAAAAATAATTTGAAATCTTTTGAAATTAAAATTAAAAAAAAAAAAATCAAAAAAAAAATATATATATATATATATTAAAAACAAAAAAAGAGTAAAAATAAAATCAAATAAAGATATATATATATATAGATATATGAAAAAAAAATAAAAAAATTTAAAACAAAAAAATAATAAAATTTAAAAAAAATAAAAACAAAATTAAAAAAAAAAAAAACAAATTTTATTTAAAAAAAAAAAAGAAAAAGAAAAAAAGAAAAAGAAAAAAAGGGTTTGGTGGTGGTGGGAGCGGCGGGCGGCTGGGCGTTGGGGGCCGGCCGAGCGACGCCACGCGGGCGGCCAGCCGGCCTCACGGCCCCGCCTGCTTCGAGGGCCGATTCCCCGCCGCCCCCACCACCACCAACCCCCATTTTTTTTTTTAATAATTTTTTTTTATAATTTTTATTTTTATTTTTTTTAATTTTTTAATTTTTTTTTAATTGATTTTATTTTTATTTTTTATTTTTTTATTTTTATTTTTTTAATTGATTTTTTTAAAACCTTTTTCTTCTTCTTCTTCTTTTTTTTATTTTTATTTTTTAAATTTATTTATTTATTTATTTTTTAAAATTTAATTATTATTATTATTATTTATTAAATATAATTTGTTTTGTTTTGTTTTTTTTGTTTAATTTTGTTTAATTTTTCGTAAATTTTATTATTTTTTGTTTTAATTTATTTTGTTAGTAATTTTTATTAAATTTTCTTTGTTTGTTTGTTTTTTTTTTAATTGAATTTTGTTTTGTTTTTTTTTTAAATTTTTAATTTCATAATTTTTCTTTAATATTTTATAAAATTTAATAAATTTTGTATTTTTTTTAAAATTTATTTGAATTTAATATTGTTTTTTAAATGTTTTACTTTTTTATTAATTTTGTTTTGTTAATTACATAAATTTTTTATATTTTTATATTTCAATTAAAATTGTGTATTGAAAATTAGATTTTTTTTTTAATTAAACGCAATTTTTTTAAATTAATTTGTTTTTAAATATTTTTTTATTTAATATTATTTTACTTTTTTTTTTTTTTTTCAATTTTCAATTTTTAATTGATTTTTAAAGTTTTTATTTTAACAATATTTTTATTTTTCTTTTATATTTAAAATTTATTTTTTCTTTCAAAATTTATTTGTTTATATTTTTATTTATTAAACTTTAATATTTTTGTTTTTAAATTTAATTTGTTATTTTAATATTTTTTTTTTTTAATTTAATAAAATCTGATATATATACATATTTAATTTTAAGTTCATATATATATTTTATTTTTTATACTTTAAATTTAATTTATTTTTTATACTTTGTTTGTTTTTTTAATATATATTGTTTTAAATTTAATATTTTGATTGTATTTTATTTTTACTTTTTATTTTTAATTAATTTTTCATTTTTTTACTTTTAATCTAAATAATGTTTTCTTTTTTTTAATATTTTTATTTTAAATTTTTAAATTTATTAAAATTTAATATATTTCCTTAATTTTTTTTAATTTTTATTTTTAATAAGCATTTTCTTTTTCTTTTTTTTTTAAATTTAATTTCTATATTTTATTTTTTATAATTTCCTCCTCCTCCTTCTTCTTCTTCTTCTTTTTTTTCTTTTTTTTTTTTTTTTTTTTTTTTTTTTTTTTTTTTTTTTTAATTTAATATATATATTTTTTTAATTTCTATATATTTTTTAAATTTTAATCTTAAATTTTTTTTTTTTTAATTTTTTTAATTTTTTTTGTTAAATTTTAGGTTTTTTTTAATGTTTGAATTTTAATTTTGTTTTTATTTTTATTTTTTTATTCCTATATATATTTAAATTTTAAGCTTTGAAATGTTTTTATTTTTTTAATTTATTTTTTCTTAAATTTTAGGTTTTTTTTTTAATGTTTGAATTTTAAAAATTAAAAAATGTTATTTTTATTTTTAAAAATGTCAAAAATATGACACAATTGTTTTTTTTTGTTATTCCAGTATTAATTGGTTTTGTTTTGAGGGTGTTTTTTCAATCCTTTTTTCAAGAAACAAATTTATTTTTAGAATAATTTTATAAAATGTTGAAATTTTACCTTAAAGAAAAAGCAGAAATAGTCTGAATACACACTTTTGTTTTTTAGGGTGTTTTTCAATCATTTTTTAGCAAACAATTTTGTTTTTACCATAATTTTATAAAATGTTGAAATTTGACCTTAAAAAAAAACCAAGTGCGTTCTGGAAGACACACTTTTTTTTTTTTTTTTGGGTGTTTTATCGTGTTTTTTGAGACTTTTGAGCTGAGTTCCCGTTTTGAGGTCAAATTCACCTATTTGATCAGTGTGATGTTGTGGAAAGAAGATAATATTGACACAGTGGCAGTGGTGTTTCCAGAATAAACCAGTAATTCCTTTTCCTTTATTTGTCAACATGCAAAGCACAAAATGCCTTAGATATCTATTAATCGATTAATTTTACAGTAGTTGTGAGCATAGTCATGGGAATCATGACACATTTTTTGGTTGGCACGTGCAAAGCAGAGGAATATTTAGACCTGGAAACATGAAAGTCTAGCCTCTAGGGGGACAAAAGACTATTTAATGGTTGAGAACCGAGTGTATTAAGGGTTGGATCTATTGAGATTGCATCTAAGCTTGTAAGTGCAAGAAATCTTGATAATGAATAAAAACTTGGGTACTTGGTCCACATATGTTCTCCTTCTTTCCTGTGTATTAGATTCTATTGATTTCTACTTGTTGCATTCTCATTATGTGTGATTAAGTTAGTTTTAGAGGATATTTTGTGTGTATTCTACCACTGGTTCTAATGAATCTATTGCAAATTTGAGAAGTTTTTCTTGAACCTAGGTGCTTGTAAAGTTTGTTCCCCCCCAATCACATTTTTGGAAACCAGGATAGGGTTGTGTTTTCAGAGTCGATAATAGGACTCAATTCACAATTCTCTAGTGAGACTGTTCTTTTTCATATCACTCATTGGAATTCCCCATCACCACATGGACATGGGCTCTTTATTTTATTTGACTCCATGACCAATGGTAGGTAGTAGTTTCCCACACTAGTGAATATTAAATGGTTATCACATGTGGATTAGGTTTTTTTGTGTGTATTAGATGGATGTCACGAACCTTGTCAATTTATTACTTGTTCACACAATTCTCACAGATTCAAAGATTCAATAGAGTTATGCTTTGCATTCAAGGGAGAATCTAGTCTACAAAGTGAAGTGATCTATAGTGATTGAGATGTGATCAAGGAGCATACAATGTTGGGTGTGTTTCTTCCTTCACAACTTATGTATTTACATTTCTATGGGGGGCAACAATAATTCTCATGTTTGGAGACACAATTTTTTAGTTTAAGCCAGGGTAGCCAAAATAATTCCACCTATATTAATAGATTTGAAATCTTCCTCACACATTTAGTTTTGTGTTCTTGATTCACATATATAGATTTCTGGTTTTCAAGCAACAAATTTAGAATAGGAGCAACCATAGTTGAAAATCACTAAATGGAAACAATAATTGAAGCAATGAATTATGCCCTATTGTCTTCAATATCAAATTTATTATCAACAATTCCAGCCTGAACTTATCTCAAATCAACAAGACATATAAGTGTTGTAAATTACCAAACCATGAAGACAACGATAGCTGAAAACAAATTCTGCTTCAAGACCATTTTGGACAACTAAACTTTATATATATATATATATATATATAGATAAAATATGAAGTTCAAGTATATATTCCCAGCTTCAGATAAGTTGGTACAACCCTCTAATCTCTCCACTTTTTTTATGATACTATTGGTTGTGTAATAGAGTCCCTAATCACGTGCACACTTGGTTTGAGCTGCTTTTGTCATGAGTGCCCATAATACTTCTTTTCAGGACTACATGAACCAACTGGTTCTCCATTACAATACCACAATTTGGAGATGTTCCGGGCATAATGTTGCACATAAGAGGATGTCACAAAAAGTAACAACACTGCAAGAAGTCTGCAATCAACAAATGAGCACAAGAAAAATACTGAGAATCAAATTATATAAATCATATATCTGTATATTTTATTTCAAAACTCATAATTGGGTCTAGTTCACATGGAAGAATAAGGAATATTAAGAATATTTTACCACTCGAACCAAATAAATGAAAGAACCATATCTAAGGTACTATGCATTTAATTGGTCCATCACTTCATAAAGTACATGCATACACTCTTTGAAAAGTACCTACCTATTGATTGTGCATACCTCATTGATTCCCACTAGAGTTTAAGCCCTTCCATGGATGATCATTCATGGTAGAAGATGATGCTTCTCCATTTTTCTATAGTTACCTAGAAAAGTGTCATATGTTAGCACAATGAAATTTGCTAGTGTCAAGGTATATGTGCACACACAATGAAATAGCGTCAAATGTACCTGGAATGTCAGGTAAGGTTAGATTTTCTTGCATCTCCCTTTGGTCTTGGGTTATCTCCATGGTTGTGGATTGTTGCATTTCTATAAAAATAAGCATACCACATGTTAAAGAATGGTGATGAATAAATATTTAAATCTAAAACCATGACTCTATTCAACACATGAAACTAACCTAGAAACAGATAAGGGGCATTATTTTCTCGAGGACGTCCTCACTTATTGAGGTATCGAAACTCAAATGGTTCATATTCTGATGGATCAAAATTTAAATCAATTTCCAAACCATTGTTTTTTCTCCTGTTTTTTCTTTTTTTTGCTGGGCTAAGGAAATTCTTCTTCCTCTTCAAAGATGAATCAAGAGAACCTGACCCATGTGTGAAGTCAAAATCCATAATGTGCAAATTATTGGCTTCATCTAACAATTTTTTAAACATACCAGTCAATTGGTTTGCCTTTGCCAAAGTAGTAGGAGGGTTATCTAAAATGATATGTACATGGCCAAACATCTCCTCCCTTACCAAATGAAGTGCCTTGATATCTGCATCATTAATATTTGTGGACATAAGAGTAGCATCGACATCTACATCATGGTTTTGGGGCTCTATATTGTTCTCAGGTGGGTCATCGAATATGTTATCCTCTTCATGATGATGAAGAAATGGATTTGAATTATCTGAGTGGAAATACAACCAATTAACCTTTATGGCATTCTTGCAAATGTTTCCACGAATTGACCATGGACATTCACACATTATAAAATTTGTGCGATACCGGTTGACAAGGTATTTTTTACCTCGATTTTTCTGGATTTTCACCCAATAAGCAAGGGTTATGCTCTCATGAGGACAAAAATCAGTATCTGGAATTTTTATTGCTCATTCCACTGATGATTCCATATGCTTTTCTCTCTTGTTTTTTTTTAGAAATCCTTCTTCTTTTAATATTCCTTTAACCAATAACAAGGTTCAACGATTGTTAGTAGCATATGGAACAATCAATCCATCCTCCGGGCACATTTTTTCATTCTATTAGAAATAAATGTTGTTTTTAAGTAACAATGGTATGACTCAACAACATTATTGGTCTCTTGATTTGCATGAGGAAAATCCCGACAACCTTTCACCCACATCCCCAATTGCAAATAAAACCATGTTAGTCTCAATATATGACCTTTATAGAATACACAAATGCATATGATACAAAAAAATTGTTTACTTATGAATCTGATCTCCAACAACCCAATTCTTGTGGAAATAGTCTAAAAAATTCTCTTCATCTGCAAATTTGATAAAAAATTGACTTATTGCACCTTCCACTTCATTGTCAAGAGTGTGTTTGATGATGAAACCTAACTCAATGAACATATCATTGGATTTTATGGAACCAGTGGCCAACCGATAGAATTTTTTTAACCAAGCCCTCCGTACATGCCAAAAACATAAGATCACATCACAACCCATGATCTTCCTGCCATATTCAATGCATTTTAGTGCGCTATTTTTAGAAAAAATGAAAGTTTGGTTATATCATGACAATGTTAAAGTTACCTCAAGGAAGTGATTTCAGCCAATGCATCATTGACCATGAAAGCATTGACTTTCCAATTAGGATGAGTTTCAAAAAACTTGTGCATGAGCTACTCCAACCATATTGCAATATCATCTGATGTGTTTCGTGATGCCACGACCCATGCAGCTGGCACCCTGATTTGTTTTTCATGAAATGCCACAAGTGTATACAAATGATACTGTCATATTCAACATTACATAAAGTCAATACAAGTTTTTAATCATATTGAATGTCTACAACTTGAATAAGTATATACAATCAATCATTGGAATCTAACTTACCCCATATTTATTTGTATTAAAGGTTAAATCCATGGCTAGTAAGCTATTGTGCGATAGCTTGACCATTGTCTCCAACATCCACTTTGTCTGAATCCCTATTATAAAAGGGACCTCCACACCATTGAGATTTTGGTAAAAGAAAAAATATTCCTGATGCTTTTGATACCAAAGGTTTACACTCATTTCATCCTTTTGGTGAAGTTGATAATTTCCCTTCTCCAACCTATTATATATATTTACAATAAATATTTTGCATAAGAACAAATCCCTATTTTGAGCTACCGCATCCATGTCAACATGCCTCTTAATGTGGGTTCTATACACTATATCAACAGGTACTCCCAAAAAGAAACAACTCTCTACATATGAAACAACGTCCCTTGAAAACTTTGGCCTATGCAAGGTCCTGGTCTCACCTGAAGTGTCATGTTGGCCATGAAAAGGCCAACTTGGCCCATATTCATGTTCATACATATTGAAATTTAATATTTCTCTATCAGGAATTTCATTCATAACGTTCAAAATAAAATGGCTTTAGCAACCCCTCTTTTACACAAATGAGGTCCTTCGTTTAGTTGGAGGATTTCCTCTTTTTTCCTTTGGGCCAAATGAACAATGATATTTACACCAAAAATTTCAAGTGTTAGTACATACAAAGAAAGATAAATGTGGTTTCAAAGGATCTAAACAATGCATTTTTGAAATACTCACATTTCATATCACAATGCAGCGGTAACTCGTTGTTTTGGTTCTTTGTTTGTTTTCTGTATGAACTGACAAGGATCAATGGGATTTTCTTCCTCTCCTTTGATAAAGTCAGAAACTCGTTTTAACGATTTTAAGGTAACTCAATCAATACTATTGTTTTTTCAATTTATTTCCGTCCAAACCAAGTCTTTACTAGAAAATATGATTTTGTCTTTGAGGTCTTGCACCTGAAGATCCATGATATGCTGTCAATTGCTTCACTTTCCCATTTTGAACTAATATGGTCAAAAAATATGCAAGGACATCAGAGAAATAGCCTATATAGAAACATGTTAGCAATAAACCTATCCGTTCTAAAGAAAAACAACAAAAATAAATAGATGAAGCATATACCTTTGCTGCAAGACATGTAGATATCCATGCAATCCAAACATATATTTATGTAGATCTATTCTCCTATATTCTATATAGGAGGCACATGGTGGACCATTGAAAGAATGTAATTGTTATTATTTTGAGATTGTAGGAGTTTACTGTATTTTTAGTTTATGAATAAACATAGTTGCAGATTTGAAACTCACGTTCTTTGAGTGTGTTTACTTTGTGTTGTTTGTAATCTCCAGAAGTATGTTTAGTATAATTTCTAGTTAAGCTAGCAGTATGGGTGGGTTTTCAAATGAATTTAATTGAATTGAATGTAAGAATATATATTGCTTGGGAAAAATCATGTTTTCCCTACAATATGTGTCCAAATCAACACTGTTAGGAAATGCATCAATTGAGGATGGTTAAATGAGATAACTTTCAAATTTTAGACTTCGAAGAGGCCTAATATGCCTTTATTAGCGCCATCTTTTCACCCTCTTTACATGGAACCTACCTGAATTTTGTTGCAAGTAGCTATGCAACAGAATGTAACTTTCCCGAAGGAAAATTTATTGGAAACTTCAATGGAGAATTTTGGGGAATGTTTGCTAGTAACCAGGTCTGTTTAACACATGCACTGCAAATATTCCATCTCAAAATTTACTGAGAATGGTGTGGCAAAGGTTGGCCTGGAGAATTTTGGGGAACGTTGGCTAGTACCCAAAACTTTTTAAATGTACGCCTTATAAACATTTCATCTCAAAATGTGTGGAGAAGCATGTCAAAGAAAGGCCTCCTCACCTCTCTTTGTTTTGTTGTCTACACTATAAATTACACTTTAAGTATTTGTGTGGTTTGTTTCCCAGGTTGTTGGTAACTTTCTTTCACTTCCATTGCTGAAAACTTGAACGGTGAATGCTCTATAGCTTATATCCCTTGTTATTACAAGGTTATTCTTTAAACACGATGTCTACGTGAAATACTCTAAAATTTATATTTTTTAGTTGTTTCATATTTTTGTGTTCTCACTATGATTTATGGAAGGCAAAGGCTGTGGCACAACATTACTGTTTATTGTATTTCTTGGAAGCGTGACTTTGGGCACAATTTTAGGATTATTTTTAGATAAAGAGAGTGGTACAAAAGCATGGCTTACTGTTCAAACTAATATTGGCTCACATTCTTCTCTTGGAGGTTTACTGAAGGCAACCTTTGTTCCTTTACTTGATAAAAGGATGTTATTGCTGATCCCTTTGCTTGTTTACTCGGGCCTTGAACAAGCATTTGTATGGTATATTTATTTTCTACTCAGACCTTGAACATGTATTTGTATGGTATATATTTGCTAGAAGCTTTAATACCACTGGATAAGGGAATTTTATACTCTCAATCAAATGAAAAAAGTCTCATTCCTACGAACTATGCCTTTATTTAATCAACAAACCCGGGGAAATATCCATGAAAGATACCCTAACTTTATTTGGTCAATTGTATTCTTACTTCCCAGTACTTTTTCTCACCATTTTTTTGACCCCTTTGGCATACTAACCAAGCCAATCCCATGGAAAACCCCACGCAGGATGAGAGGAAGAAGCACCAACCCTTGATGGTATACAACATGAAGAGGATAAGGAGAATAATTTCACAAGAAGATGGAGAATCCCACACTACTGCAAGAAGCAACAATGGCCCTCATCACACACAGTCCCTATCAATGAACAACAACAATAACAAGGCCATTTCAATGTATAGCAGAAGGGGAAGAACAAGAAGGAGAAGAAGTAGAAAAAATCATATGCACTTGAATTGAAATTTGAAGTTGAAGGCCTGTTTGTTAAGTCCAGTGACATCCCAATTGATTTTACAACTATAACAGAGATGGGTAATGTAAATAACAACAACAACAACAAAGAAATTTGGGCATCGGGTTGCCGTGAAACGATCAAGAGGAGACACTATGAGCTCAGAAGCATGGTTTCCAGGCGTGCTCAATCCCAACTCAGCACAACTGTTGAACATATTAAGCCAGAGGTTTCCACCGTTTCAGACCTAACTCAAGTGCCCACCAACAAGGTTAACCATATGTTGCAGAGGACTAAAAGTGCTTGGAGGGGACATAGAAAGTATGGAGCCATTCCCTTGTTTTTTATTTTTATTTTTTAAAATTTTCTATTTATCCATAGGTTGTGGGTGGAATTGGGTACAATTTCTAGGCTTGAAATTGTGCTTTTATTAAGTTTTTGCAATTGGGTTTTGTTTGAATGCTAGTTGTGTTAAGCTTGCTGCAATCTGGCACAATGGTTTTCTTTTATTATTTCACTTTAGTGATCATGTTTCAATTTGGGTCCATTGTTTTTGAATGAAATTCGAGCTTCCATAATTTTTGTGCGTTTGCTTGCCTTTGTTATTTCACACACACACACACACATATAAAATTTCTGTTGGCTTAAGTGAGTGATTTTGGTGCAGTTGCGCATTGCCTTCTATTATGCTCTTTTGGTTGGGAAGGAGTCAAGGGTTTAGGTTCTTGTAAAGTTTGTCTGAGAAAAAATGAAATGGGTACCGTTGGTCAATCTCGAGATCACAGTTCACACCTTGATATCAAGCCAATTAGAGTGCCCGTCATGAAAATAGGCAACTAGCTCAGTGGTAGAACAATCCACCTTCTAGGGGTAGTTCCTGCATTCAGGTCCTAGCCTACACCAAGTTTCAACATGGCATCAGAGCTAGGTATCGAGATTGATTAACCGTAGCAATCAGATATGAACCAAGGTGTGGCTCCGCCAAGGGTGTTGGAGATATTGATCCACACCTTGATATCAAATTGGCACGAGTGTTCATCACAAAAGGGACATATAACTCAATAGTCAGGGCCCTGAATTTGATTTCTTGTTGGGCCAATTTTCAACATGGTATTGGAGCTAGATTTTAAGATTCATAGGATGTATCTAGGAGACTTGTGGCAAGGTGTGGGTTGAATGGGGTGTTGAATATAGAAATTGACACTTCGAAATCGAACGAAATCGAACCGGTAAGAGTGCTTGTCATGAAAGGGAGCATATAGCTTAGTGGTAGAACATCCCATTGGCTAGATCAGGTCAGGTATAACATCAAGATCTATTTTAAACTACATAGTTGTTTATAGAAGAAACTTGCAGCGGAAAAGATATGAGGTTACCTTCACATTTTATTGATGGTCTCTAGGAAAAGACCATGAAACTTGCAGCGGAAAAGACTGGGAAATTTGCAGCGGAAATTTGAATGCAGGATTATGCAAAAATTTGAGCGCCAGATTCTGGTTTTGTAGGGGGAACAAGGGAGCTGGCGAGGATAAGCAGAGCAGGAGGGCACAAAGGGAAATTTGGCATTGGCAAGGAAGTTTTGATTGGAATTGGAAGGAAACGAGCTGCATTAACTACTTGGATGGAAACGATCTAACGAGTGGTTAGATCCGTTTTCAGATATTTTGTCGGATTAGATTCGATTCTAACTACGTCAGAGGTTGGAGGAATGCCCGACTGGTGATGGAAGCCAGAAATTCCTCCGCCTAGCTAGACTACTAAAAAATTGCTAAGTTGGATGCTGCAAACCTGTCGAGTATGAGGAGAACACATGTTTTTTTTTTTCTATTTCCATGCTATTTCGGGATTGTGGCTCAAAATTTAACTTGAGTTTAGCTGAGAAGACGTTCAAAAGTGCATCACTTATAGCAGAAAACTGATGGATATCATGTCAAATCCATGCAATAATGTGGCAAGATGAGCAGAAATGCAGCAAAATAGGTAGAGAAAGACCAAAAAAAAATAGTGGCAACGTAGAAATAGGCCTCCTCTAACACTGTGTAAATACAAAAATAATGGACAACAGATAAGATAAACTTGGAATATTTTATTATTCACAAAGATGTTACATATAAATACATTGTTGGATTCATCTTCCAAAGCCTTTTGGACTCCTCATGATGACCTTCTTCTTCCAAGATCTTTTGGACTCCTCATGATGATTCACCTTCCACACCATAGCTCTTAACAAATTAAATGTCCTACATCTAAAATAATTAAAAATATTATCAAGAATCCAAAATCAACTCTATAAATACGTGAACTTCAAACTTTACTTCTTCTGTATTTCCTCCAACGGAAATCTAGGAAGGCATGAGATGATTTGAAAAAAACTATAAAAACTATGGAAAAATTGTAGCAACTTACTAGATAATTTAGAGTATTCATATTCTGTAAAATAAAATTTTTGTACTGTTATTATATAAAGTGATTTTTAGATAATTATTAATATTTTATCGTTATTTATTTTAAAATTTTATCTAAAATAATTTAAAAATATATAAATACAATACAATTAATAAATCAATTTCAATTAATTTACAGTATTGAATTAAATTCGAAAATATAGAATGAATTCAAAGAAATAAACCAAAAATAAAATTGTATATGCCAATAATTTTGATAGCCAAAAAAATTGAAACTAGTTTGCATTCAATGGTATAAAATGATTAATAACTCTTTTTGAATAAATAATGCTCCTAATTCAATTATATAAGGCCTTTGGAATGATTAATAACCTTTTTGAATAAATAATGCTCCTAATTCAATTACATACGGCCTTTGGATTTTGACTATAGTAATGTTTGTATAAGAGTAAAGAGATTTATAATTTTTTTTTTTTTTTAATAAAATATTAAAAAAATTTCAAATTAAAATAGATGTGGTCTTGTATTATATAAATTTCATATCTTTATATATGAAAATATATATATATTTTTTTTCAATCTTAAAAATTAACTCAAGTCAATTAACTCAGCTCAATTAGTCAAATCCCTATTATTAAAGCACCTAATATTAAGATATTAGACATCTACATAAAGTCTCAATGAAAATATTTAAAATTTATTTATAAATATAAAATTTATTTATATTAAAAGATTTAAAATATAATATTATTCATATATAATATAATTAAACATTTTATTAGTTTTACAAACATAAATTAAATTATTTTAGTATAATTTCTAATTTTTTAATTATAATAATGATGATGATGGAAAACCTTATGGGGAACCTTAAGAGAGGAGAAAGAATCTAAGAAAGAATCTAAGTTTGATTCTTCAAAATCTTGGTTATATGGTCAAAAAATAAGGAAATAAGTGCTCCCAGATCTCCCAGACCATTATGTATGCCTTCGTAGACTTAGCAGTGAAATAGCTTCACGGAAGTGGGTCCCTTGTCCCACAAACAAGCGAGTCTCATACACCAATTCGATGTCTGACTTGACCATAACCTTAAAATTAGATTATTATTATTATTATAAGTAAATTAGCTTAAAAGATCGAGAAAATTAAATAAAATGATCAAATGTTACATAACAATCTTATTATTGTACCTACAAATTTGGATGATAAAATTGAAAATTTTCATAATTTAAATGTTACATCACAGTCTTTTATCGTACCTACAAATATACATATAAACAATGATTCAAATGTTCTGTTCAGCATTGGACAAAGGTGTATCACTGATCACCCAACAATTTACGCCATCAACGATTGTGTACATGAATTTGGCAATCCATTGTTAAGGTGAAGGGAGAATCAAACCACTTTGACTTGGTACTGGGAATACATTCCCATCTGCATAAAACAATGAAAAGCTTTGTGAAACATCCACAGGTGAAAGAAGAAACATATATAAGAGATAATATATTTATATAGCTTACTTGAATTTTGTGACAAGCTGATGCAGGAAAAATGAAATAAACACCATAGCTAATTCATATCCGAGACAAAGCCTAGGGCCTCCTCCAAAAGGTATAAAGGGCGCCTGATCTGTATCCTTGCTCTGAAAGTAGTGTGATAACAAAAAAAAAGCCCTATTGATAATAATTTTAACAAAATCAAGATAGACAAGTAAAGGCTGCCCAGAATAATTTTAAGTTCACAAGCCATGGGTTCATGTCACACCTGCCACCTGTGAGGATTGAAGACACGAGGGTTTTCGTAGTACTGGCTATCCATATTGGTGAATTGATCATATATTATGCAGGTCCATCCTCTGGGAATTGTATATCCTTCACATAAGAGCAGGATTTGTCAGAAAAAATCTTGATCATACATAAATTTAATGTAATTCAGTAAATCCAAACGGTTTTGTTTTTTTGTTTTTGTTTTGTTTTTTTAATCTATTAAATTTTCAAAATATTTTAGAATAAGTTTATATCTATTAAATTTTAAAATCAATTATCTATATAAAAATAGTCAATAAAAATTAATAGTTCAAATGATAATAAATAATAACGTGAAGTTCTTTGATATTATTACTAATTATTGCTAATCAAAATTAGACTCTTTTGAATTCCCTTAAAACAAGTTAATTCTTTGATATTATTAGTTAATTCTTTGATATTATTACTAACTATTGCTAATCAAAGTTAGACTCGAATTCCTTAAAACAAGCTAATTCTGTGATATTATTACTAACTATTGCTAATCAAAATTAGTCTCTCCTGGATTCCCTTGAAACATTCCATTGAAACAAACCGTTAATAAAGATGTTTACTCTGCCTAATATGGAAAAATACGATAAGGTTTCAGTGCTTTCATTCCAAGTATAAAAATACACTCTACCTATAAAAAGCCAGTGCTTTCATTCCCAGTATAAAAAAAACACTCTACCTATAAAAAGCAAAAAAAAGAGCTAATAAGACAGTGAACGTTCCAGACCTTTCACTTCCACATTTTCAATAGCTTTTCTGTACAGTAAGTTGTAGAGAGGTGGGTTCCCAAATCTCAACGTTTCTTTGATCACCTGAGAAGACAAACTGGAGTTTAGTTCTTGATGTTCTCATTAGGTTTTGAAAGAAAAAGGGAGAACAGTTGTGATAGTATTTAAACAGTAACTTACACTTCTGGTAAATGTCATTGATTTATAGTCCTCCCATGATAGACTCTCAGTGTCTCCTTTGCTCCGTCTGATTGCTTCTTGTTCTTCCTGAGTCAACAGGGATTATTGTCATAATCCTCAGATAAGGTGGTATCCATATATCTCATTAAACTGGTCTGATTTCAGTGATTTTTTTCTTTTTAATATTAAAAATACTAACCCTGAGTTCTGAAATGATATGTGGATTTTCAGATAGACGTTTCACTGCCCACGCCATTGTCCTTGGTGTAGTTTCAACGGCAGCAAACACACAGAGCACAACTAAATCTACTATCTGCTCCGTTGTAAATTCAATTTTTCCAGCAGCTTCCTTTTCTGTCTCATCTTTCAGTATGGACGATAACAGGTCGTCATATGAATGGTTGGATGACATGTTCTTTTTCCTCTCCTCGATGATGCTTTTGATCTGATTAGACAGCTTCTGCCTTATCTGCAAATTTAAAGGAAATTCTAACCAATGATAAAGGTTTCAAAAGCATTTCATATACAATTGGTCATATATGAAAGGTGGTGATTGTAAGGTTTGGTTGGGGAGGGGTCTGGTCACAGATGGAAGGTGATGATTTTAAGGTTTGGTTGGGGAGGGTTGATGTAGGAATTACTTGTAGATCTCTAATTAGATTGCTTTTGCTTTATAATTTAAAGGCAATTTTAATCTAAGATAAAGGTTTTAAAAGCATTTCATATATAATTGGTTACAGACGGAAGGTGATGATTCTAAAGTTTGGTTAGGGAGGGGTTGAACATTTTATATACAATTGGTTATAGATGGAAGGTGATGATTTTAAGGTTTGGTTAGGGAGGGGTTGATGGTAAGAATTACTTGTAAGGGTTGGGGTACTTTAAGAGATGTTTAGATTACATTTAATAGAGTTTGAGTTTTGCATATTTTAATGATTAGTGATTAGATTATTTATTTATGGAATTTATCTAAATATAAATATTATAATAGTGAGAAAAAAGGAAGAAGCTTTCATTGAGACAATAATCTAAATACATTTGGAAAACTATTATATATATAATTATATAACTTGCAAAAATAAATAAATATATAATTGGCAAAACCTTAGAAGTGGTTTTTTTTTAATAAAGTTGAAAAAGGTAAAGTTATATCATGTGTGCATGAAGAAATACTAAGATCACTACTCAAATAGGATCAGCATTGGCACTATTGCCAGTTGAAGCTTATAAAAAATGATGACCAAAGGAATTAGTTAGTTAAGTGGATTGAAAATTTTAAAATCAAAGGAATTTTTTTCTCTTTTAATAACAAGTTTTGTTAGAAGACAAGAGTTAAAAGTGGCTATTGATTTATAAGTATTTTAGAAAATAAAGAGAAGAAGTAGAGTAAGTTAATGGTTTAAGAGAAAGTGATTTTTTTTAATTTTTTTAAAAGAGAATGAGTTTAATGGTTTAAAGGTTTAAGAGTAGCTTTTTTATTAAGAAGTTATAACTTATAAGTTTCTGAAATCTCAATCTAAAAGCCCCTAAGCTGGATAATATAATACAAACTTTTTGGGATCAACTTCTAAGATGGTGCACTCTTTAACAAGCTATTAGTTCAAAGTTTCCTAAATTCAATGAGTAGAGTATGCACACCTCTATAAATTTTAGCAAAATTATCAAATGAAAATAATCACTTAATCCTATAAATAGAAAGTCTTATACACCAATTTAATATTAACTTAATGATAAATCAAACTAGAAATCAATCCTCATTCTAATAATTATTTATTTAAAATTTCACATTAATTTTTTAATATTAATTATTTAGAATTTTCATATTAATTGTTTTTGGATATCAATCTGAATACACTCTTTTAATCAATTTCACTAAAAACATGAATCCATCCTCATTCTAATAATAATAGTTCAAGTTTTATAAATATTTAGAGTTTTCATATTAATTATTTTTATTTTTGAATATGAATTCTGACTAAATTCTTTTATCAATTTCAATACCTTAATACGAGTAGGAAAAACATAAAGAAAAAAAACTTTAATATAGATAAAAAAGGCATAAAAAAAATACTACTAAATAGGACAAGAAATAAGTTCTTCATGAATATATTCTTATCATACTAAAGCACACATAAATCATTAAATCATAATGTCAGTAAATACAAGTGCACACATATCATACAATCATAAATCTCAAAGAGAAGTTGGATATGGAAGATAAATAACTCCTAATTACATCAATTCAATCATGTATATTACTAAGAATCACATTTATTAAATTTAAACATGGAACCCCTATTCTGAAGAATACCAGGCACAGAATACCAAGCCTATCGACATAATTATTGTTTTATTGTATAATATATTTAATAAGGATACACCTAGGAAAATCTCCCTGCATCCATTAATATATAGTATTAATATACAACTAAGGAAATCTCCCTGCATCCATTATTATATAGTATTACCTGAAAGCTTTTGTAGTAAGTTGTGCCAGGGACATTCAATGGGACGCTGTAAACCCCCTTTATCACATCACAAAAATCGCGCTTCATGTTCTCCAACTCCGGGCTCGCTGAAAGACTTAGTATGTGATTAGCCATGAGCGAAAATATCATCTGCACCATCCAAACCGAGTCGAATCCAGGCAATTAACATTAAAATTGCAATAGTCATTACATAATAATTGAATGAAGGATCGAACTTTAGACCGCGTGATGACCTCTTTTGCTTCTTGCATGACATTCACATTTCTCCCTCCCCAACCTGACAGACTGGAAGTAATGATATTTTGTATTTCCAACAGAAGCTGGTCTTTGACAACCGAAATATTCACGAAACGCAAGACAGTTCCTCGCATTCTCTTGTGAAAATCTCCATGAGCTTCAAAGATATTCCACTTTCCTAATAACTGTGTGAAGTGGGACGGATACTGAGGAACAAAAAGCCGATCATCGTTGTGCAGAATAAACTTGTTGACATCGGGATCGGTTGAGATTACCATTGGATATCCCAAAATACACGTTCTAAACACGTTCCCATACCTGCAGAAATGTGAGCACAAGTTCATCTTTCATCCGTGACAGGGCAGGGCTGTGATTTAATACTACTTGGGATTGGGGCTGTCAAAAGTTTAGGCGACTTAGTTTATGTAAATGGTTGAATTTATGTTTATGATACATTTTGAGAATATATTGGAATTTGAGTCATCAAAATCAAGAAAGATATTTAGACGACTAAATTCTGGGATATTTTTGGAATTTGCAATCTACAAATTCCTATTTTTTTTTAAAACTTATAATCAAATTAAATTTAACATATGTAAATAACCCAAATTCAAAAGTTTCTTTAAACCTACAATCAAATTTAATTTAACATATATAAATAACCTAAATTCAAATTAACCTAAATTCAAATTCTGGTTAGTGTGAAGTGATTGAGTCAAAAATAAAGGAAAACTAAACATCTAAATTTTAATAAGATAATTCACTTGTATGGCCATAATCAAGGTCTCTTGAGCACTTTGAAGTTGAAGTTTTAGGTTATTAAGGATATCATCTTTAAATTTTGGAATATTTTAAAAATTTAATGAATGAGAGTGAAATTACCATTAAACATTTTACATTCTTATTTTTATTCAGATTTTAAAATAATCTAAAAATTTAATAAATAAAAATTAAATAATCATTAACTTTACAATTTTCTATCAGATTATTAAATTTACAATCCTTTGAGTGAGAGGTGTACAAAGCAAGGAGTGAAGTGGTAGGAGACCGAGGTGTACAGAGCAAGGAGTGAGGTGGTAGGAGACCGTGCAGGTCACACGGTAAGACCACGCTGACACCCCATGAGCGATGTGGGTGGTACCACCCATGATGTATAATGACGACATTAAATACAGATGGCATATAACTCATGTTGTTAGACAAGTGTTGGGGCAAGGGCAAGTGACGACCTGGAGGAAGAAAATATATGTTAAGGATGGTAAGTTATTTCCTAGGAAGAAAAGACATGTTAAGGATGGTAGTTATTTCCTCCATGGATGTCTGTTGAGCAGATGAGTGCGCAAAGGATTTGGGAGCAGCTGCGTGTGGTATTCTTAGTACCTCTACAGGTTTTCTTAGATCCCCGGTGTGACCGAGGAAGATAATTCAGTTGCTGGCCAAACATCAGGAAGCCAAAATGGTGAAAGGGCAACCTGCCAAAAAAGAAGTTAAGGACAAAGGAAAGTAGGATAAAGGAAAGTCAAAATTGAGACCAAGGAGGTGGGAAGAAAGTCAGGGAAGTAAATAATGGATAATCTTTTCCATGCCTACCGGGTAGGGACACTTGGTCATGTGAACTCTTTGATTTCAGATTGGAAGCAAGATAAAAAAAAAAGAGAGGAAGAAGACATCTCTCATGAAGAGATGGAGATGTTGACAGATCCGGGGAATACCATCCGCAGATTGTCTTTATTTAAACATTCCATCCATATATACTGGACAATGAAATGCTTACTTGCCAAGGCCATTGTCAATGTTCAAGAAATATGCGGCGATCCAAAAGCAAGCTCTATTCTAGTTGAAATGAGCATCCATCTTCTGCAACACCACTAGAATGTTCGCCTTGGCCGAATGGAACGTCAGGTGCAGAGTATGAACCAAGTCTACATGCCTCACATGACTAAGTCAAGTGTCAAAGACTTGACACCTATCGAATAATCAGATGCCTCACATGACTAAGTTTCAATACTCTTTGTTTTTTTGAGATGCAAATTACCAATAACATTTCCTTTCTAGTTAAATCTTTAAATATAGTAGATAATAGATTTGGTTTCCGACAGACTAGTTAAAGCCATCTAGTATGTATTATGATTATAACTTTATTTTGATTCAATGAATGAATAGAAAAACAATACCAAACTTAAAAAAAAAAAAAAAAACATAAAATTTCCAAAATCTACCATAAAATTTCCAAACTCTACCATAAAATTTCCTTAAAAATATACATCAAACATTCGCTTGAAATCAATTCTACAACCTTGAGCTCCGCATATTAATGCTGGGTCTGCGACATTTAGGGATTCCACATCTACTTAGGCTTCAGGATATCTAGCTTATCTGGGTAAGGAACAATTCTTAAGAAAGTACTGAACAACATGAGGTGCTTAAGGAACAATTCTTAAGAAAGTACTGAACAACATGAGGTGCTTACATTTCACGCCGCTCCTCCATGAATTCCCGAATCCGAAAATAAAATGGGATAATCTCTCCCAGAAGGGGCCATCCTACAGCCCCTGGGGGCAGATTCCCCTGGCTCCTCTTTGGCCGTTGGCGTTGTATGACTAAACGCCACACTGCCATTGCCATTGCCATTGCCATTGCTACTAGTATCCATATCATCATACTGGTCTCCATTGCTTTCCTCAGCCAAGGCAGCAAGCGGGTGAAAAGTAGAAGTCTCATATCAACCTCACAAATGGCAATTATATTGCTTTCATCATCACCCATCGCTATTCTTTTAGAGCGGTTGGCTTTGTAAAATTTTTAATTGTATTAACACGTCTCATCATCACCCTTTGTAAATTTTTTAATTTTAATGTTGTGACTTTTGAGGACTGTTGTCTGCCATGAGCTCGTTGACATTTAGGGATTGGATGAGGAGGCACGGAGTCATTTCAATATGCAGTAGTCTTAAAAAAATTCATAGAAAAATTTATAAATTCAAGTAAGATTATGAAAATTTTTGGTAAAGAATTTTAAAATTAGGGTTATAGTAGTTAAATTTTAGTATTTTGGGTGTTTTTAGGATTTTTGATAGTGTTTAATTTATTTCTATCATTAAAAATGCATTCCAAACACTCCAACTATTTGATTTTTTTGGAAAGAATTCCTGCAAAAAAAACTACCTTCTAAACTATTCTGTTAGATGAGTAGCCCATTCCTTTTAACATAACTCAATCCAATAGCAACTAGATAAATATTAAAGATCATAAAAATCATAAAATAATATTTCATGGACAGATGTAAAGACACTAAATTCATTAAATTCATTAGTTTATTGCATGATGTTGAACATGGAGATTATTTTTTTCTTTTTATTCAACATTAGTAGATTCGAGAGAAGAGAGGCCAAGAAAAGATTTATTAGATTTGATTCTTGTAATTGAGGTGAAGGGCCCAAATATGATTTGCTTTCATTTCTTCATTCATTTTTAAGAATTATGAATGTTATATTAAATTGGCTTAAATTTATTAAATTTATTTCATTTAGAGATTTATTTAATATATTATTTTTATTTTTAGAGATTTATTTAATATATTATTTTTATTTTTAGAGATTTATTTAATATATTATTTTTACTTTTAAAAATTATGAATGTTGATATTAAATTGGCTTAAATTTATTGCGTTTAGAGATTTATCTGATACATTATTTTAAGAATTATAAATTTTTATATTAAATTGTTTTAAATTTATGATCATAAGGACCATAGAGTAATATTTCATGGACAGATGTAAAGACACTAAATTCATTAGTTTATTGCATGATTTTGACCAAGGAGATTAATTTTTTATTATTCAACATTAGTAGATGCGAGAGCAGAGAGGCCAAGAAAAGATTTATTCGGTTTGATTCTTGTAATTGAGGTGAAAGGCCCAAATATGATTTGCTTTTATTTTTTCACTTGAAAAGGTAAATATTCATTAATTACTACGAATTATGAATGTTTATATTAAATTGGCTTAAATTTATTAAATTTATTGCATTTAGAGGTTTATCTAATACATTCATTTTCATTTTTAAGAGTTATGAATGTTGATATTAAATTGGTTTAAATTTATTGCATTTAGAGGTTTATCTAATACATTCATTTTAAGAATTATGAATGTTTATATTAAATTGGCTTAAATTTATTAAATTAATATAAAGTTTATCTAATATAAGGTGACAATGTTACATTTAAAATTAATATAATAATATTTATATTAATAAATAAAAATAATAATAATAGTAAAACAAATGAAATGATATCAAATTGATGATGAGCTAGTCCAACCTATCAACAATTTTATAGTTGAAAATACATGAATTAACATTTTAATTTTATATAGAGATAAAATGATTTAAAAAAATAAATTAATTTACTTTTTTTAGTATGAGGGTTTTTCGCTACTTAATATGAATTTGACAAATGACATGTAAAAATAATATTATTGATATTGCATAATGTGTAATTCATTCTATGTTTAATGGACATATAATGTTTAAAACAAAAATATATTAATAATAAAAAAATATTTTAGTGTTACTCATAAATTAAATATATCAATGTTCAAATTAAAAAACATAATTTTACATCAATTTTATATAGAGATTTATTTTTTTCCTTTTCACTTTTTGCAATTCAAGTGAATATGAGAAAGATGTCACATAACGTTACATTTAAAAATAATAAAATAATAATTGCATTAAAAAATTTAAAAATAATATTACTAATATTAATATTATTAATATTAATATTATTGATATTACATGATATGTAATTCATTCTATGTTCACTCTACATATAATATTTAAAACAAAAAATTATTAATAATAAGAAAAAATATTTTAATGTTAGCCACAAATAAAATATATCAATATATCAATGTTCATGTTAAAAAAATCTAATAACAAATGCAAGTTTGATGTGGGTTATTAAATAATTTAAATATTTCAATATTCATGTTGAGTAAAAGTTTTTAACATAAAATATATAGATATAGAGAAAGAAGGAGAAAGTTCTTATTGCATTAATAGATGTTTTCTAATCAAGGTATGAGGAAGATTTTCAATTCTTTCAACCTTTAATATGGTAAAACATTTTATTAGTATGTTGGTTTTGACCAACATAGATCCATTTGACTCATTTACCAAGAGCCTAGAGAAATCAAATCTCTTTAGGTGAAAAAATTTCCTAGAATTTTCCACTGAGAAAGAAGTCTGCATCTTGAGAAATTCAATCCTTCTAAATACATAGTAGATATATTTGTACTGGTCATAT
Organism: Pinus albicaulis; assembly: GCA_034641835.2. Lineage (NCBI taxonomy): Eukaryota > Viridiplantae > Streptophyta > Pinopsida > Pinales > Pinaceae > Pinus > Pinus albicaulis. Next base: position 42,989,641 of record CM076581.1, on the reverse strand, counting down.
AACATTTATCATCATCCTTTCACATAGAAACGTTTATTATAGTGCAACTTTGCATACTCCATATGAGGAATATGACTAGTGGGGAGGATTCCATTCCTTCCTCCCAACCACCCAACATAACCCCAATTGGCACATTTTGTTAATAATTATCGTTAATATCAATTGATATTGAGATTATGGGTACCTGGGTAGGGAGGATTCCATTCCTTCCTCCCAACCACCCCGGATAACCCCAATTGGCACATTTTGATAATAATTCATTAATCTCTATTGATAGTGAGATTATGGGTAACAATGGATAGGATGTAAGTTTGTGCTCTTTTCTCTATGTTTAAATTTCCAGTAGATATTGGCTCATTGTAGCTTCAAAAAAAGGGGTAGGCACATATTTTCATTATGATGTATAACCCTTAAGAGGTTGACTCATGAGTTTCTTCTTAAGTGTGTCTTGTGCCTATTTCACTTAGCCTAGGGCTTATAGTGGCAGGCAACCTAATTTTAGCTAGGGTCTTGTCCAATAATAAGATTAAGAAATGACTAAATCAAACTTGGGCTTTTCCTATTAATATGAAGTAAGGACTAAACTAAACTAGAGTGTTCTAAAAAAACATATTAAGTGCACAAGGACTTGATAATGGAAATGACAATTTCTCTTATGATTTTTTTCTTACCATGTAAGATCCAAAATGAAAAAATATTTAATTGTTCTGGCACATTATAGGTTTCTAATTAAGATGCTTATAATAGAAAATACAAAACACAAAGGGATGTAAAAAATACAACCTTATTTATATTAATAATTGAAAAATAATACATTCCCATACAAGTAATATTGGAGCCCCTGCCAATGACATGTACAATTGCTCATCAATGACTAGTCTAAGACACTGAAGCACATTTGTAAATTCGGGATGGATCCACGAGACAAAGGTCACCATGGGGTTTTGATCCCGGGATCAAACTAGAACTAGACACACCAAGTTCTCAACAAACTCACAATAAGATAGACAAACTTCAGATGATCCAAATGCCTTGCTCCTATCCCCTTTTATAGGCTCGATGGACTCTCTAGAAGCCTTTAATTTATTATTTTTCTCTAAAAAGAAGGAAAATACCATCAGAAAACACCATGGACGTTTACCACAACAAATAACATGGGTAATACCATCCATCGTGAACACATCAAAATAAAAAGGAATATTAAAAATCCTTCCACGCCAAGATTGCTTGCCCTCAAGCAATTCACAAATGTTTACCAATGTGTCTGTACACAAAAATAGAGTACTAATACCAAGGTCCCATATGAATGATTGAACCATCACAACATGCCACTACATCAACCAATCAAGGGTAGATCTCTCGATGCTTGGATCTTACATCAACCCCTGAATCAACAATTCACCATTAGATCCATTCACGTGCGAACCTCCACCTAGATTTTAATCCAATTGTTGACTTAACTTGTCATCAATAGATCTACCAGATTCCAATACCACCAAACTTATTTTCCCCTGTGCCTTGGCCCTAATTGTATTATGTCCCTAGATAAGAATGTCCTCCCAACAATCATCTCATTAATTAGGTACCAACTCTTAAATCCTTGTGTGTACATACTCATACGAGGAACAATCCCACCATGCTGATGCTGCACTACTCTGATACTAATTGGGATGCTCCTAAGTTGGCGAGTCTTTGCTAAATCTCAGCCCACTTGTAAAATCCATATGGAGCGCTCCCATAATATCCATATGGAATTTTTTTCCCCTTTCCCCTAATGTACATATGTGTGTTGATAGGGATGCAATCCCTATCGACGTATCCCTGAAGAGGGATGCTTTGCGTCTCCCAAGTATATCCCTCTTGCTTCCTAGTGAGGGACTTGAGTCGTTCCTCAATGTTAGAAATATTAACCGATGACTCGACACATACTCCTATGAGTTACTCAATTTTAGACATGTTGTCTTGTAAGACCATGCCTCAGACTGTCCAAATTTTATGCTTCAACATCAAGTCCTATACTAGAAATTTTGGTGTCTTGTTGAACGTATTTATATATGTCTACACTGGATGCATAACTATCACAACTCCAAATTGAGCCTTTGAATGATTCTCTAGAAATGGATCCTCTTGCGCACTATTTTTTTCATGCTCCTCCTCATGTTGATGCTCATCATGTCAGTTTAATATTACTAACTCCTCACTCAAGTCTCCCTAAATGTCTTCTCACTCGCCTTCTCCACATGTGGAGACTATCTACTGTATGTCCTCTTTAGTTGTCGAACATGGATGCACTGGTGGACTGCTATCTACACTTGAATACTCATGGACATCCTCCTAGTAGTATATGGACTTTGTTGTACATGATTCTACCTCATAAGTACTATAAGAAAGAATTTCCTCCTTCCCATCTCTATGCTTTTCATACTGGCTAATTATTATTGGCTTGTCCTGCAAGTTGTTTTGAATAACGTCACATTATTGATCACTATCTAGACTTGTCTATTTTGATTCTTCATGTGCTCTCTTGAAGATCAATGGAACCAACTAGAGACGAATCCCCATGATTAGAAGGAATATTCTCCTGTTCTTCCCCTGTTTCCTCCTTCCAATCACCTGGGCATGAATGGTTAGGTTCCCAATGTTCCTTGCAAATAAAACATAGTCCTTTCCTTCTCAACTCATTCTTGTTGCTAGTTTTACTTCCTTTGTTCTTGCTTCCTCCATCAATCCTCGTCAACTCCCTTTTGAGTAATTTTATGTTATGCTTGACCAACATCTCAACTAATTCACAGATATATAGTGATACAACTAGTTTCTTTCTCCAAATGTACCTTAGTGTTTTGTAGATGTCAACATCCTCACCTAAGAACAGGGACGTTATATTTTTTATGCTAGTTTTGACACTGTCTCGATGAGTTGTTGTAATGTCAGTGCAAAAGTACTAGAGCATTTGAAAAATTAAATCATCACATTCTAGATTTAGCATGAATGTTTGAAAGCTAAACTCTACCATGAGTTTTAAAATTTTGCGCCTCTTCTCAAAGGTAGGAAGAATTATGTTGTCCAACCCTTGAAGGGTTTCTACTATCAACCACAATGTCTCCCTCATGATATCATTATTATAAGGTAGTAGTGGCAATGTTAAAGCTATAATCCTGCTGAGACAAGAGGTAGTTGTGAGCTTGACCTCTTCGCAAGGATGCTCCCAAATTTTGGATTGTATTAGAGAAAACATGGACGGTTTGAGATCCCAATTGAGTTTATTCCATTCTGGTTGCCACAACTTGGCTAGACATGTGTCTAATTCCTCCAAATTTCGAAGGAATATGAATGAGTTTGTTTGTTGCAACTTGGATTGAGGTGAGAAGAGCTTACCTACTCTTCCTTGTCCTTCCTTCACCTCCCATATGTGCTTCTGCTACCGAATGGCATGGAATATCTTCGAAAAAGGTTTGCTTCTCTGAACTTTATTTTGGTCTAAGGAGGTATTGCTACGAAAAGGCCCTCATTTTTTTTTTCTATTTCATTACGAATTTCATTGGCGTTTTCTGGGCACCCTTCAAAACCCATATTAATTCTTTATACAAACATTAAACAAAAAAAATCTTGTCAAGAAATTACCCTGCCTCCTTAGGTAATAAATTCAAACCGAAGATGCCCATGAAACATAAGTGAAAACTCCACTATAAATATAAGTGATTCTTCCCCTTTTTTTGTTTTAAATATATAGAAAAGTAGAAAATAAAATTTCCAAATCATATGAGCAAAAGAATAATCCCAACACTATCACACTATTGTGTGGATTTGTAAGCCTTTACAAAATATTCATACACATATTATTTCTCCACTTGCAAAAATTCTTTTACATGTCTACCCATCAACTTGATTACATCACATGACTTTCCAAATTAAAACTGTCCTGATGGAATTGAGAAAAGAGTCATAAGAAGATAACATCACCGGGTGTTGAGAAGAACTTGCTTCATATCCATGAGCTTGTGTATGTTCTCCTTGCCCTCCCCTTCTTTACTTAGCTATGATAACATGGTCATTTATCTCCCTTATATCAATATCCGTGGGTACCACTACACAATTATATGGTGTCGATTGTGGCCATCAAGTGGGCCTACCATATCCATCGAATTACCTTTTCATTATTAAAATATTTCGTTTTATCCACACCCTTAAAGAAGAAAATCTTTGTGTTCAAAGTTACAAAATTACTGGTGGATCCGAAATCTACATTAGCACCATTTGCACAAATTTACTTTTGAATCCATCAAATGATGGAAGATTGCATTCTTCATTTTGTCCATATCAACCAGAACAAATTCTTGTGCTTCACTTTGTGATGCACAAGGGTATGTTTCCCTTCACCTACTGTTGGCATCTAATGAATGAGAAGACAAATATTCCTTACCTTCTACTAAGTGTGATGTCTCTTCTACTGTTGGCATCTAATGAATGAGAAGATTGTTGGCATCTAATGAATGAGAAGAGAAATATTTATCTTATACTAAGTGTGATGTCTCGATTATCTTTCAAAGGTTGTGTCTAGATGCACATATACGTGAGATATTGGTCAACTATAAAAGGTTTGACTTCTTTCATATGTACCTTTACCCAAAATCATATGCAATAGGATCAATTACCTTGATGGATCAATGTTGATCAACATAACACAAAGTGTGCATGCTACTTCTTATTTTGATGGCCTCTTGGTCGCATGTTATTCACTAAGATTTCCTATGTACAATAGATTCTACCCTCACACACTTATGACCTCCAAGATCTCGAAATTGAGCAATGTAAAAAAAAAGGACGTGTGATTTCTTGTCCCAGGATGCGTGATTTCTTGTCCAACTGGATTGGTTGTGTCCACAGTTCCTTGCTCTTTCTGGATTAGAATCCTATGTGCACTGAAAGCCAATGTGGAAGTACCCTCATTCTTGGTCAATGAGTAGGTCAACCGGTGCTACGGATGTGCATTTCCTTTAGTTCTTCTGCCCGTGCTCCGATTTTCCAAATATCTGCTGTGCTACCCCTCCAAGAATCACATGATGAATACGAACCCTTTGCGATACGTGATGGCCTTACGACTCCTTTTTCCCATGGTATATCAAAACCTTGGCCCTTCAATATATACCACTGTTGCATGCCGAATATATTCTTCATGGTCGTTCCTTGGTGACAATGATGAGGGTCACTAAAACTATTTCTTTATTTAAAACTAAAGAGTCATCACATTTCACCTTATGGCCATCAACCCCAAGACACTCCCTCAACTTGGCTGATGTAAATCTCAGAAAAACCCTTTGTGCTTCAAGTTTGGATATTGAGCAACCCCCACGACTTTGTGACCCTTACTTGCCCTCCAGTTCTGCACAACACGAAGCTGTGGCTGTGGTCCTCCACTGGATGTAAACCTACTCACTTCCTAGCTCTATGCACTATCTTCACGAATCATTGTGGCGCAATGATTCACACAAAAATTTGGGTTAATAACTCTCGACCCTTGTTGTGACTACGTAATATACATATGATCCTCAAACTTGTTGTAGGATGACTTCAAAATTGACTAAAAAACAAGAAACCAACTAGGGTGATATAGATACCTCCAAAAGATGGAAATTGCTAGTTAGGGTAAGAAGAAATCCCACCTAAGTTATGAGAATATTAGGTTGGTACGATGCACAACTCTGATACCAATGTAAGATTCGAAACGACAAAATATTTAATTGTTTTGGAACATTATAATTTTCTAATTAATATGCTTACAATTAAAAATACAGAATACAGAGGGATTTGAAAAATGCATCCTTATTTATATTAATAATTGTAAAATAATGCATGCCCATACAAGTAATATTGGAGCCCCTGCCAAAAGCATGTATGAATGCTCATTAATGACTAATCTAATCACACTTGTGAATCTTGGATGGATCCACCAGACAAAGATCACCACGATTTTTTCATCCTGGGATTAAACTAGAACTGACCACAACAAGTTCTCAACAAACTCACAATAAGATAGACAAAATTTAGATGATCCAAATGACTTGCCCTTCTCCCCTTTTATAGGCTTGATGGACTCTCTAGAAGCCTTTAATTTATTTATTTTCTCTAAAAACAAGGCAAATAGCATGGGAGAATACCACAACAAATACCACAGGTAAATACCATCCACCCTGACCACATCAAAATAAAAAGGAATATTACATACCAACACATTGTTTCGTTGGGGGAGGGGAGGGTGCGGTGAATCAACATAAGACAAATTTACTACTTATTCAAACATTCATGAATAATAAATAAACAATATCACATATGGAACACAAGATATAAATGAAAACATATTTATAATAGAGCTTTGTAGGAACCAACTTACTATTACAAAATTTGTATGCACCAATTACAACTTATCTAAATTTTTGTTACGCAACCAACACACAAAATATAAGAAAATATAGATCAACGACTTAAAAATTATCCTCTTTGAGGGGAAAACCTCTTTTACATTACATAAATGAACAATTCTTGGATGATTCAAATGAAAAAACCTCCTTTCTATATATAGGAGTCTAAGGGGTCACAATATCATCACAACCAACAAAACAATACTAATGTAAGGGCACAAAAATAACAATAGTGGGCTTCTATGGGGCACAATAATAACAATATGGGGACTACATGAGCACAACCATAACAATAAGGGGCTACACTAACAATAAAAATAAGGGGATACACTAGTATTATAGGGATTTGACGTGCCCTTTCCTTCAAAAAAGAGTTGTCCTAAATGCTTGAGTAGTTATGGATGCTTCTATATAAATTTCTCATCCTCCCATGTGGAATCTTCAGTGGGTAATTTTTTTCGCTTGATGAGATACTTTGAAATTGATCGATTTCGTAGTTGTCGAGTTCTTGTTTCTATGACTGCACCAGGTTCCAATATGATTTTTCCTTCCTCGTCAAGTTATGGAAATATTGTTTGAACAAGGATCTTGTCACTTATAACCTTCTTTAAGAACGAAACATTGAAATTTGGGTGCAGTTGAGAAGATGCAGGAAGCTCCAATTTGTATGTCATAGTATCAATATTTTGCAACACCTTGTAAGGATCATAATACTTTGGTGATAATTTATTATCCTTCTTAGCTTGCTTGAGGGACATTTTTTTGTATGTTTGTAGCCGTAAAAATATATAGTTGCCTACATTAAAACTTCTTTCGCCGCGATGTTGATCTTCCTGTTGTTTCATTTAATTTTTCACCAAAGTGAGGTTATCCTCTAAGAGTTGGAGAGTTTTTTTTTTGATGCTCGATGTGATCTTCCACTGCTTGAACCTTAGAATTTTCTCTTAAATATGATGTGATGGACGATGGATGATATCCATAAAGTGCATAAATGGGGTCTTTTGTTTCTGTAGTATGGAAGGAAGTGTTAGAACACCATTCAACCAGAGGTAACCACTTGACCTATTGTGCCTGTTTATCAGATACAAAGCAACGAAGATATCCTTCCAAACATTTTTTCACTATATATCAGTTTTCCCATCAAATTGAGGATGATAAGATGAGCTATGAACTAATTGAGTACCCAAACAAGAAAATAATTCTGTCAAAAAATTTCTAGTGAAAATGGGATCTCTGTCGCTTACAATAATCTTTGGGTTTCCATGTAGCTTTTGAATTGTTTCCATAAATGTAGTAGCAATTGTACTGGCTTTAAATGGATGAGATAATGCACAAAAGTGTGCATACTTGGTAAGTCTATCAACTACCACCATGATGACACTCTTCCCTTCAGACTTGGGTAAAATTGTGATAAAATCCATTGCAAACTCCTCCCAACGTTGACTTGGAATGGATAAGGGTTGTAACAAACCTGGGGTATTAATTGTCTCAACTTTATTTTGTTGGCAAACCAAACATTTCGCCACAAAATTTTGAATACTAGATTTAAGGCCATCCAAAAAATATCCTTCTTAACCCCGTGGTAAGTTTTTAAAAATCCCGAGTGCCCTCTTAAGGGAGAGGTGTGCAATTCCAGAAGAATATTTTGTTTGATTTTGGGATTATTGCAAAGGTATAAGTGATCTTTGTACCATAAAGAATCATTTTTCCAGCTAAATGTATTAGATGTAATGGGATCTTGATGCAACTTTTGAATGAGTGCCCAAAATTATTCTTCATTCTTCCATTCATCCCTTGCTTTGGTTATTCAATCTTGTTGGACAATAGAAATGGAACAAAGTAATTATTCCACATCCTTATACTTTCCTGAGAGTGCATCTGAAACAAAATTTTGCTTCCCTTTTTTGTAGATGATTTCAAAGTCATAACCCAACATCTTTGTGACCCATTTTTTTTGCTCTTCTGACGATAATATTTTTTCTAAAAAGTATTTAAGACAATCACGATCCATTTTTACCTTGAAGTGTCTTCCCATTAGGTACGGTTTCCATTTCTTAAGTGCATGTAGTATTGCCAAAATTTCCTTCTTATAAATAGATTTGTGTAAATACTTTCTTGTGATTGGATGACTTTCAAAAGCAATGGGTCTTTCTTCTTGCATTAAAACAACACCAATTACATTTCCCGAGGCATCACATTCCAAAATAAATGTTTTTGTGAAGTCTGGCATAGCTAAGACCGATGCTTGGCACATTGCCTCTTTAAGATATTCAAAGGCCTTAGTTGCTTATGGAGTCCAATAAAATGCATCTTTCTTTAGTAATGTTGTTAGAGGTGCTGCTATTCTCCCATAATAATTAACAAACTTGTGATAGTGCCCTATAAACCCGAGAAATCCTCGCAGATGTTTTATGGTTGTGGGGATTTTCCATTCCTGAATCGCTTTAATTTTGTTAGGGTATACCTTAACATCCTCATGAGATACAATATGACTCAAATATTCCACCTCACGTACTCCAAAGAAACATTTGAATGGTTTTGCATATAATTGTTTCTCCTCCAATAGTTTGAGCACACTGTCAACATGTTGAGCATGATCCTTCCAAGACTCGCTGTAGATTAGTATATCATCAAAATATACTAACACAATTTTTCTAAGGAAGGGTTTGAAAATGGAATTCATCAAAAATTGAAGTTTAGAAGGTGCATTAGTAAGGCAAAAAGGAATGACCAAAAACTCATAATGACCCTCATGAGTTCTAAATGTTGTTTTCAGAATGTCTTCAGTCTTCATTCTTATTTGATGATATTCTAAACAAAGATCCAACTTGGTGAAGTAAATTTCTCCATGTAATTCATTAATGACAAGAATGAGAAATTTATCTTTAATAGTGAGAATGTTAAGCTCCATATAATCTAGAAACATGCGCGATGATCCATCCTTCTTGTGAACCAATATTATTGGACCAGAGAAAGAACTTTGACTAGGTTGAATTATATCGGCCTCTACCATTTCTGCAACCATACGTTCAATTTAATTGTTTTGGGAATAGGGATATGTGTAAGGACGAATGTTTGGAGGAACACTTCCTAGAATCAAATGAATAGCATGATCACGATCACGAATAGCTGGGAGGCCTTTTGGAGTCTCAAATACATTGGAATGATTGTCTAAGACTTTTTGGAGATTTTGAGAAATAGATGATTTCAATGTTTCAACCTCTAGTGAGCATAATTGTGAAATTATGCCCCATTGTTTTTTATTTATAAGCTTTGTCATAGCATTAGAGCTGATTATATTTCTTAGTTTCCTTGCGATACCCCTTAATTTAACTTCCTTTCATTCCAATTTTTTTTTCAAGAAAAGTTCTTGAAAATTAAAAGCCATTGTACCCAAAGATTGTAACCATTGGACTCCTAGTACAAAATCAACACCACCCATTGGAATGAAAAGCATTGGAATATTCAATATATATTCTCCCATGGATAGCTTGATATTATGGCACTTTCCAGAAAAATTTATAATTCCTCCATTTGCAACCATTACTTGACACTCTGGTGCTGGATATAGGAAGCAATTCAATTCCTTGGCTATCTTACAATGAATAAAATTATGGGTACTACTTGAATCAATCAACATTATTAAATTTTTCTTCTTGATATGTCCTTCTATCTTGAGAGTTTGAGGAGTGCTAATTCCTGTCAATGCATTACAAGATATGATCAGATTTATTTTTCTTTCTCTTGGGTTGGTTCCTGGTGTATATCCTCTTCATTCGAAGTTTCTTGTTCCTTTTCTTCCTCCTCTTCACAATCTATGTAAAATAATTTCTTCTTTACACACTTATGACCTTTAGTGTATTTGCTATAACAACTGTAGAAAATCCATTTTGCTATTTTTTATTCCAATTGTTGTGGTGTAAACCTTGTAGGTTGTGGAAGGCTAGGAGATTCAACACTTCCATATTTATAGTTGTGAGAGTTAGGCTTCCTTTTTTCCATAATTTTTCTTTCAATTTTCCTTACCAACCTGAATGCCTTCTCCAATGAATCAAGTTCCCAAAGGTGAACCTCATGTTAGATGTTATCCTAAAGTACCTATGAAGAAATCAATCCTACGCTCCTCTGGAGTATCATTTACTCTTATATTTAATTTTTAGAAGTCCTCAATTGTAATATCTCTATTTTAAACTTTTATAATTTGTGAATAAACCTAAAGGTTAGGTGGACCTAAGGAAAAATTATGTATGGACATATTTTTTTTGGAAATTAATAAATAAATGTGGAAATTATATTAGTGTATAAAGAAAAAAGTAAATTGAGACCAGGAATTCGAATCCATGGGGATGGACTAGAATCCTAAGACTTTCCCAAAATTCTCCAGAAATCCTTGGAAAAAAAAAAAAAACATTAGATGGGAGAAAAAGATCTAATAAAAGACTCAATAAAGTGGAAAATTACTGAGAAGGGGTAAGACTAAAATTGGGCTGAGGAAAATCTAGTTTTAAAAGAAGATTTTGTGGAAAAAAACAAAAGAAAAGCCTAGGATAAGGGAAACAACATCCCAAAATAGTGGGACACCATTATGGAAACAAGCTGAGAGAAAGCAAGATTAAATAAGCTATTCCTAATGTGACAAAAGGGTTGTTTATACAGAGGAAAAATTGGTCTCTGCTCGGGGGAGAGCCGGGGAACAAGCTTGTGGCTGGGAGGAAAAATAGTCTTTATACAGTGGTATGTACATTCTGTGATTTTTTCTGTTTATTATAAATTCAGATTTTGTCTACTATTATGAGTTTATAATAAATATGGAATTGAAATCAGAAGATAAATGAAAAACAAAACTAAGAAAATTTGGTTATGCTATATGTTATTCGAATGAGATATTATGTAAAGTAAACCAATGTAATTATGTGTATTGTATAATGTTATTTTCAAAAATTTAATTGCCAAATGTATTTGACAGAGTCTCAACTATAAATTAATATAGTTAAGTCTCATATTCTGTTACATAAGCTTGGTAGAGTCTAGGGGATAAACAAGCAGAATATCTAAACCCTTTCTGAAGGTCTAAATCTATTGTTTAAGTCAAAATCGAAATATGGAATTAAACTGGAAATTGAAATTATATATATAATAGATAACATTCATAATACAATGAGACACATATCTGAAATATTTCTATGCTGATATAAACTTCAGATATGAATGTAAAACAGAGGTTTTCATATATGCTGTCAAGTGGAAAATATATTAAACTAAGAATAGTTCAAATCTAAACCATACATGTGCTAACATAATATAGATAAACATAAAAGTTGTATTATCTAACTTTCATATACATAAATGTCAATTCAAAATCCTCAAGAGGAATTGAAGATGAAACTGTTCAAAATAATTATGTTTGAATTGTACAGTGTGATGTTAAAACTACATTAGGGTCATAGCCTTAGAAATATGTACGAATAAAAAAAAATAAGTTATGCAGAGTGGAGCAAATTGCTGAAGTGTCTCCATTGGTCTGATGACCAACCTGAAAATTTAGAAAATTGTCTGTCAGATACTCTGACTAATGATCACGATGAATGTCACAACTGTAGAAGATATCATATCAAACCTAAAACAAGCAGTGACGTTGAATTTAGAATTTTAATTTTGAAATTAGAAATTAAAATGTAAGAGTATATAAGGTGAGAAAGGAGACATGTAAATTACTCTTCAAATTCTAAGATTTCTCTCCTTGTATCTACAATAGCTGAAGTAATAAACATCACAAATGACATTATTATATAATATTGAATTCGAATTCATAAAAAACATGGAAAAAGGAGAGGCACATTTTTGTAGAAATGACGAACCAATCTTGAAACAATACATCCAACTGAGAAAAGACATACAACGTGTTACTGTCATAAAAGTAAAATGAAAATTATATACTGAATATTGAATAAGCTATATAAATACTTTCAGAAGGAGTAAAGCATTAATAAAAAGGAGGAGGGAAGTTTCCAAACCTGTGTGTAAAGAAGCTGATGAAATTCCTGTACAATTGTACAATTTGAACAGTATTTTGAAAATGAAATTTTATGAGAACTACCACCAAGAGGAGTGGTATAAAATCAATATTCAACAATAAATATTCTAGCGATTAAAAGAATTATCTGGAAAACAAGTGACGAATCCAGAAATCGGAATGTGGAAAATTCAATTTAATTCTTCGCAAGAATAATTTATTAAAGATATAAACTAATTAGAATTCTAGAATAAGAAAAACCTAGAAGTATGACTGTGTGGATATAGTCATAAATTCTTACATGAATTCATTAAATGAATGTTTTAGCAAGGAAATTAAATAGAAAAAATTATTAACTAAAAGCTAATAAAAAGAACTACAATAATTACAAAGATAATGTAATATTCCCAATTAGCCATGAGCTAGTTGGAATATTTATTTTGGTTTTTGCTTCTTTGTTTGATGAATAAGAGGGTATGGAGACCCATAAATCTCCATAGTAGGAATAAAATCACTCCTAATGTGAAAGGAGGTAATCTTAGTAGCTTAATTAAGCACCCTTGTGTGTGAAAAGGGGCGGGAGCATGAAGACTGGGTCAACTTTGACCAAATCAACTGCGCTGTTATGGAGGAGTGGACATTTGTTGAGGGACAACGTAGTTTTGGAGGGATATCTCATGCATGGAGTTATTTTCTCCCGAACTAAAACCCTCAGTCATCATGGTTCGAGCATACGATGGTCGTCCTTCGACCCCCGTTGGTCTCTACCAAAACGTCCCGGTTTTCTTAGCCGAAAAGACGGTCCACATATACATTGAAGTCTTGGACGCTCACTTGGACTACAATATACTCCTTGGATGAAGTTATATGTACACCATGTCTGCCATAGCCTCCTTCGTTTTCTGCCCCACGAGGACCGCATCGTTACTGTAGACCAATTGACGCATAATGAGAAGCAACCCCTAACCAACACCGATGTAATTCTACCCTATGTAGATACATCCTCGGATGCTCTCTCACAGTACCAAGAATATGGCCCCGGCCAATTCAAACCGTTGTCTGTTCTAGGGTCATTCTTAAGAGATCCTCCCATAATCCTTGAGTCATCACTCGATGTCACAAGGGCTCCGATGTGCATGATGTCCACATCAAGCACTGAAGCTGGTCAGGAAATGAACACAAGCAGCAATGGCACTAAGTCATCGGCCACGGTAGCCTCTCTAGCTTGCGCCGCCTCCCAAACCCCTTTCCTCTACCCCCCAACTGGTTTCGTCTCCCAGCAGGCTTTGGCAACATTGGTATTACCCAACATATCGTTGGAAATTCTAGTTTGGAACAGGAGCCACCCACATTACTGCCACTGGATTGAAGCCCCTCAGTCTCGAGGAGGCCCCACCCATCCAAGAAACAGTCGAAACCATCCTCACAAAGGAAATTCCCATTGCAAAACCGGTGATTACGACTAAGAAAACCGAGAAGAGAGGAAAGAAGATGGTGACCCCCGCCATTCAACGGGAATCACCAGTCTGTGCCATATGCGACGTTATAGGTCACCCTACCCATATCTGTCCAGAGTTGGATGAGTTAAAACCACTCCTTAGATCTGAGACAGAAATTGTGACGCCGCGTTTCCGAAAAAAGGAACCTGCCACCAAAGGTAAAGGCAAAGCACTGCGTACCAATCACGCATGCGCTCTCTGTAGTAACTACGGGCACTACACCCATCATTTCCCAGATATCCCACAATATAAGGATTCCTTACACTCCATCGAGCGATCCTATCAAGAGGATCCCTCCACCCAGGCATCCATAAATTAACATTGTAACATCCTATATCTACAGGAAGAGCGACAATCACCTGAAATACTTCCTGCCAGACCCCCTCCCCCAATCGAAAGGTGTGTACTTTGTGATTAACTTGATCATTTGATCATTGACTTCCCAACTTTGGAAATGTTCCAATGATGGTACCCAGTCCATATAGTATACCACAACGAAATGGACGTCCCATATTCATGTCAGATATGCGGTGACAACCACCCAGTACATTGTTGCCACTACATACCGAGGTTCTGCATAGCCCTAGCCTGTATGCGATCAATCATAGTCCGCCTCTCCCGAGAAGATGGCATAGACTCGGAATCCATGAACAGTTCGAAAACTCAGGAGGATGTGACAGACCGATCCAGCCCGTTCTTGTCAACTGAAAGATGACCATTCAGGGATATTCACCCCCCACCAAATGCCGACGACACGGTACATCATATACGATTCATATCATCATGTATCAGAACCATGAATCGAGCTATTTTCTCATCTACCACAGGTGTCGAGACAACTGCAATTACGAGAGTAGCTGTGCCTATGACAGTGTAGACCCAATCAATCTGCACTCTGTCGACCGCGTCTGGCTCCACGACATCCACCATGGAATCTTTCTCGTGTGTCTCAACTAGCTCCGTATGGATTAACCTCGTACAGCATAACGCTACACAGGAAAAATCCCCCTTCAGATCCTTGTTTCATTCGGATGAGGATATCCTTGAGGCTATGGTGGAGCCAGATTATCCATGGGATGCAATGCATCACTGTTTGCTTTTTCTCCCCAAGAAAATGCTCAGTCCTAACAAGACAAATGAACAAGATATCTACGCGATCGAATCAAAATATTTCCTACCATCAAGGAAGGTCAATTGGTTCAAAAACCACATCCTAGCGCCCGATGCTTTTGAGGAAGGAAATATGTCGAATATATCACCTACCATTAAGGTGAACATATCCCAAAATCTGGCAAAGGTCGAAGAAATATCTTTGGGGGCAGCATGCTCTCCAGAAGAAATAACCTCTTATACCAAATTGCTACAAGAGTATAGAGATATATTCGCATGGGACTACTCAGAAATTCCTGGGCTTAGACCTACTATCGTAGAGCACCATATTGACATTTGGCCTGATGTACCTCCAATGCGCTAGAAACAACGTCAACTGCACCCATCTAAGGTAGAAGCAATAAAAAGAGAAATCAACAAGCTTCACAAAGCCAAGTTTATCTACCCTATCACCTATACATCATGGGTTTCCAACCCTGTTCCCTTCATGAAAAAATAGAGCACTATACGCATATGTACTGATTTTTGGGATTTGAACAAAGCTTGTCCTAAAGACAATTATCCCACTCCATTCATCGACCAAGTCATCGACGCATGCACAAGACATGAGGCTCTATCCTTTATGGATGGGTTCTCTGGATACAATCAAATCCAAATCTGCCATACAGACCAGTACAAAACTGCGTTCACCAGCCCCTGGGGCACATTCGCATACAAGGTAATGCCCTTTGGCCTAAAAAATTCTAGAGCCACTTTCCAATGGGCCATGAATTATATATTTCATGACTTGGGGGAACTTATCCTTGCCTACTTCGACGACCTGACCGTACACTCCAAGAAGCGCTTAGACCACCTCTAGGATCTGCGATTGGTATTCCAACGATGCCATGAATATAACCTACGCTTGAACCCCCTCAAGTGTGTATTTTACATCAGATCAGGAGGACTCTTAGGTTTTATTGTGTCCCAGCAAGGCATTTGTGTAGACCCCCTCAAGGTCCAAGCCATCAAAGAGGTACCTCCACCTCGAACCCTTAGGCAACTTCAAAGTCTGTAGGGGAAGGCCAATTTTTTGAGATGCTTTATCCCAGATTATGCCACCTGCGCTCAAGGATTCCTGCACCTCCTCTGCCAAGACATCCCATTTAAATGGGATGATTCTGCTCAGAAAGCGTTCGATAAGCTGAAAGAAAAATTATCTTCAGCACCCCTCATCAGTCCCCCATACTATGAAAAAGATTATATCCTTTATTTATTAGCTTCCGAGTCCACTTTAGCCAGAGTGTTGGTTCAAGATTTCCCAGATGGGAAGGAGCATGTAATCTACTATGTCATAAAAACCTTATCGAGCCCACCATTAAGATATGAGCTTGAAGAAAAAACTTCACTAGCATTGATTTATGCAATCCAAAAACTTCACCACTACATCATCTTAAGAACCACTATGGTCATCGCAGATATTAAATACCTGCTCACGTGCCGCCTAATGAACCATAAGTACGCCCGCTGGATAGTAATTCTATAAGAGTATGACTTACAATTTCGCTCCCCAAAAAGCAAAAAGGCGTTTGCCCTAGTAGAGTTCATTACGGATCTCCCGGGGGATACCAAGGGATCACCTATGAACGATTCACTACTCGATGAACACCTTTTCTTTGTAGCAACCAATGACCCCTGGTACGACGATATACTCCTGTTCTTGAGAACTCAAAAGTTCAGACCTCATCTCACTCGAGATGATCGTCGACGCATATGCCATAAAGCCCCCCGATATCTCCTCATAGGAGATGTTTTATATCGACGAGGCATCGACACCATTTTACGGCGGTTCCTTACCCATGATCAAGAGGAAAAAGCCCTTAATGACTGCCATGGAGGTGCCTGCGGTGACCATCTATCTGGCATGGCCACCACCCAAAAAGTCCTACAAGCAGGATATTTTTGGCCCTCCTTGTTCTGCGACTGCATTACAATAGTCAAAAGGTGCGAACGATGCTAATGCTTCGTCCACAAAGCAAGACCACCTCCCGCTCCTCTGCATCCTGTCATTGTCGCCGGTCCCTTTTGTAAATGGGGTATTGACTTCATGACTTGCAACCTCGCCTCATCAGGAAACCATAAATACATTGTAGTGGCTGTCGACTATTTCACCAAGTGGGCTGAGGCCATGCCTACATACGACAACACGACAGAGACCGCCGCTCGATTTTTGTTCAACCACATGATAGCCCAATTTGGCGTCCCTAAAGAGTTAGTCTCCGACCATGGGAAACACTTCGAGAATGAAGTTTTTAAGGAACTATCTCACCACCTTGGATTCAACCACGAATTCGCTTCACCATACTACCCCCAGTCCAACGGACAGGTAGAAGCTATTAACAAAGTACTCAAAACTGTGTTACAGTGTATGGTGAATAACCATAAAACCAACTGGCACCATATGCTATTTTCCGCCCCGTGGGCATATTGCACGATGGTAAATACATCCACTGGTTTCACTCCCTTACACTTAGTATATGGGGTCGAGGCCATGATTCCCATCGAACGCGAGATCCCAAATTTACATGCAGCCTTTGAACTCCTTGATGATAACCAACCTCTAGAATAGCGCCTAGTACAACTAGAGCTTATCGACAAAAATCAATGACAGTCACTGCAACACAACGAGGCCCATAAGAAAAGGGTAAAAGCATCATTCGACTGCCACATCACCCCTTTCTCATTCACCAAGGGAGAATTAGTGATCCGATCACGGGTCGAGTACTACCTAACCATCACGCGTACGGTACTAAGATCCTTTAAAACGACTATGGCTTATATAGGTTTAAATGAGCATGTTAGTTCGCATACACATATTAACATGAATTAAACATAATCAGGAAGCACATAACACATGAGCGAAAGACAACCAAATTGGCAACGGAGTTCACCCCTCCAACTCACTGGGGTTACATCTCCGAACCTGCTTCAATTGGAAGGCAGTTCCTTTATATTTCATCTTCAAATTAAGCTTTCATACATTCCAGTTCTATGGCTGAGCATTAGCCAAGCACTATGGCTTTCAAAGGCTAAGTTTCCTATCCTTTCTCCTCCCCTTTCAAAGGCTCACATCATGAGTTTATATAGTTTTCCCCCATAACTCCCCAATCCACAATAGTAGGATCTCAAGACATTTTAAGGAAAGACAAACTCCATGATTCTAGGACTTTAAAACTTACTCAAGGCAAAAATGGCAAACCCAACTTCAAGGATCTTAACCATGCCAAGAAAGCTCAACCTCTTAATGAGAAATAGAAAATTAGTTGTGAGGTCAATTCTCACATAAAACTATTTTCTCAAAATGAATAATAAGTGAATATTTTGGTGAGTCATTTTCCACTCACTTAGAACATTATTCACTTCATAATTTTTAAATGAAATAATGAATTAATTTACTCATTACTTTGTCACCCATCATAAAGTGTCTTCATGGTGCATAAGTAAACTTCTTTGTTGGTGGAGATCCTCCTGGATCAATTAGTCCTCCGCTATGATGTTGCAAAAGAATCCCTAGGGCCAAGAAAGTTTAAAACCTTGTGGAAAGGACCCTACATCATAAAACATTTCCTTCGACAGGGGGCATACATATTGACAGAACCGGACGGGACTTGCTTCAATAACCCCTTCAACAGACTTTAACTCAAGAAATTCTACCCATAAGGGCTAAGGCAGCCCTTCCCTAGAGTGTTCGTACACGCAAACCCAACCACTTAATATTTTTGACCAAAGGACTTACTTAGAAAGCATTCAAAGTATCACCATGAATCACCAACCTGAACCATATTTCGGATTTGCTGATGGAGCATCAAGATGGTCTCAAATTTTAGCCATAGCTGCCTTGGTCATTTAACACCCTGACCGATCACCACTCTGCTCAAACGATGTGTGCATCGGTTCAACAACAAATAATCAGGCAGAATATGACGTTGTTATCGGACTTATGTGTGACGCCCTCCATCAAGGTATACACCATATGAATGTCTACCTCAATTCCTAGTTAGTAGTGTCATGGTTAAACCAAACATTTGAGACAAGAGATACACATCTGTTTAGAAAATATTTGTGTGACAAAAGATTAAGCAGAAAATTGGACTATATCACATTCACACATATACCAAGGAGTCAAAACCAAACAGTTGATTGCATAGCTAATAATATCCTAAACTGGAATGCATCTCGAATAAACCATCATACATAAAAAACAAAAAATATAGATATCTAGTAGCATAACATCATACATAAACCGAAATAGGTGACACATCTGTAGAGCCACAAAAAATTTCTCTCATAAATATATCACAATGTGTATGTTTGAGTACAAAAAATAGTGTTGCTGGTCCAACTGACATCCCAAAGATACAAAAGTTGTCAAAAATAAGGGAATCATCCTCATAATGGGTGCTTTCCCCATGTACAAAAGTACTCTAGGGTGATGCCCTCTCAGGCGTAGCACCTGGACCCACCACCACACGCCGTGCCACTACTGGAGCTGCCGTCGTAGCCGTGATCGCCACCCGATGAAGAATGGGCCGATATTCCTTCTCACGGGCCATAACTGTCTTTAGCCAGACCTCCTCGAAGTCATCCATGAAACCCCAAGCAGGAAACCCCTGGGTCAACTGATCCACTCGACCCCAGAAATCCTTAAGAACTAACACTTGAGCTGTTAGTTCTGCAATACGAGCATCTGTCGTATCTGTGTGAGCCACTGTTGTGTCGACACGAGCTCGCTCGACCACAATCTCTCCAACAACTGAGCTACTGCCCTTCCCAGAAGGGCCATCACCACTTCCATGTCCCCCAACAACCCCTCCCCCTTGATCACCCCTAGGTCGTCGTGGAAGATCGTGGCTGACCAACCGGGCCACGGGGCGACCAAACTCACCAAAATCTACAAGAGTAACCAAAATAATGTCAGTTTGACTAGCAAAACACATAAGTACATGTATACTCAAATAAATGCAGAAAGAATAACACAACATACCTGTGGGACCCCAAGTGTAACCATAAGGGAGACCATGTATGGATCTCGCTGAAAGTCCATCCCTGCATATGGATATGGTAAGAACATTTGCGGGTTTTCCTCAAACCAGGCCTCTATCGTGGCGTTGCAGTAACGCCCCACCATGCCACCACCGCCTCACGGAATCACCGGAGACCATCTCCTCATCCGAGGCTCCCATGGCCCCCTAGGAGGCACCGCCACTACTGGCCTCAACAACATTACTCTGTCGTACATAATTCTGCACAAGATATTGGCGTACACAAATGAATTAGATCCAAGTTAGACCTTGTTGAATTGCGACACCATCCTGTCAAAACAGAAGCAGGCAAAGTTGAAAAAATGCCCAGACCTCAACCGACGCAACACTCTAACTTGTGGGCCTGAGGCCTGATGTGGAGCAATCGACCCTGCTAGCCTCATAATCACTACCAGAGCACATCGCTCTACCAGATTTGTAACTGATGCAATGCTGATGCATCCCTCTGTAAGACACGCCCCACCGCAGTGGCGTCTCCTAAACCTCTCCAGATCCACTCTCCCGGCAGGGAGTGGATACCTCAGTGCCTCACCCTGAGGCAGCAACCCAGTCACAAAGTAAACATCCATCTCTAGACGAATAACGAAATGTGTCCTGCGCAATACAAACATGTTGTGTCTCCTGCGCCAATGACAGATCACGTAACGTAGCAGCCGGTCTTGCGACCGAAGAAGCTCGTTCTCCGCGAACTTCAGGAGCCCCCATAGCGCTAGCTGAGGGCGCACCCCAGCATCAACATCCAACTCAGCACGGAGCTCAGGCAAGCCCTGCTCCCTCCATAATAACTTGTTAATCAAAACAGGTACCCCATCAGTACAGAAAAAACCCAAAATAGGAAAAAATCCAAAATATTTTCTGCCTCGGATTTGCGTGCATGTCGCTCAGAAAAGTGCACTTAACGCACTCCTGTATTTTTCATAGGCGTGCTAAAAAATGGGAAATGAGTGCATTGGCGCGCTTATCCCCCGAAATATGCATAGGGGCGTGCCTTTTCCCTGATGAACAGAGGCGATGCCACACATTCGCTCTCCCGAAAAAATAAATTTTCAGCGTCGGTAGGTATGCCCTCTCTCATCTTCTTTTTTAAAAGCTCATGACTTTCAATAATATTTGATAAAGAAGATGCTTTCACTTGAGGTAGTTGTTTTTGCAGGAAAAGCTCGCAAAATCATCCACAACGTTATCTCCTAAAAGTTCCAGAGCAGGTATCATTCTATCCCCAACATGATAGAGTCCCAAATTACTCTACATATCCTGACATCATTTCTCCATCAGAAATAAACCATAGGGTCCTCATATCTGATTGTGTTTATCATCACCTCACCCTGCACATGATAAACATCTGTGTTGGTTGGTAGAGCCTCCCCTCCATGGCGCTCGTCACCCACAGTAGACCATATATCACAACATAAGTGATGCCATGGCCATACCACTTCAGTTCGGGAAGCACCTCATGCCCATCCATTCACCATGCATAAGGTCAAGTTTACTATATAAGATAAAACCCCCTTCCCGGATGACCAGGTTGTAAAAGCAGATCAAGAGCGCACCACCGCACCTCGCATTTGACCCACCATTCTTCCACTAGCATAATCCCATCTGCGATACTTTCTCATCCGCTTCATCAACCCTACACACGAGACCAACCAATGGGACCCCCACCCTCATCAAAACACCTTCCTCACACCATAAGTGAGCGAACACTTTCATGTTTTGGGGTACTCGTCTCTATGTTTTGTACAAACCAAACCCCATTATTTTATTCTTTTGGTAAGTGTACAAATACCCTGAACGGTGCACTACATCCCTAACCCTCTCATTTCATATTTTCTCCCATGGTAGCAGTCCCTAAACATCCTTGGTCGGAGTATTATACCCCCCGACGCACATGCCATCATGACATTCATAGTCGGTTTACACCCGCCCTTGAAGTCCTACTGACTCTAGGGATTTCCCTTCAGAAATAACTATGACTGCTGCCAAGCTGCTTACATATACTCCGACCTCGAGCCACTGAATCCCCATCATCAATTTTCAGTCACCCCTCGCCTACATGCCTATGTTAAACCCATCACATCCAGGTCATTGACCCCTTATGTCAGAAACCCCTCCTTCGGTTGAGGCTTCCTTTTTGTTGACTTCAACACCTATATTCGAAAAAGGAAGCGGTACCTTAGATCACCCCTCCCCATACAAGGGGCATCCTCATGTGGCACTGTGGGAGACATCATTGTCCACAAATTTCATCGATCCTCCTGACATTCGACTTCAACAAAAGCTTTCATGTCACAATGGTAACGTACCTTACAACCATTGCACTTTGATCAAATCCGTCGAAGACCCGTGCCTCCATAAGCGTCTCAGTCAACAATGCTTACACGGGAAGGTCCTAGCCAACACCTATGTGTACAATGCATAACTGTATTCCATACCAAGTTTACGCATATGGGTACCATATTCCATCTATTGTCAAATAAAAAATGCCCCTGAGGGCGTCAACAGTTGTCGTCAGCAACCAACAACATCACTACTGTATTAGTGATACAGACAAAACATATGTCTGTCAATTAGATTTGTTTAACTAGCCACAACATCACGAGCATGGGACATGCTCGCCTCGTTGAAAATTTGTATATGTATTGTAAATTGTATTTGCCTACAGGGATCCCTTAGGCCATGGTCATTCTTGGAAACGGTGCAGGGTGTTTTCAATTCCATGCTTCACGCATGTCTCTCTCTCTCTCTCTCTATGCACGATACAGAAAAGAAACTATAATGTATTTCGGGTGTACATTTCTTCCTAGACCTCACACATTAGGGGCCAACTGTTAACACTGGAAAATCATGCAACAAAATACAACATTAATTAATGTCAGGCAAAAGGATTTACATGGCTAGAAGACATTACAGAATCTAGAAAGTATTTAAAAATCTCTAAGGTCCAAGGAAATCAAATTTGAACTAGTCCTAAAATGTTATTTGCGCGCATAATCCTTCGTGAAGAGCGCCTTCTGTGTGCCTTTTTTCCCGATATGCGCGCAATCCTGGGAGTGGCGAAATTTCATTATCTGGGACCACACAAGTAAAGGACAAGTGACGCCTTACTTGTAGCCGCCTAAGGACAGCAACCAACGCCTCCTCAGACACTATGTGAGCACACAATGGAATATTTGAGCACACAAAGGAATCATACCCCTCTCTTGGGTCACCATCCTTCATGTACCAAGAGAGGGAAGGGAAGGTTTGAAATCCCCTATATAAGACCACCATGAGATGAAGAATGGGTGGACACATTTTTATGCTGGTCGGAATTTCCCAAGCAATATCAGCAGTGTGTGAGCCGGAGCTGAAGATAAAGGGGGACTCAATTGTTGGCTACCCAACAAGTTCAGTCCAACACAACAGAGAGAGAGGGAGACTACGCCAAGGCAAGCTTGGGATAAAAACATCCATGCATCAGGACCTAGAATCATTGTCTAGGGGCCCTTTGGTAAGAGGGTAACGTTTCACTCTTATTACTACTACGATCAATAGAAAGGGGCCTGGGGCCACCGTTCATATTATTGTTGTCATTTGACTCTTCTTAGAGCTAGTGTTTATTTGTTTAGTTTATATATGCATGCTATTTATCTATCTAGTATGCTTATTGATTCTAGCTTGTTCCACTAACTTGCTTGAATCCACTTCTTTTTCTGCCTGTTACCAATAACTTAAGTGGGTAAACCACACCCCTTCAGTTGGTGTGATTTCATACATATGTGCACCAAACACACTACAACAGCGACGATGTGGTTTCAGGTAGTTGATGAATGGAACGAGACCTCCCATTCCTGGCCCTAGATCCTCCTTCCATAGATATCTCCCTTAAGATGTGGAACTCCTTCCCTCTTTTCATGGATCCTCAACTCTCTCTCCTTCCCTATAAATGAAATCCCCACCATCCACTAAAGTTTAGCTAGAGTAGATTGGCTGGTGGCTGGTTGGTTGCCATCCAATTACTGAATTGTGCCTAAATGATGCCCATTTGCAAAGGAGGAGAAGTGTTTGAAGGTCAAGTCTTGGACTTTGGAATCTCACCTAAAGGAGGCTTCCAACATCAAGGTTTCAGTGGTTGTAATGCTCCCTTATCATTCTATTAAGAATAAAATATGTGATTTCTTTCCATAAATGTGTGAGTTATTATCCATTTATTGTAATGTTCCTTGATGTGTTACTTAACTCACAATAGAAAATATTATGCTTTGTATACGTTTGTTGTCTCCACTTGATATTTCTTGCAGGCACTCATCTACATTAGCAAAGAAGATATTGTGAGCTTGGAAGCAAAAGAGTCAATGATGACATTAATGGTATTATAATTAGAGAGAGGTATGACATATGTCCTCCTTTGTTTTTTCTAATATGAATTAGGAAATATTGCATGTAGTTGTCTTGTGTAGTTGCTATATCCTCCCATAGGACTAGAGGGATCGTTTTTTTCTGCAGAAAGGATTGCCTGCACAACAAAATGGAAAATCAATTCATTATGCATCAATTGTCAAGTTAGTCATAGGATTCTTATAAGAGATCTCATATAATTTGGATCTTACACTAATGTGTATTCCTTATTATAAATATGTGTGCTGCATATAATGTTTGGTTATATTGTATAAGATACAATTACCAAAAACCCATACACATTATGCTAAGAATCTTGGATTTTGAGTATGGTGTTGACTCTACAGTGGTAAAGGAAAGAAGGGTATTAATTATATAATGATTTAATTGATAGAGAGAGGGTTATCACATCTTTAAAATGTATCAATTCTAAATCACAACCTTATTCTACATAGACCCAGGTAATGGGTCTTATATTTCAATTTAAAAGAGGCATGCAAAAGTACTAAGGTAATGGGTTTTATATTTGAGTTTAAAAGAGGTGGGAAGAGGTACTAACTCTGGTTCATACAAATATAATAATCACAAGCATTGAATTTGAAACCATTTCAAAAATTACTGTAGATTGATTCATCTTACTCATAGAATTATCACCATGGGAATTAAAATGACATGCATACAAAGGGAATTAACTTTGCACTTAAACTAGTAATTATATGTAGTGGAGAAAGACCTAATTAATAGTTTGTGTTTCAAATATACATGATTTGTATCACTATACAAGACTCTAAATTCTGTATTAGTAAATCTTTCTAGCTATTTGTTTCCTTCACATATGCTTTAACTAAGAACAATGGAAGAACACATGACAATCTCTTAGGTTCAATGGTAAATAATTTATACTCAATATGACTTCCATTCATTTTGTCTCTACCTTTACATCATTTCATATTCAAAACTATCATGATATATCAAATTAACAAATACAATTTGACATTCATCCATTCCAACTAAATATTCATATTCAAAAATATTGTTACTATCTCACATTTACAATATAGTTTGAATTTCACCAATAATTTTTATACTAGCTAGCTCTTTATACAATTAATACATATGAATTGAACCAACACAATAACATTCAGTGATTGATTCCATGTCTAAATATTATGGAGAGATTTGTAGCTATTTTCCAATATAGTCCAATTATAATTGAAGTAGACACAACTTGATTCATTGGATGCTTATTAAACCTCATTGACTGACCAATGACCTCCTTGTCTGCTCTTTGGGTACACTTCTTCTCCACATACCCCCAAGTTGTAATGGGGCTAGAGGGAGAATGGATACCCTAGCAATATGGAGAAGAGATTCACAAACTCTAGAGGTCCCCACTCAACACAAATTTACACACAACAAACTCACAAAAAAGCTAAACTTAGTCACTAAAAGATAACTTTACATTAGGACTATCGTCAAGAATTAGAGTGCATAAAAAATGAGTCTTTCATAGCTTTATCTTCTTTTATAAGAGTTTCAATGTTGCCACTTGACTTCTCATGAAAAATTATCAATTTATTAATTTCCAATATTCTTATTATTCACCTACCTATTTGTCAAATTTTTATCAATACTCTCATGAATTTCCATTTATTCTTTTTCTTTAAAAGGTTATATTCCCATCACCCCAATTTTTTTCCCATTTATTCTATTGGTTGTCCCTTGATCCCATTCTAGATTCCCCTATTTTGGTGTTCATGTGTTTCTTCAACTAGAGTTAACTATTAGGTAACATATTATGTCTCTAACCTCCCCTAATTTTTTTCTCAATTTAAATTTTAGTTAAAGATTATAATTCTGTGATCCTTCCACATAGAGGGTTCTCGTTAATATCATTTTTCTTGATTTTTTAATTTGATTATTTTAAATTCATGCACACCACCCCCCTTTAGTGTTAGAATTCAATCAAACATATTTTTCCATTATTTTTAAAATTAGAATCTTCTCCCCACATGTTTCAAGATAGCTATAATATTTGATCAAGTTAAATTTTCTTCATTTTGAGTTTTCTAAAGTTTGATTTAATTCTGTCTTCATAATTCATTTTTCCCGAGTTTTTTTCTAAATTTTCAATGAAGATTCTACTCTAAAATTCCGTCTCTTTATATTCTTTAACTTTAGTGCATTAGCCCATTAAATTGAATTTCAATTACCTATTTTTTTCACAATACCAAGGGTTCTAAGCCGGTCGTGCCCTTCAAGACTCCTCATGCAATTATAAGGGTGCCACAATACTTTCCCTTCAAGTATTTTTGACTAGTTAAGGGTAATATAGGCATGACAATAGAGACAACTGTTAACTACAATTTTCCTTGTTGTCAAACTAATGGTGACTGAGGATTGAGATGTCTACCTTAATGCATGTCCCTCAGTGAAAATTTGTGAGTGACCAAATCCAATGTCCAACCCTCATGGCATTGTGTAACTTGAAGGCGAAGGTGGCCAATAAATTTCGACCCAATCCA
The DNA here is from genome assembly GCA_034641835.2 of Pinus albicaulis. Lineage (NCBI taxonomy): Eukaryota > Viridiplantae > Streptophyta > Pinopsida > Pinales > Pinaceae > Pinus > Pinus albicaulis. Next base: position 42,962,620 of record CM076581.1, on the reverse strand, counting down.
TGAATAGAGTGCCACTCAGTAGAATCAAGGATGTTTCCCCACCCATCCCATGAAAATATGATTTACTTCGTACAACTCTATTACCCATGTGTGAGTTGTTTGACAAGCATGTAACCTATGCGTCAATCCACTAACTTGTCATAAGTATTGTGTAACAATATATATCACCAGTAAATTCAAATTTTGATATCAATTGTATTCAATAACGAAAATATAATCATCATTCACTCACAAACTTGTACACCACCATGGTATCTTAGCATACTCAAACAATTATTAGTAACATATGATCATAATGATTAGTCATCACAATATATGCATGATAAATGACAACAAAATCATCAATATAAACTAATATTATAATTATCAACATAGTCTATATTAATAATCAAAACAATCACATCATGAGCTATCAAGACATGGAATAATAATAGGATCATCAATGTTTGATGTCATCAAAGAATAAAGTGCATGTCACGATATTTTTTTTAGAAGTCAAAGTAAAACTGAAAGAATTTATGTCAAGTGAAACTAAGACAAGGCATTACAAAGTGAAAGTCCACAGAGTTACCAACTCACTTGAGAGTGAAGGAGAAATCTACTTTTTAGCATACTACTTTGCCTACTCTGCACTATCCTCTCTTTCTTTTCTTTGGGAGAGTAGGGGTGGGGGATGGTTTTATCTTCTTGTGTTTTCCTTATTTCCTCACTTTTTGGGGATATTTTTTCTATACTTGGGTATTTATGATGGAGTCATATTTCCAAGACCCAATTTTTTCATACATCATACTCACCTAAGTTAGGCTTAAGAAGTGTGTGTGTGTGTGGGGGGGGGGGGAGGCGTGATGTTGGTGTGCATGCACAATTATATCTCTCTTTAAGCACACTCTTCATCATATGCAATACCATGGGTTTCCAAAACCATGGGCTCACATACCACCATTGGTAAATACAACCTTTATCTTATGTGAATTCCAATTTTCTAGGAAGAATGCTTCAATCATTCATTATATGAGATAATTTATACTTTATATGATGTAATTCATGTCGCATTTGAGGAGGGGTTAGACCCTACCTTCTAAGAATGAAAGTGCATGAACCATTGAGTAAACTTGTGATGCAAGCCCAAAATTTGAGCTTGCTTACTCCCAGGATTATCAAACTAATAATGTCCAATCTGGGCCAAATAGATGCTTAGCCAAACCACCGAGTTCAATTTGTTCCCTATAGCCCCAGAGTCAAAACCCTTCACTGTATATTCCTCAGATTCAAGCGCTATAACTTAGAACTCATACACTATGTGTGTATGATTCAGGAGTAAAATACCATATAACAAACAATGAAAAACCATTTTAAATAATTATGGACGTCTCTCGACAGTTAGATCCTGACGAGTAGCTCGAGTGCCCCCAATGTTAACTGTCGGGTTAGGCAGTGGCCGGGTGGGCTCCACCGACTCCACTCCTGTCCGGTGCAAAGCCTTTGAGCAACATATGATATCCTCTAGCCCAACTCTCTATTTTATATAACTCCAATGCACAGTTGGGGTATCTCCCCCTCAACTATTCCTTCCCTGTGGTCCCCACTTATATGTCTTCCAACGCTGAGTTGGCCCCGTGATTTACTCTTCCCAGTCGCTTAGACTTGGGATCCAAGCGAATCTTATGGGGTATCCATTCCTAGATGACGTGGCCTAAAAAATCCTTCCCGATCACTTAGACCTAGTGATCCAAATGATTGAGTCCAAGCTATCCATTCCAGGAAGACATGGCCCGATGCCTCCTTCTTGGTCGCATAGACCTGGGGCTCCAAATGATTCTTCTGGGCAAGTTCCACTTCACTATATATGCCTAACACTAGCCTTTGAACTACTTCCAATAGTCTCAGTGCTCCCATATATACCTTCTAAGTGCACCCTCTCTGAACTAAACTCCTCTAATCTATGTGCCTCTATCAAATCGTGAATTGTTTTTGAACTTCGAAACTAGAATGATCGATTTCCGTTGATCAACATGGAATGCTATCTCTCCTCTGCTTAAATTGGTATCGATTTTCCTGCAGCTATAATACTCCTAAGCCTCTGCACACTGAACGAGGTATCCCTCTTGAGTTTCAAATTTCTGCGCTCTCATGAACAAACTTACTCTCTTCTAATGATAAAATGCACAGAACAAGATAATTGGGACCCAGTCTCCACATTAAATAAAGTTGATTCATTAACTAAAAATCCATATTTACACATAGAATTAAAAGAGACTCAGTTGCCCTAGTTTCACATTCTATGGCCCATTCTGGCCCTAAGCCAGATTTCGACTTCACAAGCCCCTTGCTTACACACTCTCTCTCTACACACTCCCCCCTTTGCTATTCTCTATATCTATTATTTTACAAAAATGCAATCTGTAATTGATTTAGTTAAGATCCTATAAGTTCTCACCTAAAATATCTAAAAAGGAACCTTTTGATCCATTAATATCTCATAAATATATTGATTAGTTGATCATGTGTTATGCTAAAAATTGAAAGTGCTCGAAACTATACCGAACCTGAGCGACCAAAAAGGTCTCGTTGTTGCGATTCCAACGCCATGAGTGATTTGAAAAACCGATGTCGTATGATGAAGATATCACGTTCTATTTGTTTTCCTAAACAACTAAAATTTTTGTGACAGGAGTGATTGGGATGCCCAGTCATCATGCGAGTATAGTCAACAGGTGGCATATACTGGGAATATTCCTTTTTTCTGAAACCCAATCAGAATTCACCATGTGGCTGTTTCTGGGCCATTGGATGGAGGTGTACGTTTGTTTTTATGGATTTTTGGATGGGTGACACGTGACCAGCCCGAAGGCTTCCACGTGTCCTCTGGATAGTTGATCAAAATTATGGTTTGGGGTTTGGGGGGTTCGACCCCGCGACCTTCGGTGCGCACACAAGGGTCTCTACCATCTAGGATACAATGAATTGCTTAGCCCTATAGTGCACCTTTTCTATTTATGTTTCATAGACATGGCACATGGGGGGGGTGGGTAGGGGGGGAGGGACCGTCGGCGGCCCAAACGATTGTTCACATGATAAAATTTACATTACCGCGACATTTGTTATATGTTTCCGACGGTATTAAATCGTAACTCTGGCGACGATACAAACCTATCACATGCAACCATGCCATAAATGTTAATCAATAGTTACAACTTATTTAACTCCGGTTCTAAATCCAGTTCCAAACCACGGTATTGCGGTAGTTCTGCTTGGCGGTTAGACTAACTGTGGGGGTTGCAGGGTTTGCATGTGGCCACCCCCTCCCCCTTAACCATAACGTTTAAAACTCATGGTTAGAGTTAGAGGAAAATTAGCGCGCCCACCAATTTTCAGAGTTTTTTCCATTTTTAGCAGCAGTTAAGTGCAATCTCCACTTTTAGTGGAGGTTTTGTAGGAGTTATTGGGAAAAAGCTTTGGGAGGTCAATTTTCGACCAATTTGGGTAAAACAAGAGTCTACCTAGACTAATTTTAGCATTATGGAGCCACTGGTGCAGAGAAAACAACCATTAGAGGCTTATAAACACATATATTTTCAATTTTGAGCATAATGACAAAGAGGGACATCCCATTGGGAGCTGGACCAACAGATGTAGCCCTGGAGGGGTGAATTGCTTCATCATGTTTTCTGTGTAAAACTTATGTGTGATGTTGTTTCTATTTTATACACTGTTGTACAATGTTATTTAGGCTTATTTGTTGATCAACGGTTGTCATTGATGTCAACCCAAGCAGCACCAAGGGATACCCTAATATTGCATGGGAATTTTGACCTACCAAATTACTATATTCTGGGTCAAGAATTCTTTTGATTTTTTCTTCTTGTCGAGATGTTTCCATTGATATATGGCATGCCACGTAATTCTTCACGGTTTGAGAGATATTCATGTTTGAAGTTTGTAACCCCAGTCAGTGGGCCAAAACCCCATGGTGGCAAAGGTAATTGAAAATTCACAATTAATATCTTTTAAGCTCCTAAAATACCTCCCATGTTCACTTGTTGAAGCCCCTCTCAACCTAAGCATTTATATAAGTTGTGATCCTCATATCCTCCTTATGCAAGGGATTTCACCATCTGAAACAAGTCACTGTGGAATTTTCGCTCTAACGTTGTTTCTACGAAGGTTCAGAAGCTGAAATTTTTATGAGGTGAAGCCGAAATCCTAAAGAAGCTCCTGTGAAAATTTCAGATCAAGGTGCGCAATTTTTTCAGAGATATGATCTGAGGAAGTCAATGTTTATGCAGGCTCCTGAAATTCATGTCAAAGAAGTGACCTTGGGAAAATCGACATAAATCTCTCTCTGAGTATCGGATTGGAATTATATAAAAAGTGGCAGATAGTGCACAAAATGTAGTTTTTGATATATCAATTTTAGAGCCAAATAAAGAAATAATGAGACATGGCATGCCATACAAGTTCGCTCTACTGAAATAATCAATAATTAGGGCATTATGGGAGATTGGGAATAACTCTCTCTTGAAGAATCCAAATTGGGTTAGACTTGTGGCATTGGAAAGAAGACTTAGAGGAATAATTCAGGACAAAAATCACATATTGGGGATCTGAAATAACAGAGATACACCAGATTCAATATCGAGCTCTTAGAAGGCAAGAAAAAGCTAGATCATGTGTTGTCAAGGGCTGCAAAGGACCAGAATTTCTAGGGAAGCAAAGCAAAGCAAGGTGCAGTAGAGGGTAGCATGACAAGAGTAGCAACCAAGGTGCAGAATAGCAGAAAGAAGTTCACCACATGAAGTCTTCAAGTGGGCAGCACTGCATACAGTCACTGTAAAGGTATCATTGTACTAAGTCTTTGTAAATACATTATTGTAAAAATTTTACTAGTGTCTATCTGCCAGGAGTTGAAGAGGCAGTTTCGGGAGGTCTAGGATCATAATTAGGTGGTTGTGTCATAGTTGGGGTTATGGTCTAGTGTGTCTTCTTCTTCTACATCATTCTATATCATTGTAAAGTGGACCATTTTCCCTGGTATGAGAGTCCATTCTTCTTTTATTCTTCTATATGGTTGTAGTGTGGTGCTAGGGTGAGTTGTAGCTCATTGGGTGTTGGGGCATCCGTTCAGTTGACTACTGAAGAATCTCAGGCATTGGAGTGTTCATCTAGTGGGAGCTGGAGAAGAATGCTTTTCTAGATTCTAGGAAGTTGGAGCTTTATTTTCAATTGGAGTTGTATATTAAAGAATTATTAGAAAAGCATTAGGTGGTTTTTGTCCTGGAGTGGGTTTCCACCTTAAAAAATATGTGCATTTGTGTTCCTTTTGTTTACTACTACCATTGTACAAACACTGATAATAATTGAAGATTAACTAATGCTCTAATTGAAAGGACTACTCTATCTACCCCCCCCCCCGTATTTCAATAATTGGAATCAGAGTTTGGTTCCTTCAATAACAAGCTATCAGCTTGATGGAGGTCATGGAGCATACCAAGAATGGTGTACCTCTGTTCAATGAAAATAATTATGCACTTTGGAAAGGAAGAATGGAGGTCTATCTCTTGGCACAAGGTTACGAAGTATGGGACACTATTCAAAATGGATTTACATCAACCGCGGATGAACAAGGTAAGAAGAATTTGGTAAATGATGCAAAAGAAAAGAATATTATTATCAGTGGACTTGTTGAATCTGCTTATCATAAGGTGTTGGGTTCTAAAACCGCCAAAAATGTATGGGACAAGCTTGAGAATATATATGCAGGTGACTCAAATGTAAAAGAATCAAAGCTTCAAATCTATAGAGAAAAATTTGAGCAACTCAGAATGAAAGAAGATTGCAACATTGTTGCATACTTCCAATACGTTGATGAAATAAACAATACTCTGGAAGGATTGGGAGAGCCATGTTGGTATTATTTTATGGCTATCTTTTTCTCCTAAAATCCCATCATTATCCACCATTTTCTTCATTAAACCTTCATAAATCCCTTATATTTTATTGAAATTGATTAATATAGCATTATGATTGTTATTTTTACATTAAAATTAATTTATGGAATTTTTGTGTTAAAAATTGAATTTTTTCAAGAGAATTACAGGATGTGATAACTTCCTGTAAATAGTTTATGTTATGACATGTGGCGTAGCAGGTAGATCAAAACGAAGGACATGGGCGTGATCTGGAACGTACACAGATGGTGAAAAATCTATCCAGCATCAGAGTTGAAGTTCCTAAATATTTGGTCAATGCTGGTCAAACCCAACTAGTCTAGTAGAAAAATCTGAGTCATAAATGAATAAACTTGATATTTTGCCTATGATTAGGGATTCCAAACTAATTCGATCTGTTTTGGAGATCAGTTAGGTTTAGAAGGAACGAAAATAGCCTATTTTTATTGTAATTTATGATAAATAAGTGAATGGAAGCATGTAATAGGCTAGTGATGCTAGTGATATTATTGAATGCAAAGAGAAAACTTGAGACTATGTACGTGCTTCAGAACTCTGTTTTAATGTAACTCATTTCCAGATTTTAATCAGAGACAAAATCCTATCATTTATGGTGTTTTGAGTTAGCATTTTCATCATTTGAAGTTTCCCAAGTGTGCCTTCAAGCGTGGAAGGCCCCCCATGTGAAGTTGGTACACTTTTCTTTACATTTCTATTAGATTTAATATTCAGATCTGATTTATTATTTTGTTTAATTTTCATGCTTTGAGTTCATTGATTTTGATTAAGAGTGCTTATGATTTTATTCATCATTTTTATTTCATGGTTCATAGTTATAATTGAAGAATTCGATTACTAAATTAATGAATAGTCCTTGTAAGAGGGTTTAGTTGAGTATTGAATTCGAAATCGTCTTTGTGATCTCTGTTTCAATGAATTCGATTTTTTTTGTATGCTTTAGTGTGTTACTTTGAAAGAGTTTTTGTGAACTATAACCTTGTAAAATGATTGAAAACTCAGAAAATTAGTAGCACTCTGTTTTTAGAACAATAGATCAGATTTAATTACATGAGTGTTTAAAGTGTGTGAGGAACCACATATCAATCTCTTGTAAAAAGAGTGCTGGAACCTACTACAATAAACATTCACAATAAATCAGATCCTTTTAGGTCTATAAACATTAGACAAGTGCCTCTAAGATTACCTACTTTGGTTGACAATAAATTGAGCCTAATCTAGAACAGTAGATTGGTCTATACATTTTGGCGCCGTTTCCGGAGAGGCGCAAATAGAGGATTAAAAAAAAAAAAAAAAAAAAAAAAAGAAAAAAGAAAAAAGAAAAGAAAAGAAAAAAGAAAGAAAGAAAAAAGAAAAAAGAAAGAAAGAAAGAAAGAAAGAAAGAAAAAAAGAAAAAGTTTTAAATCTGCATTTTAGAAGTCATGGTTACTTATGTCTAGACCTAGAGATGATAAAGGTAGATTCATAAAAACCCCCTATCTAAAAAATAATCCACCACTAGGAGCAGACACTTTACAGAGGATAAAACACACAACTCCGGCTAGGAAAGTCACTGTAGAAGAATTAGAGGACAAACAAAAATCAGGGCAGAGACTCACACTCATTGTAAGATAGATTTTATTAGCATAAGAAACAAAGAAGAAACATCTCCCTGAATCCTCTATAACAAGAGAGAGTAGCAAAACAACCCAACAACCTCTCCTTGAACCTACTGATTTTGAAAAATCTCAAGAAGGAGAAAAATCAACAGAACAACCTTTCTTTGAAACAAGTGATACTGAACAAGACATTGAATCAACAGAAGAACCTATTAAAATGACTGAGGAAGGAGGAGGGTCAGCAAGAGGACCCACTCCTGAACAAATTAGAGAATATGAGAGACAACAAGAAGAAAGAAGAAGACAAAGAGAAGCTGAACAGAAACAAAGGCAAGATCAAAATCGAAACCCACCACCAAGAGAAGAGGAAGAGTCAACCTTTAAATTTCCTATTCAAGAACTAGGAGAAAGCAATGATGAGGAAATAAAAATGAAAAACATACCTCCATCTATACTACCAAAATTTTATGGCATGGCTTCAGAAGACCCAGATTCATTTTTGTTTGAATTTGATATAGTATGCCACACATATGGTTATACAGATGATGCCCATAAGCTTAGAATCTTTCCAGCAACACTAAAAGCATCAGCACTTAGGTGGTTCATGGGACTTGGTGAACATGAAATAACTGATTGGGATGGCATGAGAAAAATATTTTTGAAAAAGTACCAAACTTATTGTAGATCAAGAGACTCTAAAGATGATATCTTTAGAATGAATCAACAAGAGGATGAGAGCTTAGAGGAATATTTGGAACGATTTGTTTACAATCTAAAAAAATCAAAACATAGAACCATGTCTCTTGATCTGATCCGAACAATATTTTTGAAGGGCATCCAAGAAGAATACTTAGATGATCTTAATTTGATGGGAAAAGGTGATATTTCTACCTTACCTTTTGATGAGATTGCCGATTTATGTGAAAAGTATTCTAGGAGCAAAGCTAGGAATGGAAAAGAACCATATCATCCAAAGCCACTAAATCTGCTTCAACTAGTGTCACAGGGGCTGAAATAGGAAACTTATTAGAAGAATTCAAAAGAGACCTATTAAGTACCTTAGGGAACCAAATAGACACTTTAAAAGCAAAGAAAAGATAGGAAGAAGAAGATCAATCAATGGCTGTCTTTTATCCAAAGTGCCAGAAGAAACATGCTTTGAAAGACTGCCCTTTAGAAAATGTTCAAAATGTCCAAGTTTGTGCCTTTTGCACTGAAAATCATGATATCTTTCATTGCTCTAAAATCAAGATTTTGCAGAATTGTAATTTCGAAGCCAACGCAGATATGGAGAATTTGTATTTCATGGGCGCTAACAGACCATGGCAACCACGACCTCCAGGTATGTTTCCAAATCAAAATTTGGAATTTCCTGCACAAGATCAGATGTATGTTCAGAATTCTTGGAATGTTACCATGCCTTGGCAACAACAAACTTACCCACAGCAACAATGGAGACCATTTCAGAAATATCCTCAACCATACCAACCATATCCTCAACCATACCAACAATATCCTCAGCCATATCAGCAATATCCTCAAACATATCAACAATATCCTCAGCAGGAAGTTGTCCAACAACCTCAAAATACTCAACAAACATTGCCTGCTCCTCCACCAATAAATCCATCTCAATTACAACTTCCATCTAACCAGCCTCCTAGACCTACTCAGATACCTGCTCAACCTGTACCTAATCCAAATAATAGAGAAGATAGACCAACCTACAGTGTAGATGAGGGAATATCTTACCCCATTATACCTTTACAAAATATTGATCTTAGGTCTGGTAGGACACTTCAAAAAAAACCTCCAGTAGCTTCCAAACAAAAAGAAAACAAAGAGAATAAAGAGGAAACTCCAATTCAAAAGAAACAAAATGATGACATCCAAAATAAACAAATGCAACCAATGCATCCACCATCTTTTCCGGATAGATTGATCCAAGCAAAACTCCCCATTTACTTACCTTAGTTTGATGTTTTAGATGAGTTAAATAATGTCTATATAAAAATTCTACTACTTCAAGCCATAAAATACATTCTGATATATACTAAAGCAATCAAAGAACTATACCTCAATAAGCCTACAAAGAAAAGACTTGATCCACAAACTATTCATGTTATTGGACATCTAACCGGCCTTATGACAAACACCATTTCAATGGAAAAGTATGTTGATCTTGGTATTCCGAGAGTCACCACAATCATTAACAACATACCTATTCCAAACACTTTGATTGACCTTGGGGCTGCAATAAATGTGATGACCCTTGAAACAATGAAAACACTGCAGCTCACAAATTTGCAATACACACCAATTGTCCTAGAACTAGCTGATAGGTCTAAATTCATTCCTGAAAGGATTTTGGAGGACATAATTGTTTCACTGGACTCTTGGGAGTATCCAGTTGACTTTTTAGTCCTTCAGCCAAAATCTAATTTAGGAGGACACCCTATCATCCTTGGCAGGCCATGGTTGGCAACTGCTGATGCATTCATTGGGTGTAGATAAGGTAATATGATTATTTCATGAGGAACTTAAAGAAAACAACTCACTCTATACCCATCAGAACAATCTCTAGCAGTAGCACACAAATTATGGCTTGATGACAAATACAATGATAAAGAAGAAGTTCAATCTGTTTTCAACATCAATCAAATCTATGATTTTCAAGAACATAATAATGATGATTTGGTAGAATTGTTCCTTTCTCAACCTGATATTTCTGAAGAATTAAGAAATGAACAATACAATGCTGCAGATCAACTTTTAGCACAATGTTTTCAAGAAACATGTACCATTCATTCTTTGCAAACATTATTTGAAAACATTTTTCCCATTCAATCTATCACAAACACACAGAGTAAGACCATAGAGATTAGTCTAGGAAAAACATTGAATATTGGCACACACCTAGACTTATCTCAGGAAGAAAAATTGATTCAATTATTGAGAATATATCAAAAGGCATTTGCTTGAGACGACACCGATATGTAGGGAATCCACCCAAAAACATGCACTCAACATATTTACACAGATATTAATGTAAGGCCAGTGAGGCAACCACAGAGAAGAATGAATCCCATCCTTCAGGATATTGTTAGAGATGAATTACAAAAACTACTGAAAGTCAATTTTATTTATCCCATCTTTGATAGTGAGTGGATATCTCCATTGGTAGTAGTGCCCAAGAAAAATGGTAAGTGGAGGATTTGTGTTGACTACAGACAATTGAACAAAGCAACCCTCAAATATTATTTTCCACTACCATTTATTGACCAAGTTTTGGATACATTAGCTGGGAAATCATCATTTTCTTTTCTTGATGGTTTCAGTGGCTATAACCAGATCAGGATAGCCTTAGAGGACCAGGAAAAAACCAATTTTACTTGTCCCTGGGGCACTTATGCCTACAATGTTTTACCATTTGGACTCTGTAATGCTCCAACTACATTTCAGAGAGCTGTATTAGCTATTTTTGCTGATTTAGTTCATGAGTGTGTTGAAGTTTATATGGATGATTTTTTAGTGTATGGTAATTCATTTGATCATTCATTAGAAAATCTTGAGAAAGTTTTGAAGAGATGTATTGAAGCCAATTTATCCTTGAATAATGAAAAATGTTTTATGATGCTAAATGAAGGGATAGTATTGGGTCATTATATTTCTTCAGAGGGCATTAAAGTAGATCCATCAAAATTCCAAATCATTGTCAATTTTCCAATTCTGAAGACTCAAAAAGAGGTAAGAAGCTTTCTTGGGTATGCAAGCTATTATAGAAGGTTTATTGAACATTTTAGTAAGATAGCTTTACCTCTGTTTAAGCTTTTTGCAAAATATGTACCTTTCAACTGGAATGAAAATTGTCAAAATTTTTTTGAAACACTCAAAGAAAAGTTATCCACCACACCAGTTTTAAAAGGACCTAATTGGGCCCTACCCTTTCACATATTTACTGATGCATCTGATACTGCAGTAGGTGCCTCATTAGGCCAAAAAGAAGAGTCTTTGAATTATTCCATCTATTTTATTATTAAAAATCTGACACCTACAGAACTTAACTACACAGTTACTGAAAAAGAAATGCTTGCAATCATACATGTTGTGAATAAATTCCATCATTATATAACTGGTTATGAGGTTTTTATCCATACTGACCACTCTTCCATTAAGTAATTAATGAACAAACCAATAACTAATGGAAGAGTTACCAGATGGTTGTTATTGCTACAGGAATTTAATGTTACAGTGTTGGATAGACCAGGTAAAGAGAACCAGGTGGCAAATTTTATTTCTAGACTCCAGAATCCAGGTGAGGTTGTTCCAGTTGAAGATTCTTTTCCTGATGAACATTTATTTTCAATTTTAATAGTGGATCCATGGTATGTTGATTTAGCTAATTATCTCTCCACAGGAAAGACACCTCCATATTTTACTTCAAAGGAGAAGAAAAGAATCATCAAGCAAAGTGCCAGATATTCATGGGTTAATGGAGATTTATTTTACACTGGTTATGATATGATTATTAGAAGATGTGTAAGAAATGATGAAATAATTGATATTTTAAAATCTTTCCATAATGAAACTTGTAGTGGGCATTTTGCAACTAAAAGGACAACATTCAAGATCCTCAGTCTTGGCTATTATTGGCCATCAATTTTTAGGGATTCCAAGAAGTATGTGAGAAGTTGTGACAGTTTCCAACGAATGGGTAGACCAACTGCTTCAGATGAGATGCCACTTCAGCCTCAAGTACATTTAGAGCCATTTAAAAAATGGGCTCTAGATTTTGTAGGACCTATCAATCCACCTTCAAAGGGTAAAAAGTACATCTTAGTATGTACTAACTACGTGCCTAATGGGTTGAAGAAAAAGCACTTGTCCGGGCAACTGAACAAACAGTGGTAAATTTCCTTTTTGAAGAAATTTTTGTAAGGTATGGAGTGCCTAGAGAGATAGTAACAGACCAAGGTACTCAGTTTACTTCAAGGCTGGTTCAAGACATCACAGAAAAATATAAAATCAAGCATAGGAAAAGTACACCTTACCATCCATAGGCCAATGACCAAGTGGAATCTACAAATAAAACTTTGGAAGGAATTATCACTAAAACAGTGGCAATGAACAGAAAGAACTGGGAGGAAAAACTCAAGGATGCTCTCTGGGCTTACAAAATCACATGGAAAGATACTACAGGATTTACACCATATCAGCTGGTGTATGGAAAAGAGGTAATGCTTCCTATGAATTTCAGATACATACTTATAAAATGGCTGCAGATTTAGGCATTGATCTCAATGAAGCACAAAAAGAGAGAATCATGCAATTGAACCAATTAGATGAAATGAGGCAGCAGTCAGAAGAGAGAACAATCCTAGTGCAAAAACAAATGAAGCAGTGGCATGACTCACACATAAAGAAGAAAGAGTTTAAAGAAGGTGACTGGGATTTACTCTTTGATTCCAAATTCAGAGATCATAAAGCCAAGTTCACAAAACATTGGATGGGCCCATACGAAATAGTTCAAGTATTTGAAAATGGATCAGTCAAAATTACTACAATTGATGGAGAAGGAAACACCTTTATTTTCAATGGACATAGGTTGAAGCTCTATCATAAGCCCATCAGCAAAGAAGATTTCATTCAAACTGCATCTCAACAAAAGGAGGTTGAGATATCACAACCTTCCGCTGTGATATCTCTACCTTAGTCATTTCAATTTCTTATTAAAAAAATAAAAATAAAAAATAAATAAAACATAAAAAAAATAAAAAAATAAAAAAAAATAAAAAAAAATAATGGTTTAGATGTGAAAACCAGACTCTGGCACACTCTAAACTCGAATTCTTACTGGAAAACCAATCATTTGGCTGGTAAGAATTCATTGTTCTAATTACTTCCTGTTTGTTAAAATTTCAATAATGACTTGAGGACAAGTCAAAGAATTAGTGGGGGAGAAGAAATAACGGTTTTTCCCTATCTCATCTCCTCATTCACAATTTTTCAAGGAATTTGTTTCAGTAATTCAATGTTTCAATAAAAGCTGTTTTTTTCTAATCAGTAAAGGGACCTGTTCAAGCAACAAAATATACAGTGGGACCTGTTTCAACATGATTATACAAAGGGACCTGTTCAAAGGTTATGTCAATATTACAAACAACAGAGGGACCTGTTCAAAGACTGCATCAAAGATACACAAGGCTACTTCAGCAATTTTCAAAGGTTGCCTATTAGAATTCTAAACAAGGCTGCATCAACACCAAAGATGAATAGAAGCTTCACAAACATGACTTTTCAGATTTCAAGGGACCTGTTTATACTTATTTTAAAGGGGACCTATTTTAGAAGACAAGGATCAGTTACAAAGACAATCAAATCAGTCACACCTGTATAAGCAAATCAATTACACTTGCAAAAAGAAAAATCAGGATTTTATCAGCCAACAAGTGTAATGTATTGAAAGATTTTTGTTTTTAGCATTTAAATTCCTAGATTATTTTAGTGTTAAATAAATAATTATGATTGCTTATTATCAATTTCATAACCTATATCAATCCATTATAAGCATTATAACCTATGAAACCATAAGCTATCTTATTGCCTAATGGTTTTATAACCCTCATGCCCATATCCCTCTGTCTATTTCTATACATTCATATCTGTTACCACTCTGCCTATTTCTATACGAACACTTCTATTTTCATATCACCCATTCCTATTCCTATTCCTATTCCTACCCATTTTTACCCATATCACCCATTTAAAACCTTTTTCACAGACTCATCATTTTAACCTCTACCAAAAAAGTACCAACGAGCCTTATAATGAGAAGAATATTTAAAATGCCTGTCCTCAATCAATTTCGTCCATTCCGACAAGATAAGTTGCTGAAGAAGCTTGACAGAAATTGACATCAGTTGAGGTGGAATTCCATTGTTCGAATTGATGTGAAGAGGTGCAGTTCGAATTTCAATTTCAACATAAGAGCTCAGAACTTGCAGTCGAATCTTGTTGGTTGATCGATCCTTCAGAATGGATAAGACATTTTGTGCAAGGAGAAGCGAAATCGGAACCAGAGTGGTGCAGAAGTGGAATGGTGCGGAACCATGAGAATAAGGAGCGGAATATTGAGCGATAACAGTAAAAGCGGGTTTGAGATATAAAACCGGTAGTATCACGCAATTGTAAATTTTCATTTAAATTTTATCAAAAAAACGCGATATATGTTTGCTGTTGACACGTAAGGAGGTAGTGGTATTTTAATACCACTAATTTCACGTAGATTTGGAGCGTTAACACTCGGAGGCTTTAAAAATGCGATATTCATTGGTGATCGTTCGATCAGGGTTTGCAGCGCGACAAGCTGGGGGCCGTCGATTGAAGAGGTGCATTAATTGGTGGGGCCCAACAAACGTAAAGACTACTGGGTTCTTAATATAACGCCCAAGGCTTATTTAATATTTATAACTGTTGACTGGAGAACATTGATGCATGGTTTAACCTTGGATTTAATTGAAAGGCCGGAGCTCATATATGGATTTAATTGAAAGGCCGGGGCACATATATAGTTTATGAATTATCGAATGTTTATTCGATAAGTTATAAAAGAGGTCCATATCTGCTTATAAGTGTATTTGCCAATGATTTCATTTCCCTGTCAGCACGACTTGTATACTCTGTTACTATGATTATGTTTTCTGCAAACCACTATCACTCCTCTATATCTATGATTTGAACTCTCTGTGACACGTCTTCAGGCTCTGCAAATAAGACTACGGTCTTTCATAATAAAACCCTGTTCTCTGCGCCATCATCATAGCAATCTTATCTCATGATAACAGCGGACGCTGAGTTTTCATTTTATGAAACTCTGAGTTCATAAAAGTCTGCTAACATTCGGGCTTTGAGTTTTAAAATAGAAATGACGAGATAATAGGTGTTGAAAAAGGGAGAAAATATAGGAGTCAGGGGTTATCTAGAATTTTAAATTCCACCCAGAAATTGAAGTAAGCTCAGAAATTTGCGACCAGCTCAGACATTTGAAGAATTCAATTCAGAAACTTAAGGTCAGCTCAGTGGAACACAACAAGAAAGGTAACAAGTTGAAAAACCCTGGTTAAATTTTTGTTTCATAGAGTATAATAAAAAAGGGTTAAAACAGAGATTTAAAAAAAAAATGACAAATAGAGCAGAGCCTGAGAAATTTGATAGCTCAAAATACCATAAAGACTGTGTTAAAATTTTGAGGGAAAAACAATGGTTAACTTTTCTAGAGAAATTCAATGGAAACAATGAAGAAGTTACAAAACAGTTTGCATTCTCATTTAATGGAGAAAAAGCTTTGATAGGGAATTTCTCTTTCAGAATCTCAGAGGATACAATAGCTTAGTCATTAGACACTAGTCTAGAAGGGGACAAATATTTTAAAACCAAGCAGTTTAGAGAAAAATCATGGACTCAATTTATGTCTAGATCAAGAGTTTCTTATGTCAATTGGAAAAAGGGTGTTCCTAGAAGTTGGTTAATCCATCCATGGGATGAAATGGTATACATTCTCCAAAAATTTGTCACATGTGAAGGGCGATACAACATAGCATACTTGTATCACATCAAAATCTTGTTGCACTTAAAGGGTCAATGCACCATCATTTTGCCTTACTTTCTTTTACAGAGTTTGACCAAGATGTCAAAGACCATCTAGAAACAAAAGGGTAATGAAGATAGAAGCTTGTATCATTTTGGCTTGATTAAAATTTTAATTGAATTTGAATTGCAAAAGAGAAGAATAACATGGGAAGGATTTTTAATTGCCAATCAAATCAAAACCAAAGAAGATGAACAAGAGAAACAAGGAAGCACATAATTTATGGTTGATGTTGATGAAATGAATGAGGAAACCCCCGAATTTAGATCAAGCACTATTGCTCAGCCCAGTAATAGTGTGAAAACAAGGAGAATGAGGCAAGAAGATGCCATGAAAATTGCAAAAGACAAAATTTTCACTACTTACACAAGAAGATCAAGGAGGATAGAAAGAAACAAAATAAAAGATGATCAACCAGAGCAAGATATAAATACACTAATGGAAATTGAAATCAGTGCTAATTCACAGCCAGAACAAGATGCACAAATGGAAACTGAATGTAACAAGGAAGAAAGAAAAGCGCTAATACCTTCAAACAAGAAACAGAGAAAAATAAAGAAACAAATCGAAGAGTTAAAAGAGGAACTTATGGAAGAAAATATGTTAGAAAGAGTCACAAAGAAAGAAAATGAAGTATTAAGAGCTGAGAGCAAGAAGATTCAACAGAAAAATGAGAAATTGAAAAGGAAAGTCAAAGAACTCAAAACTTATCAAATTGAAATATGCAAATAGGCAACAAAATGGTACACGCAGAAAAATGCTCTCAAAGAAAAATACAAGAACATGAAGCATGAGTTTCAAGCCCAGAATAATGTAGATGTATTGCTACAAGCAGCAGAAGCAGAAGCAGAACATAAAGGGAGCACATCAGGTTAGCACGAGGACATGCTAAATCATTGAGTTTGGGGGAATGTTGGTATTATTTTATGGCTATCTTTTTCTCCTAAAATCCCATCATTATCCATCATTTTCTTCATTAAACCTTCATAAATCCCTATATTTTATAGAAATTGATTAATATAGCATTATGATTGTTATTTTTACATTAAAGTTAATTTATGGAATTTTTGTGTTAAAAATTGAAAATTTTCTAGAAAATTACAGGATGTGATAACTTCCTGTAAATGGTTTATGTTCTGACACGTGGCATAGCAGGTAGATCAAAACGAAGGGCATGGGCGTGATTTGGAACGTACACAGATGGTGAAAAATATATCCAGCATCAGATTTGAAGTTCCTAAATATTTGGTCAACGCTGGTCAAACCCAGCTAGTCTAGCAGAAAAATCTGAGTCATAAATGAATAAGCTTGATATTTTGCCTATGATTAGGGATTCCAAACTAATTCGATATGTTTTGGAGATCAGTTAGGTTTATAAGGAACGAAAATAGCCTATTTTTATTGTAATTTATGATAAATAAGTGAATGGAAGCATGTAATAGGCTAGTGATGCTAGTGATATTATTGAATGCAAAGAGAAAACTTGAGACTATGTACGTGCTTCAGAAATCTGTTTTAATGTAACTCATTTTCAGATTTTAATCAGAGACAGAATCCTATCAATTATGGTGTTTTGAGTTAGCATTTTCATCATTTGAAGTTTCCCAAGTGTGCCTTCAAGCGTGGAAGGGCCCCCATGTGAAGTTGGTACACTTTTCTTTACATTTCTATTAGATTTAATTCAGATCTGATTTAGTATTTTTTTTAATTTTCATGCTTTGAGTTCATTGATTTTGATTAAGAGTGCTTATGATTTTATTCATCATTTTTATTTCATGGTTCATAGTTATAATTGAAGAATTCGATTACTAAATTAATGAACAATCCTTGTAAGAGGGTTTAGTTGAGTATTGAATTCGAAATCATCTCTGTGATCTTTGTTTTAATGAATTCGATTTTTTTAGTATGCTTTAGTGTGTTACTTTGAAAGAGTTTTTGTGAACTATAACCTTGTAAAAGGATTGAAAACTCAGACAATTAGTAGCACTTTGTTTTTAGAACAATAGATCAGATTTAATTACATGAGTGTTTAAAGTGTGTGAGGAACCACATATCAATCTCTTGTAAAAAGAGTGTTGGAACCTACTACAATAAACATTCACAATAAATCAGATCCTTTTAGGTCTATAAACATTAGACAAGTGCCTCTAAGATTACCTACCTTGGTTGACAATAAATTGAGCCTAATCTAGAACAGTATATTGGTCTATACAAGCCAGTTGACGAGAAGACTATTATACGAGATTCTTAGAACATTACCAGGGAGATTCAATCCAAAGGTATCGGTCTTAGAATACAGTGCAAATCTGGACAAACTCAGCAAACAGGAATTACATGGAGTGCTCATAGCATATGAAATGAGACTTGATGAAGAAGAGGGTACTTCACATCTAGAAACTACGTTCGTTGCATCTAAGAAAACCAATAAGGACAAACAAAATTCAATTGAAAAGACATGCACCTACAAGTGTGAAGAAAAGGGAGATGATGGAGAAGGTATTTCATATGAAGAATATGCTTACTTTATGAGAAAACTAAAAATTGGTAAGGGAAAATTCGAAGGTAAACTTCCATTGATATGTTTCGGTAGTGGTGAGGTTGGGCATTTCGCAGCAAAATGTCCGAATAGAAGTGATGGAAAGACAAAAGGAAAGAAAGGCTTTAAGAAATTCAACAAGCAAAGATCCAAAAGGAACTTTCTCTCTAAATAATATAGCTCATCATTCGATGAAGACAATGACAGCGAAGAAGAAGCCAATGAGAGAGTATTGTTTATGGCCAAGCACAATAAACAAGAGGTATCAAACAACAAAGAAGAAGGATTGACCATAGAAGAATTTTCTAAGGAAGCAGTCAAGCTTATAAAAGAGATCAAGGCAGAGAAGATCCATTCCAATACTCTTGAAGAACAAGTTCAAGGTCTCAAAATTGAAGTTTAAGAACACAAATGTATTGAAGAGTCACTTCAAAAGAAGTTGGAAGAAAGCAACCAAGAAAGGGAAGCATTAGAAGCCGAAGTAGTCTCACTGCGTAAGGAAGTGAAGAAGGGAAAAACTATCCAAAACTATGTTAACAACTCAAGGGCATTGGAAGAAATCATCAACAATCAACGATCTTACAATGACAGAACTAGCCTCGGTTACAAAGAAGAAGAAGCAGAAACTTCTACGACAAAATTCAATGAACCTATGAGATCTGACATGCATCTAGACTTCATTGGAAAAGATTCACAAGAACATCCTTGGAAGACGATTCCTTGACAAATATTTCTATCCAGGTACCAACATATTTTTCATGGCTATTGTTATTTATGTGGAAAATTTGGTCATAAAGCTGTAGAATGTCGCACGTACCCTAGGAACCAATACAATTCCAGGAGATCCTTGAAATATGAACCTCCCAAGGCTCAAAGAAACATCAATAGATTTTAACATTTGAGAAATAATATGGAATGTTACAAATTTTAGAACTTTGGACACATAGCCAGAGACCGCAGACTTGAAAACCTCCAAAAGAATCTTCGAAGCCACAAAATGAACGAACATGGAAGAAGAAGAAGATTGATAGTTGTGCTCTCGCTCTCAAGGTTCAAAACAATAAAGATGTGTGGTATGTTGACAATGGTTGCTCAACGCATATGACATGATAGAAGGAAATTTGTATCTCTGAAAGAGAAGATTCTGAAGAAGGATGGAACCGTATCCTTTGGAAATGATGGATCTTCAAATGTTATAGGTCACTCTCGAAAGCAAAGATGTTATAGCCAAGAATGTTCTATTGGTTGAAAACATGAATCAAAATTTGCTCAGTGTTGGAAAAATGTGTAATCAAGGACACAAAATGCTATTCAACTCCACAAAATGTGAAATCAGGAAAGGTAGGTATGGTAAAATTGTGGCTACAGCAAGTTGAGCTCCAATCGAGATATATGTTCTGGATGAAGCAACTAAATCATGTCTACTAGCTAAAGAAGATGAAATTTGGTTATGGCACAAACTAATGGGTCACATAAACTTTGACAATATTGTTAGGATAAGAAAAAAGGAAGCAGTGTGAGAAATGTCGAAAATCTCAAAATCTTCCAACACACTATGGGAGGCTTGTCGGCACGACAAGTAGACAAAAGTCCAATTTAAAACAAAAGAACACTTTGCATCACGTCCATTGGAATTGATACATACTGATCTATGTGGTCCTATGAGAACAAAAGGCTTAGATGGAGAATTATATTTCATGTTAATGATAAATGACTATACTAGGATGACAACCATCAGTTTCCTAAAGAAAAAATCTGAAGCATTTGAGTGCTTTAAGATCTACAAAGAGTTGGTCGAAAATGAAACTGATTTAAAAATAAAGTGTCTAAGATCAGATAAAGGTAGAGAATTCACTTCCAAATTATTTCAGCAATACTATGACGAAAAGGGAATAAAAAGACAATTTTCAATAGCACGAACACCTCAGCAAAATGGAGTTTCTGAAAGAAAGAATAGAACCGTATAGGAAATGGGTAGAACAATGTTGAAGGACTCAAAATTGGATGAAAAATTATGGGTTCAAGCAATTGATACGACAGTCTTCATTATCAACCAAAGTCTTCTTAGAAATAGTTGCAACAAGACCCCATATGAATTATGGAAAGGAAAACCAGCTAATGTAAAAATATTTTCAGAATCTTGAAGCAAAATGTTATATCAAAAGAGAAGATCAAATTAAAAGTTTGAATGAAGTGTTGATGAAGGTATCTTTTTTGGTTACTTCGCCAAATACAGGTGCCCAGGAAACCTAATCAAGACGAAATAGATAGTATATGGCATAAATGTTACATTTGAAGAAGATGGTGTTCTAACGAATAATGATGAGTATATAGAATATTTGAAACTTGAGACAGAGGCTAAAAAAGACACAGAGAAAATTCTAGAACAAGAAGTAACTATCAACCATGAAGAAGTAAATAATGACCATCAAGATATACTAGAACAACAACAAGAAGCTCCTCCAAGGCGAACAAAAGAATGGATTCAAAAGAACCATCCATCAAATCAAATCATTGGTGACACAAATGAAGGTCAACAGCTTCGTTCATCAAAACAAGCTCACATTGCTTTTATAGAAACCTTTGAGCCTAGTAGTTTTGAGGAAGACAACCAGAATGAGCATTGGGTAGCAGCTATGAATGAAGAATTGGATCAAATCAAGAAGAATAACACCTGGGAATTAGTTCCACAACCAAAAGATAAAAATTTCATTGGGATTAAATGGGTGTTCAGGAACAAATTGAATGAAGATGGACAAGTTACCAAAAACAAAGCAAGATTGGTTTGCAAAGGCTATGCACAAGTGGAAGGAATTGATTTCGATGAAACATTTGCACCAGTTTCCAGAATGGAAGCCATCCGAATGTTTCTCGCCTATGCATGTTCAAGAAAATCAAAGTCTACCAAATGGATGTTAAGTCAGCATTTCTGAATGGAGAATTAGAAGAAGAAGTTTACATTGAACAAACTGAAGGTTTTCTACTATCAGAAAAAGAAGACTATGTTTGCAAGTTAAAGAAGGCTCTATATGATCTCAAGCAGGCTCCCAGAGCATGGTATGCCTGCCTACATGGATATATACGTCAAAAAGGGTTCAAGAAAGGTATTTTTGATAGCAATGTTTATGTACAAATAGATAATGAATTTGACAATTGTTGAGGTATATGTGGATGATATAATATTTGGTAGCAATGATGATCGATTAAGTAAGAACTGTTCTAAAAAGATGCAAAGTGAGTTCGAGATGTCTTTACTTGGTGAGATGAAATAATTCTTAGGGCTTCAAATATATCAGCAAGAGAAAGGAATATTTATATGTCAAGCCAAGTACATCAAGGAAATGCCCAAGAAATTCAAAATGGAAGATTGCAAACCCATCCTTCGATGGTAACAGGTTGCAAATTGAACATAGAAAACTCATCTAAGGATGTGGATAAGAGGTTGTACAGATATATGATTTGTAGTCTTCTATATGTAATAGCCTCTCGGCCAGATGTTATGGAAGTAGTTGGACAAGTAGCAAGATTCCAACAGCACCAAAAGAATAACATATTATTGCCGTCAAAAGAATTCTTTGATATCTAAAGGGCACAACAAAATATGTCTTGTGGTATCCCAATGGTAACAATCTCATTATTCAAGCCTTTATAGATGAAGATTGGGTAGGAAGCGTTGATGATCGTAAGAGTACTAGTGGAGTATAATTATATCTAGGTGGTTGTCTCATATCATGGTTGAGAAAAAATCAAACCTCAATCTTGTTATCTACAATAGAAGCATAATATATTGCAGCGGAAAATTTTTGTACTCAATTCCTTTGGATGAAACAAACTTTGCAAGATATTCAAGTACAATTTAGTGAGCCTATTCCCATCTTTTGTGGTAGCACTAGTGCCATCAACATCTCCAAGAATCCTGTCATGCATTCAAAAATAAAACACATTCCGATCAAATATCATACGACGGAGAAAACAAGTCACCGAAAAGAATATAAAACTTGAGTATACATACAAATAACAAATCGATATCTTCACTAAACCTTTACCCTGAAGCATTTGAATATTCGCTAGAAGCTTGGGATTCTCCCAAGTTCTCATTAGGTTTTCCTTATTCATATAGGTAGACAGAAGTGTGTGCTGTGTTCGTAGGATGGTCAGGTGTTTGGGAGCTACCAGCTGACGTCGCGGGAGAGAATACGAGAAGAGGGGTCATGTAGACAGGCATTATTCAAGCTCCATCAATGTGTCATGTATTTGGTTAATAGCGTTGTTGTCGATTCAAACCCAAGACCAAAACATCACCTCTAAAAGTAGATTTTTGACCCACCAAATGTTTGTTGTGTTTATATGGTGAATGCTTACGTGCGTTTCTTTCGTTTATATTTTTGTTGATATATGGCACGCCATGTAATTCTTCACGGTTTGAGAGATATTCATGTTTGAAGTTTGTAACCCAAGTTAGTGGGCTAAAACCCCATGGGGTTGGGGCATGGGTCATTGAAAAGTCATAATTAATATTTTTTATGCTCCTAAAATCCCTCCCACGTTCACTTGTTGAAGCCTCTCTCAACTTAAGCATTCATATAAATTGTGATCTTCAGATCCCCTCCTCTTCGTGTGATTTCGCCTATCCCAGTAGGTCATCGTGGAATTTTCGCTCTAAATTTTTTTCTACGAAGGTTCAAAAGCTGAAAGTTTTATGAGGTGAAGCCAAAATCCTGAGGAAGATCATGTGAAAATTTCAGATAAAGATGTGCAATATTTTCGGAGATATGATTTGAGGAAGTTAGTGTGTTTGCAGGCTCCTGAAATTCATCTCAAATAAGTGACCTTGGGAAAATCGTCATAACTCTCTCTCTGAGTATCAGATTGGAATTCTATAATAAGTGGCAGATAGTGCATGGACTTTTGTTTTCTCTCTATCAATTTCTGAGTCGAATGAAGAAACAATGACACGTGGCACGCTGTACAAGTTCACTCTACTGAAACAATCCATAATTAGGGCATTGTGAGAGATTGGGCATAAATCTCTCTTGAAGAATCCAAATTGGGTTAGAAATGTGGCATTAGAAATAAGACTCAGAGGAATACTACAAGACCAAAAATCACATATTGGGGATCTGAAATAACAAAGATACAATAGATTTAATATCGAGCTCCTAGAAGACAAGAAAAAGCTAGATCATGTGTTGTCAAGAGCTGCAAAGGACCAGACTTTCTAGGGCAGCAAAGCAAAACAAGGTGCGGTAGAGGGTAGCATGAAAAGAGTAACAACCAAGGTGTAGAATAGCAGCAAGAAGTTCATCAATTG
Organism: Pinus albicaulis; assembly: GCA_034641835.2. Classification (NCBI taxonomy): domain Eukaryota; kingdom Viridiplantae; phylum Streptophyta; class Pinopsida; order Pinales; family Pinaceae; genus Pinus; species Pinus albicaulis. The sequence continues at coordinate 42,938,562 of CM076581.1, read as the reverse complement.
AAGTCTTCAAGTGGGCAACACTGCATACAGTCACTGTAAAGGTATCAATGTACTAAGTCATTGTAAATACATTATTGTAAAAATTGTACTAGTGTCTATCTGCCAAGAGTTGAAGAGGCAGTGTCGGGAGGTCTAGGATCATCATTAGGTGGTTGTGTCATAGTTAGTGTTACACCATTTTTTTGGTCATCTAACTCATTATCATTAGATGAACCCAAGTACACCATGTTAGACCAATTTTACCCTAAGTAAAATTGTTTTCACCATGTAAAATAACATTTGTCTATATTTCCTGGTCATATTTAACCCAAAACAAGGAAATTAATTAAATAAATCATTATTTATTTAATTATTTCCTAGGAATAAGTTATTCAAATCATTATTTAAATAATATTCCTAGTAAAATTTGACTAAATCATTTTTAAATAATTAAAGAAATCATTATTTATTGAATTATATTCCCATCATCTCCCTAAAATAATAAATAAATCATTTATTTATTTATTGTTTATAAATAAAGGAATTGACCCAAGTCAAAAGACCTTTTCCCTCCAACAAATATAATAAAATATTCCTAAAGGGTGATTCTAGAATTTTGATTAATAATATTTTATTCATGCACCAAGTTCTAGAACACCCCAATATTTTGTTATAAATAGAAGGGTTTTCCCCATTCATTAGTCACCTTCATTGCATTAGATCACACTGGATCTATTCTTGGTCACCATTTTACATTTTTTCTTTGTGAGCTTCCATTGAGTTCTATGTTTGTCAGGGTTTTCTACCACAATAAGAGAGAGGAATTTAGATCCGAAATGCTGAGGACTTTCAAGAACCCATCCCATTGAGGAGAACCGGAAAACACCTTTCTTGTTTTCCTCTCAGGTGCCCCATTCTTTAATATAATACAAATCATTCTTTTAAACACTTTTTTCTTGTCTTGTCTATTGGATACATGGAGCCATATTAAATTTTATCTGCTTAATGTCTTTTGTGCTTAGATTTGAATTTGTGCAGCAGACTTAAAGATATTTTGCAGCCATAATCGATGTTAGGGCTATTTGTTATGCATATCTAAAGTGATATTTTACGACGAAAGATTCATACTAACAGTTAGGGTTATGGTCTAGCGTGTCTTCTTCTTCTACATCATTCTATATCATTGTAAAGTGGACCATTTTCCCTGGTACGAGAGTCCATTCTTCTTTTATTATTCTATATATAGGGTGGTAGGGTGGTGCTAGGGTGAGTTGTAGCTCATTGGGTGTTGGGGCATTCGTTGAGTTTAATACTGAAGAATCTCGGGCATTGGAGCGTCCATCCAGTGGGAGTTGGAGAAGAATGCTTTTCTAGATTCTAGGAAGTTGGAGCTTTGTTTTCAATTGGAGTTGTATATTAAAGAATTATTAGAAAATAATTAGGTGGTTTTTGTCCCGGAGTGGGTTTCCACCTTAAAAACTGTGTGCATTTGTGTTCCTTTTGTTTACTGCTATCATTGTACAAACACTGATAATAATTGAAGATTAACTAATGCTCTAATTGAAAGGAATATTGATTCACCCCCCTCTCAGTATTTCCAACATTATTTTCATTCTTAAAACTCACAGATTCATCTATGCTTCATGGTTAAAATACTCATTCCTTAAGCAAACAAATGGATAAAAATTGTATGTGTTTTTATTACTGAAAGGACAATTAGCACAAAAAACTAATACACTCCTTTCAAATCAGGGTGGTATCAGAGATAGAGTTTATTCTTTGGTGTTTTAGTGTGCAAATATTTGTTTAACTGTTTGCAAAGGTTTTCATGCTTACAAGGCTCAAGCTTAAGAGGGTAGAAGGCATATTGGTGGAAGCAAGAGGTTCTCAAAGTGAGCCACAACAAAGGAGGGAAAGATTGCCACATTCTCCACCACCTAGTTCACCTCTAAAAGAAGTAGAATAAGATATAAGCATGCCTCCAAGAGAAGAAGAAATCCGTGAAGAGGTGGATCCCAAAGAAGAAGAAAGAGTGTTTAGGAAAACATTCCTTAACATGATTGACATGGTGAGAGTCCTTTATCAAGAAAGGAATGAAAGACTAGAAGGAGAAAAATCCAAAATTCATAAGTAAGGCCAGGGATCATCCGGAGGTCACAATGATGAATATAAATCAAAGAAGGGAGATGGAGGAAATGGAGGCAGTGGAAAGTCACCATCCTCACTCTCATCATCATCATCCTCTACTTCATCTTCAGTACACCAGTCACACAAGTCAAAGAACATTGGTAAAATTCCTTTTCTAAAAGTTGATTTTAAGTACATAAGAGACTTACATAGCTACCTAAAACATACTATTCTCTTGTTTAACCCTACAAGCTTAGATGAAGTTTGTGTTCAGGCCACATATATAGAAGCTAGAGGGAAAAACATTACTGATGAGAGTAGGAAGAAATCTTTTAAGGGGAAAAACAAAGAGAAGACCTCAAAAGGTAAGGGAAAAAATAATGCATCTGTAAAGAAAGAGGGAGAGAAAGTGGTTTGTAAACATTTTTCAAGAGATGGCCATGAAGAGAAAAAATGTTGGAAATTACATCCTGAAAAGATACCCAAGTATAAAAATAACAAAGGGAAGCAGAAAACAACAACTACAACTCAACATTACTTAGGAGAGGATTCAGGTGATGAATAAAAAATTGCAACCATGGGATTGAAGAACATGAAGGGGAAAGAAATTGAAACAAAACTCAGTACTAGTACATAAAACTATCACATACAAGCTCCAAATGAAGAAGAGAGAATTAAACTGTTTCATGTGAGGGTCATATCCAAACATACCAAGATTGACACAGTGTTTGACAGTGGGTCACAAGCAAACTGAATCTTAGAAGACTTGGTCAAGAAACTTAATCTTGAGACCATTCCACATCCAAAACCATATCCACTTGAGTGGATTTGTAAGGATGCAAATTTACAGGTTTCAAAGAAGTGCATATTGCGCTTTACAATAACTGCACATTTTGTCGACATAGTTGAATTAGATGTGGTTGTGATTGATATTATAGGTATTGAATTGGGAAGTCCTTGTATGACAGGAAAGCGATCTTCCATCGCCATGAGAACAAATACCATTTATTCAAAGATGGCAAGGAGTTCATTGTTAGAACACATCGCAAGAAGAAAAATAATGCAATGGTAAATGCTGGACATGTAAAGAGGCTGGTGAATTCAAGTAAGAATTTTGTTCTTCTAATGATTAAGCCTAAAGCTGATGTTAATCATGAGTCATTTGAGGATTGTGATCCTAAGTTGAAATCAGATTTATATGATGTAGTTGATGCACGTCATGAGATGTTTCAGGGGCTAACTGTATTGTCTCCAAAAAGGGAGATCAACATGAGATTCAGTTACAATAAGAATGTCCTCTTCCAAACATCAGCATGTATCACATGTTGATAATAGAGAATGATGAAATAAATAGGAAAATCAAGGACATGTTGGACAAGGGACTCATAAGGCCAAGCACTTCACCATACGGTTCACCCATAGTATTGATTCTGAAGAAAGATGGGACTTGGCGCATGTGTGTCGACTTTAGAGCTTTGAACAAGATAACAATAAAGAATTGATACCCACTCCCAAGGATAGATGATTTGCTAGATCAGTTGAAAGAAGCAAATTTTTTCACTAAGTTAGATTTACGAAGTGGATATCATCAAGTAAGAATTGCAAAAAGTGATATATGGAAGACTGCATTCAAAACCAAACAAGGACTCTTTGAGTGGTTGGTTATGCTGTTTGGTTTGTGTAATTCACCAGTGACTTTCATGCGTGTTATGGATAATGTTTTATGTCCATTTCTTGATGACTTTGTGATTGTGTATTTAGATGATATATTCATTTTCAGCAAAACAAGAGAAGAACATGTCTTGCATGTGAAAAGAGTGCTTGATGTTTTGAAGAAAGAGAAATTATTTCTTAAGATGTCAAAGTGTGAATTCGGAAATAATTCTCTGGTTTATTTGGGACACATTGTAGGAGGAGGCGAGTTGAGAATTGATCCTTCTAAAGTGGAAGCTTGTGAATTGTCCCACTCCCAAAACAATAACTGAGGTAAGAGGTTTCTTAGGCGCAACTCCGTATTGGAGAAAGTTTATTGCTAATTTTTCTGCCACTCCTATGCATGCAAGCCACTCCTATGCATGCAGTGACAAGTGTGAAGAAAAGCTTCCAATGGGGAGGAAAAAAACAACAAGCTTTTGAAGCTTTAAAGGACAAGGTTAGTTTAGATCCGGTCCTTGCATTACCGAATTTGAGATAGCCATTCACGATACAAACCAATGCTAGTGGTTATGCCATGGACGCAATAATTTTGCAGCATGGTAAGCCTATCACTTTTCATTCTAAAACATTCAATGGTGTTGTAACTAATTATCCTACATATGACAAAGAGCTGTATGCGTTGGTACAAAGCGTCAAGAAGTGGAAACACTACTTTATGGGTAAAGAGACGATTTTACATACCGATCACCAACCATTATAGTACTTGCAGTCGCAAAAAAAATTGCAGCAATCACGACATTTCAGGTGGATGGGATTTCTTCAACAGTTTCACTTGGTTATAAAGTACAAGAAAGGTATTTTCAATAAAGTTTCTGATATGCTTTCAAGGCCAATTATAAGTGCTTCTACTTTACTTAAAAATGATTCTATTGTACAAGAGAGTTGCATAGAATGATATGCATCTGATGCTGATTTTCAAGATGTGTATGCAAATTTGAGTGAAGGGAATCAAGTTGAGGAAAATGATTATCACATGCATAAAAAATTGTTGTTTCATTTGGGCAAGCTATGTATACGACAAGGAGAGAGACTTAGTGTCATTAGAGAGGCTCATTCTTCTCTTATTACTGAACACTTTGGGGTAAGCAAAATAGTGGCACATCTACAAAGGTATTGCTATTGGCCTCGCATGTTAGATAGTGTGTCACGTTTTATAAGAGGTTGTTATATGTGTGCAACAAGCAAGCCTAGCAATAGGAAGCTTGGGTTGTACATGCCACTATCGGTACCATCAAGGTCAAGGGAGAGTCTCTCCATGGAATTTTTCGGAGGTATAACTATGTCAAAAAAACAACATGATTATATTTATGTAGTTGTGGATATATTCAGTAAAATGTGTATACTTATGCCATGTAAGAAAACCATTACTGTTGAAAAAACTGCTAAACTTTATTTTCAACATGTATGGGTTCATTATGGTTTTCCAAATTCTATTGTTAGTGACAGGGATTCCAGGTTCGTTGGGAATTTTTGGCCCAATCTTTGGATGATGATGGAGACAAAGTTGAAAAAGAGTACTGCTTTTCATCCACAAACTGATGGCCAATCTGAGGTGGTGAACATAACTATTGTGCATCTATTGAGAGGATATTGCAACAAACATCCCAAGTTGTGGGATGAACAACTGCATTACATTCAACATGCTTACAACCGGGCCAAGCACTCTTCTACAAATACATCATCTTTTGAAGTATGCTTTGGGTTTTTGTCGAAATCGCCATTAGAATTCATCTTTGAGAAGGATGTTGCAATCGATGGGCATAGTGATATTGACAAGGCTTGAAAGTTCATTGAAAAAATTTAGATTATTCATCAACAAGTTCAAGAACAACTTGGGAAGAGTCAAAGAAAATACAAGGAGAGGCATGACAAACATAGAGTTCATCACAAGTTTCAAGAAGGAGATGAATTATGGTTGCACATAAGCAAAGAAAGGATGCAAGGAGAAGGTAAAAAGCTCAAGCCCATTCGCTATGGTCCATTTAAGATCATCAAACAAGTTGGTAATAATACATTTCAACTTGACTTGCCTTCATATATGCAAATGTATTTCATTGTCAATGTGGAAAATTTACGTTTGTATGAGCCTCCTTTGATTGATGATCAAGGGAGTGATATTCAGTTGCCATCTAAAGAAGATTTCTCGCCAGAATTTCTGGATGAGCTCAAAGAGGATACCATCCTTGACAGGAGGACACACACTTCTAAGAGGGAAAGTGTCGACTATCTTCGAATTGGGATCAAAGGCAGAAAACCAAGTAAGGCAAGGTGCATGGAAGTTGAAAAGGTGAGGGATCTGTACCCTCATCTTCTGAACATGTAATTAAAGTCTTTTGGGGTCCAAAAGCTTCCCAATGGGGAGGTGTGATAAGGAGATCATGTGTTATGCTCAAAATTGAAAGTGCTCAAAACTGTACCGAACCTGAGCGAACGGAAAGGTCTCATCGTTGCGATTTTGGCACCTTGAACGGTTCGAAAAACTGATGTCGTATGAGGAAGATATTGCGTTCTGTTCGTTTTCCTAAACAACTAAAATTTTTGTGACAGGAGTGACTGGGATGCCCAGTCAGCATGCAGGTACAGTCAGTAGGTGGCATATACTGGGAATATTCATTTTTCTAAAACCTAATTAGAATTCACCACGTGGCTATTTCTGGGCTGTTTGATGGAGGTGTACGTTTGTTTTTATGGCTCGTTGGATGGGTGACACGTGGCCAACTCGGAGGCTACCACGTGTCCCCTGGACATTTGATCAAAATTATGGTTTGGGGTCCAGGGGGTTTGGCCTTGCGACCTTTGGCGCGTGCACAAGGGTCTCTACCATCCGTGCTACAATGAATTTCTTACCCTTATAGTGCGCCATTACTATTTATGTTTTATAAACATGGCACATGGGGGGGCGGGGGGGGGGGGGGGGAGCAGGGGACTGCCGGCGGTCCCAACCCGCCGGTGGCCCAAATGATTGTTCACATGCTACAGTTTACATTACCGCGACATTTGTTATAAGTTTCTGACGGTATTAAACCGTAAATCCAGCGGTAATACAAACCTATCACATGAAACCATGCCATAAATGTTAACTGGCAGTTACAGCTTGTTTAGCTTCGGTTCTAACTCCAGTTCCAAACCACGGTATCACGGTAGTTCCTCTCGACGGTTAGACTAACTGCGGGGGTTGTGGGGTTGGCATGTGGCCACCCCCTCCCCCTTAACCATAAAATTTAAAACTTGTGGTTAGAGTTGGCGGATAATTAGCGCACCCACCAATTTTCAGAGTTTTTTCCATTTTTAGCAGCATTTAAGTGTAGTGTCCACTTTTAGTGGAGGTTTTGTAGGAGTTATTGGGAAAAAGATTTGGGAGGTCAATTTTCGACCAATTTGGGTAAAACAATAGTCTACCTAGACTAATTTGAGCATTCTGGAGCCACTAGTGCAGAGAAAACAACCATTAGAGGCCTGTAAAAGCATGTATTTGCAATTTTGAGAATAATGACAAAGAGGGACATGCCATTGTGAGCTGGACCAATAGATGTAGCCTAGAAGGGGTGAACTGCTTCATCATGCCTGCTATGTAAAACATATGTGTGATGTTATTTCTCTTTTATACACTGCTGTACAATGTTATTTAGGCTTATTTTCATGCTTAAAACTCACAAATTCATCTATGTTTCATGGTTAAAATACTCATTCCTTAAGCAAACAGATGGAGACAAATTGTACGTGTTTTTATTACTGAAAGGACACTTTACACAACAAACTAATACACTCCTTTCAGATCATCTATCTAACCCTTGAATCTCTCTAACACACTCATTATTCCAAGAGATATTTCCATGAGAATAGATCTCCTTACAATCTCAATTCTTAAATCCATTTTCTCTAGAATTTTCTCAAACTTATGAAAAATACATAAATAAATAAAATCCAATCAATTGGGGAACCAACTCCCTTGGTAAATGAAAGAACCCCTAGGTCTATTCAAAAGGATTTGACTTGGAGGTAAGATCCTCCTACATCATTCTCCCAAGGTTGAAAGTTTTCATGGCCTCCTGGCCATGTCTATATTGGTGAAATACTCTTGGATCAAAAACCTTGTTTTGTAATTGGTATACTCTCTTGTTGTGTTGATGTTGTTCTCCTGTTTATTCTTGTTCTCCAGGCTTCTAGATCTTATGTTGATGCTGTCCACTTTCTATGTTGATGCAAAGTTCCTCTGTTAAAAGTTCCTCTTTGTTGTCGATCCTCCTTTGTATGTTGTACCTCCTCGTATTAGATGATTTCCTAATGAACATACTTACCTCATCGATTACTTTTTCAATTTCTTCCTTTGGATGAGTTCTGCTGCTAGTCTTGTCCTTTGATTGTTTCATATCCTTATTTATTACAAGAATTTTAATTCTTGTAAATCTATTGTCCATACCTTAGTTGCTCAAGCTCAAAAATATTGCCTTTATTGTTTCTGAACACAAATTATTCCTCCTCTAGGTTTGTATTTACAATTTGTATGTGCATTATTTGGGTTTCTATCCTCTATTCCAAAAAATCCAGTTCCACATACAATTCAAAATTGATTTTAATTGTATTCTCATCCTCTACACGATATTCATCACTCAGATTCTCTGTTAGCCACTCCTCCAAAGGTTCATCTTCATTTTCATTTGTGCTTCCTTATGTAAGCATGAGACTCCCCTCAAGCATATCTTCATTTCTAGCTTCAAATGATGATGTTTCCTCCTTATTTATGATAGAAATTAGGGTCTATTTCGCTTCATTTTCCTCTGCTGTAATAGCTCCATCTCTATTGTCTCCCAAGACAATTTCCTCCTTCTCCAGCTCTAGTTTCACATGTTGAATGTATTATTTTTACTTCATGATTTTATGCTCTAAAGTATTTAGATCATCATAAAATTCAAAATCAAATTGAATTGTATCACCTTCTATGCAGTCTCCACCTTCTTCTAGCCAATACGTCCAAGGTTAAATTTCAAATTTATTGCCGGTTTCATCCTCGTGCATGGGACCTTATTCAAATCTAATTTCTTTAGATTCTACTGTTGTTTCAATAGCCTCATCATCCACAAGGAAATGTGCATACACCTCCTCCATTGTAGACATCTCCTCCATGAGTTTCAACTCCTCAACATCTTGCATAAACATATTGTTATCCCATTGGTCATTTCCTCCAACCATACACCACATATTAGATTTAAAATCATAGAATTATTCCTTGTTTGAGGCCTTAGATGTTTCATCTCCAAGCTGGCTGACCAAGTTTTATGGTTTATAAGATTTTTGATGAACTCTTCCTCCACATTTCTACTCTTTTCCACACTATGGAAACAAATTCATGTCAACCATTCAACTTCAAACATGCTCTGATCTCTTTGATGATCCTCCACTATTGTATAATCTCTTCTTCGAATTTCCCATACAAGGTTAACTTCATCTCTCTCTTCATGTATTTGGCTTTCCATAACTTCTATGGGGCCATTTTTTTGAGTTAGATGCCTCTGCCCAACTTCTTCTCTTCCATATGCATTCTGCCATCTGTACATTCTTCTCTGCCCCATCTTCAAAAGATTTCCAAAGCCTTAAAAAATAATTAAATATATAAATAACAAAAGCAAACAAATCCAAGAAAATATGCTTCTAAACTTCATCTCACACCACTGAAGTACCTCTCCTTAAATCATCTCATGGATTATCTTCTCCATGGCAATCCTCCTAATATTCTTGTTGTCTTCTATCAGCTTGCCCCTGTTGCCTCAATGCTTCCTCTATTTTACCTACAAATTCACCATTATATGAAGAATTAAAATAAAACATTACGAGACTATTTTGTCTCTAAGAGATGCTTCCAACACCTCATCCTCATCATTATCCTCTCCAAGGATCGGTCCTTTCTCAAGTTTACAAACAGATTCTCTGACTTCATACTCAGTTGCTTTGAGTGCCTCCTCTTCCTTTTCTTTATTCATTAGCTTCTCAACATACAACTCTCTGAAAATCCATTTCACTCATTTTCTTACATAAACACCTTTCTTCAACCTTTCCAACAACTTCCTCTTCCATTGCTTTGTTTTCTCTCACAGTTGTCGCTTCACTTTATTGAGTTCTGCCTTCATCTCAATCTATTCCTTCGTCCTTTCTTATTCACTCATATGTTTTATTATATTCTTTGTTCTGATATCATTTTCCTTTCTGTTGTGGCTTTATTCTAGACTTCCTCTTTGACTGTCTGTTATTTTCTTCATTAGTCTTTCCTCTATGATTTTCTCCATGCCCACTGTGAGTTGCAACATAGCCTTTGTGGTAACAAGCATCCTCTCTTGTTACAAAATTATTCACTAAGCTTCTATTCCTTTAATCTTAATCTCTTGGTACTTTTCTTGTCCACTGCTCTTGAACCAATTTAAGCCTCCTTCCTCTAGGTTGTTGCAATTCTTCTCATTGTCCTCTATATTTTTTGCTTCAGTCTCTATCTAAAGATTCCTTACAAAATTCCTGTTGTTTGAATCCGTTTTCTACAAACCTATTTTAAGAGCTCTGTGCCTGCTTCCTTCTTATTATGAGATTTCAATGTGTTCTCCTTGCTTCATTTATTCCTTTGAGAGCTCAACTAGCTCTCTTTTCCACCCAATATCACAATTTTCTCTTACTGTCCTCGGTCATTGTCTTTTATTTCTGGTTGTTCTCCACTTGCTTGTTACTACTCTTCCTGCAAATATCAAATTTAATAGACGTTTCCTCTGCAATTTATCATTGGAATTTCAAAATTTAAGTTATGTTATGCTGTAATTAACTCCATCTACACAATCCATCACTAATCCTTATTTTCTATCCATTCTTCTTAGAAAATAAATACCTCGAAAATTCAAAAAAATTCTTCTTACTAGACCTTTGTAATGTATGTTTCCAAAAAATTATGCTACCTTGTTCACTCCTCCAGCTATGATTCTTTTGAAGCTTCTTGTTTGTTGTCTGTGTGGGTTATTTATGCTCTTGCATCTCATTTTTTGACCTATGTTTTTTAATATTTTTAGATATTTCTAGCTCTGATACCACTTGATGCAAGCCCAAATTTGATCTTGCTTACTCCCAGAATTATCAAAATAATAATGCCCAATTTGGGATGAATATATGCTTAGCTAAACCACCGAGTTAAAGTTTGTCCGTATTTTCCCTAGAGTCAAAACCCTTCAATGTATAGTCCTCAGAGTCAATAACCATGACCTAGTGCTAATACATTACGCATGTATGATTCAGGAGTAAAATCCTATATAACGAACAATGAAAATCCATTTTAAATAATTTCCGATGTGTCTCAACAGTTAGAGCCCAACACATAGCCTGGATGACCCCAATGTTAACTGTCAGGTGAGGCAGTGGCCGGGTGGGCTCCACCCAGTCCACTCCTTCCCGGTGTGAATCCTTTGAGCGCCATATGATATCCTTTTTCTCACCTCTCTATTATATAGAAATCCAATGCGGAATTAGGGTCTCTCCCCCTCAAATATTCCTTCTAGGTGGTCTCCACTTATACGTCCACCAACACTGAATTGGCCCGACGCTTTACTCTTCCCAGTCGCTTAGAATTGGGCTCGAAGCGAATCTTCCGGGCTATCCCTTCGAGGATAAAGTGGCCCAATGCCTCCTTTTTGGTGGCATAGACATGGAGCTCCAAATGATTCTTTCGGGATGATGCGGCCTTACGCCTCCTTCCCGATCGCATAGAGCTAAGGCTCCAAATGATTCTTCCGGGCGGAGTCCACTTCACTATGTATTCCCAACGCTAGCCTCCAAACCACTTCCAATAGTCGTAATGGTCCCCTTTATACCTTCTAAATGGACCCTCTCTAGACTTGGCTCCTTTGAGCTTTGCGCTCTTCTTTTGTGATATCTCTGCCTCAATCAAATTGTGAATCATTTTCAAACTTCGAAACTAGAACAATCGATCTTCGTTGATTGACAAGGGTTGCTATCTCTCGTGAGCTTAAATTTGTCTTAATTTTCTTGCAACTATAATACTCATAAGCCCCTTGCACATTGAATAGGGTATCCCTCCTTAGTTTATAATCTTTGTGCTCTCACGAACAAACATACTCTCTTCGAATGATAAAATGCACAAAACAAGATAATTGGGACAAGTCTCCACATTCAATAAAGTCGATTCATTAACTAAAAATAAATATTTATACACAAAATTACAATAGGTCCAGTTGGCTTGATTTCATATTCTATGGCACATTTTGGCCCTAAGCCAAATCCTGGCTTCGCAATACCTTCGATTACACACTTTCTCTCTGCACACTCCCTGCTTTGCTATTATCTATACCTATTATTTTACAACAACGAAATCTTGAACTAATTTAGTTCAGATCCTATAAGTTCTCACCTAAAACTTCTAAAACGGAACCTTTTGATCCATTAAACCCTAATAAATCTAACCAACCACTGAATATCTCTAACACACTCATTATTGCCGATATATTTCCATGAGAATAGATCTCCTTACAATTTCAATTCCTAAACAAATTTTCTCAAACTTAGGAAAAATACATAAATAAATCAAATCCACTAAATTAGGGAACTAACTCGCTTGGTAACTAAAACAACCCCTAGGTCTAGTTAAAAGGATTTGACTTGGAGGTAAGATGCTCCTGCATTAACCTGGCCATTAGAATCCAACTCCTTGATGGAAGTGCACTTTACTTGTCTTATTGAGGCATAATTTATTAGTCATGTTATGCAAGTAGTTAAGCCTAGCATAGCTGCATGAGTTGTTATACCATTATATTGGATTAAATTTCATTTTAATGTTGTCATTCTTTTTAATATTTGAAGGATTTATTTTCTACATGTTTTTTCTTTTTTTGGTGACCTGTGGATTGACAACTTGGGTAGTCTGATGCTCATGTGATATGGGGTCGATTTCTTCTGCTATTAATATAACCACTAGGTGTACCACACCTACCCCTGATGTGGACATGGGTTAATCTACAAATTAATTTTAATGAAATGAATGAAATATCAAATCTAAAAGAAGGAAGAAAATGAAATGTTGATTAACTAACCTAATTTGCATAAAAATAAATCAAATTTTGAATGGTTAAAATCTGAGTTATGTTAGACTTATCTAGGTCAGCAAAACATCTATGGAAAGTATTTAGTTTATTCAAGACAAAGCACTATTCTAAATCTGATTGCATTCTACTGTTCTTTAAATAATGTTCTATCTATCAACAAGAATGAAACAATTTTTCTACCTTATCCTTTGAAAGCATTAATTCTATGAAAAAAAAGCATTTGATCTACTTCTAAAATAATAAAAGTACAATTCTAATATAACTCTGTCCTAGTTTTAAATCTAAGAATGATTGAAAGATAATTTTAATCTAATTCTATTCTACATTCCATGGAACGAAAGCATAAATTCTATTGCTAAGAAATTAAATGACTGTGCTGATTGAAACCAAAAGCAAGCAAGAAATGACAAAGTATCTATTGTGAAAAACATGTTTAATTTTAAAACCTATGGTTGTTGTATAACCAAATGCATGAATATATTCAATTGGAAAATGATAGAGTCACATTCATGAGATGATTCAGGCGAGTATAAGATCCAACGATCAACTGTAAATGTAAACAACTTAATTCAGGAAACATTTAAAACTAATTGACATGAAACTAAATTACAAAACAATGAGCAATTTAAACTACGAATTGGCAAGAATCTGACTATGAAATAACGAGAAATTAACTATGAATTGACAAAAATATAACTACGAATCAACATGAAATTAGACTACGAAATTGACAAAAAATTATACTACAAATAAACCTCCTTTCCATGCAGGGGCCCTTTGCAACAGAACAAGTATGAAATCTACTTAGACTATCCGCGCATGAGAGATCTGGAACTAGTCTTCTTTATTAAAAAAATAGAGTTTGAAAGTGTAACACCAAATTATCACAAAAATTAGGCTTATGCCCGGTTTCAACAAACCGATATTTATACAGGTTTTTGAATTAACTATTTGAGGCAATTTCACTTATAGATAGCAAAATAAAACTAAAATTAGAAGTCTATTTAGAAGCAAAATTTTCATGGATATCTCTCGATTTGCTACGTAAGAGAAAATCAAGAGTCTTCGTCCGCTGATCTCGTTCCTTGACTGATCCTTGAGTGCGAACATAGGCATGATTCTTTCTTGAATTCAAACAGGTAAGTGGGATATGATCCATGTGAGGATCATTCGAGAGATACCCATATGACCTGCTTCTTCATTTGCTTTTCAAAACCTGTCAAATAATAACGGTGGCTATAGAAACAAATGTTAGCTACAGAATTGCACGAATTCTGTAGCTAATTACAGAAATTCATCTAAATAATAAGAAACATCATAATATAAAGTAGAGATCATCTAAATGCCTTCTTAGATGTGGAATATGTCAATTATCATTGATTGAGTTCATGATTTTGTGAAAAAGGAAGAAGAAATGATGGAAAAGGATGTCAAATTAGGAACATTTTTGAGGTTAAACAGACCCATTGAGGGCACATGTATGAAATCGGTTCATAGGAGCAGCTGCACTCTACTCAGACAATGCATGAGGGTGTATCAATAAATAGTTACAAATACCAATTTACAGAGGTTGCTTCGAGTTGGAGGGCAGAATCCTTAGCATCTCTTTTGGACCTGCTTTCAAACTATGCCTAACAACATTTAAACTTTCAATTTTAAGGTAGTTTGTCAATGGAAAATACAACTTTATTTGGGAAAGAAGATAATACTGACACAGTGGCAGTGGTGTTTCCAGAATAAACAAGCAGTTCCTTTTCCTTTATTTGTCAACATGCAAAGCACAAAATGCCTTATCTCTATTAATCGATTAAGTTTACAACAATTGTGAGCATAACCATGGGAATCATGACACATTTGCTGGTTGGAAACATGCAGAGTAGAGGAATATTTAGACCTGGAAACATGAAGGTCCAGCCTCTAGGGGGACATAGGGCTATTTAATGGTTGAGAACCGAGTGTATTACGGTTTCACCTCTTGAGATTGCATCTAAGCTTGTAAGTGAAAGAAATCTTGATAATTCTTGGGCACTTGGTCCACATATTTTCTCCTTCTTTCATGTGTATTGGATTCTGTTGATCGATGCTTGCTGCATTCTCATTATGTGTGATTAATTTAGTTTTAGAGGGGATTTTGTGTGTATTCTACCCCTGGTTCTAATGAAGCAGTTGCAAATTTGAGCACTTGTTCTTAAACCTAGGTGCTTGTAAAGTGTGTTCCCCCAATCACATTTACAGCAACATGGATATGGTTGTGTTTTGAGAGTTGATAATAAGACTCAAGTCATATTGCTCCAATGAGAGTGTTCATTTGAAAATCACTCGTTGGAATTCCCCATCACCACATGGACATAGGCTCTTGTTTTTATTTGATTCCATGACCAATGGTAGGCAGTAGTTTCCCGCACTAAAGAATACTAAATGGCTATCATAGGTGGATTAGGTTTTGTTGTGTGTATTAGGTAGATGTCAAGAACCCTGTCAACTTATTACTTGTTCACGCAGTTCTCGCAGATTCACAGATTCAATAGAGTTATGCTTTGCATTCAATGGCGAATCTAGTCTACAAAGTGAAGTGATTGAGATGTGATCAAGGAGCATATAGTGAATGAGATAATCTCTCCGAGAAGGGGCCATCCTACAGCCCATGGGGGCAGACTCCCCTGGCTCCTCTTTGACCGTTGGCGTTGTATGACTGAACGCCACACTGCCATTGCCATTGCTACTCGTATCCATATCATCATACTGGTCTCCATTGCATTTACAGGATGAGTCTCGTGGTGGAGTGGATGCACAAATATAGCCCCCCTTATCGGCGTTCCTCAGCCAAGGCAGCAAGCGGGTGAAAGTAGAAGTCTCACATCAACGTCACAAATCGCAATTATATTGCTTTCATCATCACCTGTCGCTATTCTTCTAGAGCAGTTGGCTTTGTACTTTTTTAAATTGTATTAACACGTCTCTAAAGCATTAACGGCATTTTTTAATTTTAATGGTGTGACTTTTGAGGACTGTTGTCTGCCATGAGCTCGCAGACATTTAGGGATTGGATGAGGAGGAACGGAGTTATTTCAACCTGCAGTACTTTTAAAATAAATTTACAGAATAATTTAGAAATTCAGGTAAGATTATGAAAAATATTGGTAAAGAATTTTAAAATTTGGACTATAGTAATTAAATTTTAATATTTTAGGTGTTTTTAGGATTTTTGATGGTGCCGAATCTATTTCTACCATAAAAAATGCAATTCAAACACTCTAACTATTTAATTTGTTTTTAGAGAATTCCAGCTAAAAACTGCCTTCTAAACTATTCTGTTAGATCAATAGCCAATTCCTTAATTCCTTTCAACATAACTCAATCTAATAGCAACTAGATAAATATTGAAAATCATAAAGATCATAGAGTAATATTTCATAAACAGATGTAAAGGCATTAAATTCATTAGTTTATAGCATGATGTTGACCAAAAAGATTATTTTTTCTTTTTATTCAACATTAGTAGATTCTAGAGCAGAGAGGCCAAGAAAAGATTTATTCGGTTTGATTCTTGGAATTGAGGTGAAAGGCCCAAACATGATTTGCTTTCATTTTTGCACTTGAAATGAAAAGTAAATATTCATTCATTTTTAAGAATTACGAATGTTTATATTAAATTGGCTTAAATTTATTGTATTTAGAAATTTATCTAATATATTCATTTTCATTTCTAAGAATTATGAATGTTGATATAAATTAGCTTAAATTTATTGCATTTAGAGGTTTATCTAATACATTCATTTTTAAGAATTATGAATATTTATATTAAATTGACTTAAATTTATGGTCATAAGGATCATAGAGTAATATTTTATGGACAGATGTAAAGACACTAAATTTATTAGTTTATTGCATGATGTTGAACAAGGAGATTATTATTATTTTTATTCAACATTAGTAGATTCGAGAGCAGATAGGCCAAGAAAAGATTTATTCGGTTTGATTCTTGTAATTGAGGTGAAAAGCCCAAATATGATTGGGCTCATTTTTTCACTTGAAATGAAAGGTAAATATTCATTCATTTTTAAAAATTGTGAATGTTTATATTAAATTGGTTTATTTATTTCATTTAGAGGTTTATTTAATACATTCATTTTCATTTTTAAGAATTATGAATGTTGATATTAAATTGGTTTAAATTTATTACATTTAAAAGTTTATCTAATACATTCATTTTTAAGAATTATGAATGTTTATATTAAATTGATTTAAATTTATTAAATTAATATAAGGTTTATCTAATATAAAGTGATAATGTTACATTTATAATTAATATAATAATATTTATATTAATAAATATAAAATAATAATAGTAAAACAAAATTAATGCGGGTCATAAATGAAATGAAATGATATCAATTGATGATGAGCTGGCCCAACCTACCAACAATTTTATAGCTGAAAATACTTGAATTAACATTTTAATTTTATATAAAGATAAAATGATTTAAAAAAATAAATTAATTTACTTTTTTAGTATGAGGGTTATTCCCTACTTAATATGAATTCGACAAATGACATGTAAAAATAATATTATTGATATTGCATAACGTGTAATTCATTCTATGTGGACATATAATATTTAAAACAAAAATATATTAATAATAACAAAATATTTTAGTGTTACTCATAAATTAAATATATCAATGTTCAAATTAAAAAACATAATTTTACATCAACTTTCTATAGAGAATTTTTTTTTTTTTTTTTTTTTTCCACTTTTTGCAATTCAAGTGAGTATGAGAAAGATGTCACATAACATTACATTTAAAAATAATAAAATAATAATTGCATTAACAAACTTAAAAATAATATTACTAATATTAATATTGATATTATTGATATTACATGATATGTAATTCATTCTATATTCACTCTACATATACTATTTAAAACAAAATTTATTAATAATAAGAAAAAATATTTTAATGTTAGCCATAAATAAAATATATCAATATATCAATGTTTATGTTAAAAAAATCTAATAACAAATGCAAGTTTGATGTGGGTTATTAAATAATTTCAATATTTCAATATCCATGAGTAAAAGTTTTTAACATAAAATATATAGATATAGATAAAGAAGGAGAAAGTTCTTATTGCATTAATAGGTGTTTTCTAATCAAGGTATGAGGAAGATTTGTAATTCTTTTAACGTTTAGTATGGTAAAACATTTTATTGGTATGTTGGTCAAAACCAACATAGATCCATTTGACTCCTCATTTACCAAGAGCCGAGAGAAATCAAATCTCTTTAGGTGAAAAACTTTCCTAGAGTTTTCCACAGAGAAAGAAGTCTGCATCCTGAGAAATTCAATCCTTCTAAATACATAAAAGATATATTTGTACTGGTCATATAAAATTTATCATCATCTTTTCACATAGAAATTTTTATTATAGTGCAACTTTGCATACTCCATATGAGGAATATCACCAAAGGGGAGGATTCCATTCCTTCCTCCTAACCACCCAAGATAACCCCAATTGGCACATTTTGTTAATATCTATTGATATTGAGATTATGGGTACCTGGGTGGGGAGGATTCCATTCCTTCCTCCCAACCACCTGGGATAACCCCAATTGGCACATTTTGATAATAATTCGTTAATCTCTATTGATAGTGAGATTATGGGTAACAATGGCTAGGATGTAAGTGTGTGCTCTTTTCTCTAGGTTCAAATTTCCAGTGAGATATTGGCTCATTATATCTTCAAAAAAATGGGTAGGCACATATCTTAATTATGATGTATAACCCTTAAGAGGTTGACTCATGAGTTTCTTCTTAAGTGTGGCTTGTGCTTATTTCACTTAGCCTAGGGCTTATAGAGGCATGCAACCTAATTTTAGCTAGGGTCTTGTCCAATAATAAGATTAAGCAATGACTAAATTAAACTTGGGTTTTTCCTATTAATATGAAGTAAGGACTAAACTAAACTAGAGTGTTCTAAAAAAACATATTTAGTGCACAAGGACTTGATAATGGAAATGACAATTTCTCTTACGATTTTTTTTCTTACCATGTAAGATCCAAAACGAAAAAATATTTAATTGTTTTGGCACATTATAGGTTTCTAATTAAGACGCTTATAATAAAAAATACGGAACATAAAGGGATTTGAAAAATAAAACCTTATTTATATTAATAATTGCAAAATAATACATTCTCATACAAGTAATATTGGATCCCTCGCCAATGGCATGCACAACTACTCATCAATGACTAGTCTAAGACACTAAAGCACATTTGTGAATCCGGGATGGATCCACGAGACAAAGGTCACCATGGGGTTTTTATCCTGGGATCAAACTAGAACTGGACACACCAAGTTCTCAACAAACTCACAATAAGACAGACAAACTTTGGATGATCCAAATGCCTTTCTCCTATCCCCTTTTATAGGCTCGATGGACTCTCTGGAAGCCTTTAATTTATTATTTTTCTCTAAAAAGAAGGAAAATACCATCGACAAACACCATGGGTGAATACCATCCATAGTGAACACATCAAAATAAAAAGGAATATTAAAAATCCTTCCACGCCAAGATTGCTTGCCCTCAAGCAATTCACATATGTTTACCAATGTGTTTGTACACAAAAATAGATTACTAATACCAAGTTCCCATATGAATGATTGAACTATCACAACATGCCACTGCATCACCTAATCAATGATAGATATCTCGATGTCTGGATCTTAGATCAACCCCTGAATCAATGATTCACCATTAGATCCATTCACATGCAAATCGCCACCTAGATCCTAACCCAATTGTTGACTTAACTTGTGATCAATAGATCCTGCTGGATTCCAATGCCACCAAACTTCTTTGCCTCTGTGCCTTGGCCCTAATTGTATTATGTCCCTGGATAAGAATTTCCTCCCAATAATCATCTCATTAATTAGGTATCAACTCATAAATCCTTGTGTGTACATACTCATATGAGGAACAATCCCACCACGATGATGCTGCACTACTTTGATACTAATTGGGATACTCCTAAGTTGGCGAGCCATTGCTCAATCTTGGCCCACTTGTAAAATCCATATGGAGGTCTCCCATAAGATCCATATGGAATTTTTTTCCCCTTTCCCCTAATGTAAATAGGTGTGTTGATAGCGATGCAATCCATATCAACGTATCCCTGAAGAGGGATGCTTTGCGTCTCCCAAGTATATCCCTCTTGCTGCCTAGTGAGGGACTTGAGTCGTTCCTCAATGTTAGAAATATTAATCGATGACTCGACACATACTCCTATGAGTTCCTCAATTTCAGACACGTTGTCTTGTAAGACCATGCCTTAGACTGTCCAAATTTTATGCTTCAACATCAAGTCCTCTACTAGAAATTTTGGTGTCTTGTTGAATGTATCTATATATGTCTGCACTGGATGCATAACTATCACAACTCCAACTTGAGCCTTTGACTGACTCTCTAGAAATGGATCCTCCTGCACATTATGTTTTTCATGCTCCTCCTCATGCCAGTTTACTATTACTAACTCCTGACTCAAGTCTCCCTAAATGTCTTCTCACTGGTCTTCTCCACCTGTGGTGACTATTTGCTGTATGTCCTCTTTAGTTGTCGAACATGGATGCACTAGTGGACTACTATCTACACTTGAATACTCATGGACGTCCTCCTGGAAGTATATGGGCTCTGTTGTACACCAGTCTACCTCATAAGTACTATAAAAAAATAATTTCCTCTTTCCCTTCTCTATGCTTGTCATACTGGCTAATTATTATTGGCTTGTCTTGCAAGTTTTTTTTGAATGACGTCACATTACTGATCACTATCTAGACTTGTCTATTTTTATTCTTCATGGGTGCTCTCTTGAAGATCAATGGAACCAACTAGAGACGGATCCCCATGATTAGAAGAAATATTCTCCTATTCTTCCCTTGTTGCCTCCTTCCAATCACCTGGGCATGAATGGTTAGGTTCCCAATATTCCTTGCAAAAAAAAAAAAAATCCTTTCCTTTTCAGCTCATTCTTGTTGCCAATTTTACTTCCTTTATTCTTGCTTCCTCCATCAATCCTCATCAACTCCCTTTTGAGTAGTTTTATGTTATGCTTGACCAACCTCTCAACTAATTCACAGGTATATAGTGATACAACTAGTTTCTTTCTCCAAATGGTCAACAATTTGGACCTTAGTGTTTTGTAGATGTCAACATCCTCACCTAAGAACAAGGACATTATATTTTTTATGCTAGTTTTGACATTGCCTCGATGAATTGTTGTAATTTCGGTGCAAAAATACTAGAGCATTTGAAAAATTAAATCGTCACATTATAGATTTAGCATGAATGTTCGAAAGCTAAACTCTACCATGAGTTTTAAAATTTTGCGCCTCTTCTCAAAGGTAGGAAGCATTATGTTGTCCAACCCTTGAAGGGTTTCTACTATCAACCATAATGTCTCCCTCATGATATCATTATTATAAGGTATTAGTGGCAATGTTAAAGCTATAATCTTGCTAAGATAAGAGGTAGTTGTGAGCTTGACATCTTTGCAAGGATGCTCCCAAAATTTGGATTGTATTAGAGAAAACATGGACGGTTTGAGATCCCAATTGAGTTTATTCCATTCTGGTTGTCACAACTTGGCTAGACATGTGTCTAATTCCTCCAACTTTCGAAGGAATATGAATGATTTTGTTTGTTGCAACTTGGATCCAAGTGAGAAGAGCTTAGCTGCTCTTCCTTGTCCTTCCTTCACCTCCCATATGTGCTTCTACTGCCGAATGGCATGGAATATCTTCGAAAAAGGTTTGCTGATCTGACCTTTATTTTGGTCTAAGGAGGTATTACTACAAAAAGGCCCTCATTTTTTTTTCTATTTCATCAAGAATTTCATTGGCGTTTTCTAGGGACCCTTCAAAACCCATATTAATTCTTCATACAAAGATAACACAAAAAAATCCTGTCAAGCAATTACCTTGCCTCCTCAGGTAATAAATTTAAACCGAAGATGCCCATGAATAATATTTGTTGTAGCCACATAATGAAAACTCCACTAGCAATATAAGTGATTCTTCCCATTTTTTTGTTTTAAATATATAGAAAAGTAGAAAATAAAATTTCCAAATCGTATGAGCAAAAGAATAATCCCAACATTATCACACTATTATGTGGATTTATAAGCCTTTACAAAATATTTATACACATATTATTTCTCCACTTGCAAAATTTCTTTTACATGTCTACCCATCAACTTGATTACATTACATGACTTTCCAAATTAAAACTGTCCTGATGGCATTGAGAAAAGAGTCGTAAGAAGATAAAATCAACGGGTGTTGAGAAAAACTTGCTTCGTATTCATGAGCTTGTGTCTGTTCTTCTGTGCCCCTGCCTCCCCTTCTTTACTTAGCTATGATAACATGGTAATTTATCTCCCATATACTATTATCCGTGGGTACCACTACATAATTACATGGTGTCTATTGTGACCACCAAGTGGGCCTACCATATTCCATGGCCTTGCCTTTTCATTATTAAAAAATTCCATTTTCTCCACCCTTAAAGAAGACGCTCTCTTTGTTCAAAGTTACAAAATTACTGGTGGATCTGAAATCTGCATTAGCACCATTTGCACAAATTTACTTGTGAATCCATCTAATAATGGAAGATTGCATTCTTCATTTTTTCCATATCAACCAGAACAAATTATTTTTCTTCACTTTATGATGCACAAGGGTATGTTTCCCTTCGCCTACTATTGGCATCTAATGAATGAGAAGATTGTTGGCATCTAATGAATGAGAAGATAGAGATTCCTTATCTTCTACTAAATGTGATGTCTGGTCTACTGTTGGCATCTAATGAATGAGAAGAATGTTGGCATCTAATGAATGAGAAGACAAAGATTCCTTGTCTTCTACTAAGTGTGATGTCTCAATTATCTTTCAAAGGTTGAGTCTAGATGCACATATACGTGAGATATTGGTCAATTATAGAAGGTTTGACTTCTTGCATGTGTACCTTTACCCAAAATCATATGCTATAGGCTCAACTACCTTGATGGGTCAATGTTGATCAACATAAGACAAAGTGTGCATGCTACTTCTTATTTTGATGGCCTCTTGGTCACATGGTATTCACTAATATCTCCTATGTATAATATATTCGACCCTCGCACACTTATGATCTCCAAGATCTTGAAATTTAGCAATGTAAAAAAAAAGGACGTTTGATTTCTTGTCCCAGGATGCGTGATTTCTTGTCCAACTGGATTGGTTGCGTCCACAGTTCCTTACTATTTCTGGATTAAAATCATATGTGCACTGAAAGCCAATGTGGAAGTACCCTCGTTCTTGGTCAATGAGTAGGTCAACTGGTGCTACGGGTGTGCATTACCTTTAGTTCTTGTGCCCGTGCTCCTATTTTCCAAATGTCTACTGTGCTACCTCTCCATGAATCACGTGATGAATATGGCCCCTTTGCGATACATGATGGCCTTACAAATCCTTTTTCCCATGATATATCAGAACCTTAGCCCTTCAATATCTACTATTGTTGTGAGTCGAATATATTCGTCATGGAAGTTCCTTGGTGACAGTGATGAGGGTCACTAACACTATTTCTTTATTTAAAACTAAAGAGTCATCGCATGTCACCTTATGGCCATCAACCCAAGACACGACTCGGCTGACGTAAATCTCAGAAAAACCTTTTGTGCTTCAATTTTGGATAGTGAGCAAACCCCATGACTTTGTGACCCTTACTCGCCCTCCAGTTCTGCACAACACGAAGTTGTGGCTGTGGTCCTCCACTAGACGTAAACCTACTCGCTTCCTAGCTCTGTGCACTATCGTCACAAATCATTGTGGCCCTATGTTTCACACACAAATCTGGCTCAATAACTCTCGACCCTTGTTGTGACTACGTAATATAAATATGATCCTCAAACTTATTGTAGTATGACTTCAAAATTGAATTGAAAAATAAGAAACCAACACCTCCAAAAGATGGAAATTGCTGGCTAGGGTATGAAGAAATCCTACCTAAGTTATGAAAATCTTAGGGTGGTAGGATGCACAACTTTGATACCAATGTAAGATCCGAAACGACAAAATATTTAATTGTTCTGGAACATTATATTGTTCTAATTAATATACTTACAATTAAAAATATAGAATACAGAGGGATCTGAAAAATGCATCCTTATTTATATTAATAATTGTAAAATAATTCATGCCCATACAAGTAATATTGGAGCCCCTGCCAAAAGCATGTACAAATGCTCATTAATGACTAATCTAAGACACTGAAGTACACTTGTGAATCTTGGATGGATCCACCAGAAAAAGATCACCACAATGTTTTCATCCTGGGATCAAAATAGAACTGACCACACCAAGTTCTCAACACACTCACAATAAGATAGAGAAACTTTGGATGATCCAAATGACTTGCTCTTCTCCCCTTTTATAGGCTTGATGGACTCTCTAGAAGCCTTTAATTTATTTATTTTTTCTCTAAACAAGGCAAATACCATGGGAGAATACCACGACAAATACCACGGGTAAATACCATCCACCCTGACCACATCAAAATAAAAATGAATATTACATACAAACACATTTTTTTTGTTGGGGGAGGGGGACGCAGGGGGTGGGGTGGTGTTGAATCAACATAAGACAATTGACTACTTATTCAAACATTCATGAATAATAAATAAACAATATCACATGTGGAACACAAGATATAAATGAAAACATATATATAATAGAGCTTTGTAGGCCCCAACTTACTATTACAAACTTTGTATGCACCAATTAGAACTTATATAAATTCTGTTATGCAAACAACTCACAAAATAGAAGAAAATATAGATAAACGACTTAAAAATTATCGTCTTTGAGGGGGAAACCTCCTTTACATTACATAAATGAAAAATTCTTGGATGATTCAAATGAAAAAACCTCCTTTCTATATATAGGAGTCTAAGGGGTCACAATATCATCACAACCGACATAAAAATACTAATGTAAGGGCACAACAATAAAAATAGTGGGCTTCTATGGGGCACAATAATAAAAATATGGGGACTACATGAGCGTATCAATAACAATAAGGAGCTACACTAACAATAAAAATAAGGGGATACACTAGTATTATAGGGACCTGACATGCCCCTCTCCTTCAAAATAGTGTTGTCCTAAATGCTTGAGTAGTTATGGATGCTTCTATATAAAATTCTCATCCTCCCATGTGGAATCTTTAGCAAGTAATTTATTCCACTTGATGAGATACTCTGAAATTGATTGATTTCGTAGTTGTTGAGTTCTTGTTTTCGTGACTACTCTGGGTTCCAATATGATTTTTCATTCCTCGTCAAGTTTTGGCAATATTGTTTGAACTGGGATCTTGTCACTTATAACCTTCTTTAAGCATGAAACATAGAAAACTGGGTGCAACCGTGAAGATGCAGGAAGCTTCAATTCGTATGTCATAGTACCAATATTTTGCAACACCTTGTAAGGACCATAATACTTTGGTGATAATTTATTATCCTTATTAGCTTGCTTGAGGGACATTTTTTTGAATGTTTGTAGTCGTAAAAAAACCTAGTTGCCTACATTAAAACTTCTTTCGCCGCGATGTTGATCTTCTTGTTGCTTCATTTGATTTTGCACCAAAGTGAGGTTATCCTTTAAGAGTTGGAGAACTTTTTTTTGATGCTCGATGTGATATTCAACTGCTTGAACCTTAGAATTTTATCTTAAAGATGATGTTATGGATGGTGGATGATATCCATAAAGTGCATAAATGGGGTCTTTTATTTCTGTAGTATGGAAGGAAGTGTTAGAACACCATTCAACCTGAAGTAACCACTTGACCTATTCTACTTGTTTATCAGATACAAAGCAACGAAGATATCCTTCCAAACATTTGTTCACTATATATCAGTTTTCCCATCAGATTGAGGATGATAATACGAGCTATGAACTAATTGAGTACCCAAACAAGAAAATATTTCTGTCCAAAAATTTCCAGTGAAAATGGGATCTCTGTCGCTTACAATAATCTTTGGGTTTCCATGTAGCTTTTGAACTGTTTCCATAAATGTAGTAGCAATTGTAGTGGCTTTAAATGGATGAGATAATGCACAAAAGTGTGCATACTTGTAATTTTATCAACTACCACCATGATGACACTCTTCCCTTCATAATTGGGTAAAAATGTGATAAAATCCATTGCAAGCTCCTCCCAATGTTGACTTGGAATGGATAAGGGTTGTAACAAGCCTGAGGTATTAATTGTGTCAACTTTATTTTGTTGTCAAACTAAACATTCCGCCACAAACTTTTGAATATCAGATTTAAGGCCATCCCAAAAAAAATCCTTCTTAACGTCGTGGTAAGTTTTAAAAAATCCTGAGTTCCCTCCTAAGGGAGAGGTGTGCAATTCCAAAAGAATATTTTGTTTGAGTTGGGGATTATTACAAAGGTATAAGTGATATTTGTAACATAAAGAATCATTTTTCCAGCTAAATGTATTAGATGTAATGGGATCTTGTGCAACTTTTGAATGAGTGCCAAAACTTCTTCTTCATTCTTCCATTCATCCCTTGCTTTGGTTATCCAATCTTGTTGGAAAATATAAATGGAACAAAGCAATTATTCCACATCCTCATACTTTCTTGAGAGTGCATCTGCAACAAAATTTTGCTTCCCTTTTTTGTAAATGATGTCAAAGTCATAACCCAACATCTTTTTGACCCATTTTTTTTGCTCTTCTGATGATAATATTTTTTCTAAAAAGTATTTACGACAATCACGATCCTTTTTTACCTTGAAGTGTCTTCCCATTAGGTATGGTTTCCATTTCTTAAGTGCATGTAGTATTGCCAAAATTTCCTTCTCATAAATAGGTTTGAGTAAATACTTTCCTATGATTGGACGACTTTCAAAAGCAATGGGTCTTCCTTCTTGCATTAAAACAACACCAATTACATTTCTCTAGGCATCACATTTTAAAATAAAGGTTTTTGTGAAGTCTGGCATAGCTAAGACCGGTGCTTGGCACATTGCCTCTTTAAAATATTCAAAGGCCTTATTTTCTTATGGAGTCCAATAAAATGCATATTTCTTTAGAAATGTTGTTAGAGGTGCTGCTATTCTCCCATAATTATTAACAAAATTGTGATAATACCCTATCAACCCGAGAAATTCTCGCAGATGCTTTATGGTTGTGGGGATTTTCCATTCCTTAATCACTTTAATTTTATTAGGGTATACCTTAACACCCTCATGAGATATAGTATGACCCAAATATTCCACCTCCTGTACTCCAATAGTTTGAGCACCCTGTCAACATGTTGAACATGATCCTTCCAAGACTTGTTGTAGATTAGTATATCATCAAAATATCCCAACACAATTTTTCCAAGGAAGGGTTTGAAAATGGAATTCATCAAAACTTGAAATGTAGAATGTGCATTAGTAAGACAAAAAGGAATGACCAAAAAATCATAATGATCCTCATGAGTTCTAAATGTTGTTTTTAGAATGTCTTCAATCTTCATTCTTATTTGATGATATCCTTAACAAAGATCCAACTCGGTGAAGTAAATTTATCCATGTAATTCATCAATGACAAGAATGGGAAATTTATCTTTAATAGTGAGCATGTTAAGCTCCCTATAATCCAAAAACATGCGCCATGATCCATCTTTCTTGTGAACCAATACTATTGGAGCAGAGAAAGAACTTTGACTAGGTTGAATTATATCAAACTCTATCATTTCTGTAACCATATGTTTAATTTCACTCTTTTGGGAATAGGGATATCTGTAAGGCCTGATGTTTGGAGGAACACTTCCTAGAATCAAATGAATAGCATGATCATGATCACGAATAGGTGGGAGGCCGTTTGGAGTCTCAAATACATTGGAATGATTGTCTAAGACTTTTTGGAGATTTTTGTAGAAATTTTTGAATATTACACTTTGTGCATAAATTATTACTGTTAATCTGGTTATGCTCCTCCTACTTAGACAAGTTATTAACTGAATAAATTCAAGTTAAAATTGAAGCAAAACACATAACAGATCTCTACCAATCCAGATCTAGAACAAGTTCATGCACACATTGACAAAGTGACACTGTTATTTCTGGACAAATAGTCCCCAGAAAAACCCATTGCGGGAAAACCGGTCTCTGGTTGCTGGAGGGTTTTATTATTAAGAATATTTCTGAATACACAAATCTAGGTTCCAGATCTGGAAATTCTGACAGAGAAAATACTAGATCTACAACTCATTGGCTGATCTAGGGCCAAAATAATGACTGATCCACACCCTCAAACGATATTTACAGAACTTAGCCAAGATTAGGGCCTAGAAACCCTAGCGCTTCCCCTGAAAGCCTTTGTGTCAGCCTATGCAGCCCCTCAAATCCTCAGCGCCGCTTCAGAAGAGATTGCGTTACCCCAGACTGGGTGACACAGTCACTACGCTGCCCCTGAAGGGTCTCTGCATAACCCTAGAGGGTTTCTTGCTGAAAATCACGCTATCCTTGGAGGGACTGCGTTGTCCTTGCTACTGTTGTTGCTCTCCTCTTCTGCGTTGTCCTTGAGCTGATCTCTGCATCTTTTGTATTCTAGACCCCAGGATCAGATCATCCCCTTGGCCTAAATTCCCCTCTCTGCAGCTGAAACGCTTCTGAGTATTCTTAGCAACCCTTGCCCTAGAATCTCAACTTAGCTTCAGTGTTGTGCGTATGTGTATCTTTACAAATGACCCCAATCCTTTCCTTTATACTTTTCTCGTTGAAAAATCAACAGCCATTATCAAATCTTGAATCAATGGCTAAGATTAAAGAAATCTTGATCTATGTGACTTAAGATAATTTCATCACATGTTTAATTAAATTCACTTTAATTATTTAAGTTCCTTAAGTTTTAACTTAGGAAATACATTAAAATAATTAATTAATTTAATATCTCCTAAACCAGATGAAATTTCCCAAATCAATTTTTGGGTCTTGTAGTTCAAGTGTACTCTAGTCCCTCCACAAAATTTGGGAGCTAGAGCACGACTGATGCTACCCCAAATACACAAAATCTCAACAATTTTGAGAAATAGATGATTTCGATGTTTGAACCTCTAGTGAGCATAATTGTGCAATTATGTCCCATTGTTGTTTCTTTATAAGCTTTGTCATGACATTAGAGCTGATTATATTTCTTAGTTTCCTTGCGATACCCCTTAATTCAACTTCCTTTCATTTTTTTTTTTTTTTCAAGAAAAGTTCTTGAAAATTAAAAGCCATCGTACCCAAATATTGTAACCATTGGACTCCTAGTACAATATCAACACCACCCATTGGAATGGAAAGAATTGGAATATTCAATACATATTCTCCCATGGATAGCTTGATATTATGGCACTTTCCAGAACAATTTATAATTCCTCCATGGCACTTTCCAGAACAATTTATAATTCCTCCATTTGCAACGATTAATTGACACTCTGGTGCTGGATATGGGAAGCAATTCAATTCCTTGGCTATCTTATAATGAATAAAATTATGGGTACTACCCGAATCAATCAACACTATTACCTTTTTCTTCTTGATATGTCCTTCTATCTTGAGAGTTTGAGGAGTGCTAATTCCTGTCAATGCATTACAAGATATGGTCAGATTTATTTCTTCTTTCTCTTGGGTTGGTTCCTGGTGTATATCCTCTTCTTTCGAAGTTTCTTGTTCCTTTTCTTCCTCCTCTTCACAATCTATGTAAAATAATTTCTTCTAAGCACACTTATGACCTTTAGTGTATTTTCTATAACAACAGTAGCAAATCCATTTTTCTATTTTTTCTTCCAATTATTGTGGTGTCAACCTTGTAGGTTGTGGAAGGCTAGGAGATGCAACACTTCCATATTTATAATTGTGAGAGTTGGGCTTCCTTTTTGCCATAATTTTGCTTTCAATTTTTCTTACCAACCTGAATGCCTTCTCCAATGAATCAAGTTCCCAAAGGCGAGCCTTATGTTAGATGTTATCCTTATGTACCTATGAAGACATCAATCCTATGTTCCTCTTGAATATCATTTACCCTTATATTTAATTTTTAGAAGTTCTCAATTGTAATATCCCTATTTTAAACTTTTATAAATTGTAAATAAACCTAAAGGTCAGGTGGACCTAAGGAAAAATTATGTATGGACATATTATTTTTGGAAATTAATAAATAAGTGTGTAAATATATTAGTGTATAAAGACAAAAGTAAATTGAGACCAGGAATTATAATCCATGGGGATGGACTAGAATCCTAAGGTTTTCCCAAAATTTTCTAGAAATCCTTGGGGAAAAATAAAATAAATAAAAAATTATTAGATGGGAGAAAAAGATCTAATAAAAGCCTCAATAAAGTGGAAAGTTACTAAGAAGGGGTAAGAATTTGGCCTGAGGAAAAGCTAGTTTTAAAATAAGCTTTTATGGAAAAAAAACAAAAGCAAAGCCTAGGCTAAGGGAAACAACATCCCAAAATAGTGAGACGTCGTTATGGAAACAAGCTGAGGGAAAGCAAGCTTAAATAAACTATTTCTAGTGTGACAAAGAGGTTGTCTACACAGAAGAAGAATTGGTCTTTGCTTGGGGGAGAGTTGTGGAACAAGCTTGTGGTTGGGAGGAAAAATAGTCTTTATATAGTGGTATGTAAATTTTGTGTTTTTTTTTTCTATTTATTATAAATTCAGATTTAGTCTACTGTTATGAGTTTATAATAAATCTGGAATTGAAATCAGAAGATAAATGAAAAATAGAACTAAGAAAATTTGGTTATGCTATATGTTATTCGAATGAGATATTATGTAAAGTAAACCAATGTAATTATGTGTATTTTACAGTGCTCTTTTCAGAAATTTAATTGCCATTTGTATTTGATAGAGTCTCAACTATAAATTAATATAGTTAAGTCTCATATTCTGTTACATAAGCTTGGTAGAGTCTAGGGGATAAACAAGCAGAATATCTAAACCCTTTCCCAGCGTCTAAATCTGTTGTTTAAGTAAAAATTGAAATATGGAATTAAAATAGAAATAGAAATTATATATATAATAAATAACGTTCATAATACTTTGAGACACATATATGAAATATTTCTATGCGGATATAAACTTCAGATATGAATGTAAAACGGAGGCTTGCATATATGCTGTCAAGTGGAAAATATATTAAACTAAGAAAAATTCAAATCTAAACTATACATGTGCTAACAAAATATAGATAAACATAAAAGATGTATTATCTAACTTTCATATACATAAATGTCAATTCAAAATCCTCAAGAGGAATTGAAGATGAAACTATCCAGAATAATTATGTTTGAATTGTACAGTATGATGTTAAAACTACATCAGGGTCATAGCCCTAGCAATATATACGAATAATAAAAAAAAGATATGCAGAGTGGAGCAGATTGCTGAAGTGTCTCCATTGGTCTGATGACCTTAAAATTTAGAAAATTGTCTGTCAGATACTCTGACTAATGATCGTGATGAATATCACAACTATAGAAGATATCATATCAAAATTGAAACAAACAGCGACGTTGAATTTAAAATTTTAATTTCGAAATTAGAAATTAAAATTTAAGAGTATATAAGGTGAGAAAGGATACATGTAAATTACTCTTCAAATTCAAATATTTCTCTTCTTGTACCTACATTAAAAGGGACTGTAAGTATAGCTGAAGTAATAAACATAACGAATGACATTATTATATAATATTGAATTTGAATTCATAACAAACCTGGCAAAAGGAGAGGTACACTTTTGTAGAAATGACGAACCAATCTCGAAACAATACATCCCGCTGAGAAAAGACATACAATGTGTTACTTTCAGAAAAGTAAAATTAAAATTATATATTGAATATTTAATAAGCTATATAAATACTATTTGAAGGAGTAAAGCGTTAATAAAAAGAAGAAGAGAAGTTTCCAAACCTATGTGTAAAGAAGCTGACGAAATTCCTGTACAACTGTCCAATCTGAACAGTGTCTTGAAAATGAAATTTTACGAGAACTACCACCAAGAGGAGTGGTATAAAATCAATATTCAACAATAAATATTCTAGCGATTAAAACAATTATCTGGAAAACAAGTGACGAATCTAGAAATTAGAATGTGGGGAATTCATTTAATTCTTCGCAAGAATAATTTATTAAAGATATAAACTAATTAGAATTATGGAATAAGAAAAACCTAGAAGTATGACTGTGTGGATATAGTCAGAAATTCTTATATGAATTCATTGAAGGAATGTTTCAACAAGGAAATCAAATAGAAAAAACTATTAACTAAAAGTTATTAAAAATAACTACAGTAATTATAGAGATAATGAGATAAACTTATATGAATTAATTTTATAGAAAGGAAAGGCATATAAATCAAATTTCCAATTTGATGTACATAATTTCATAATAAACCATACCACAATTTTTCCAAATTAAAATTATATGTAGGGACAACCTCATATAAGACACACAGTACTATCATACTCCTCATATACAAAGAGACAACATATGAGTATAACCAGTAACATACTAGAAAAATTATTTATGTACGCTGTATCAATTCATTTAGGGAACTTCTGGTAAATTCGAAATTAGAACGAAATGTTCTCACACAGAGAAGTACATAAAAACATATATGAGTAACAAATACAGAGATCAGAATATCTGTGCTGAAGTAATTACCAATTCTAAGTTATAAGGGTAAAATTCTTCCAATGCGTAAAAGTGATGAAAATGAAAAACATTGTAAATTCTCCACCACAGTGAGAGGTCACAATTAAAATGAACATATAATTATATATCATTCTTTGTATATGGAACATGGATAAGAGAGCATGCTATTATATAGAAGTATATTCTTTTCATACGACAATCTGGCCAGGCGCCGAAAGAGGAAAAAGGCCACAATTTAGAAATTAAATTAATGGATAAATTAACATTATGTCTAAAATACAAAAACTCAAAACGAAAGGTAAGAGTTTTATAATATAACTGGGGTTTCTAATTTACATAATTGGAAATTAATTCGTATGGAACTAAAATAGGGAGAAGTTTTGCATTACAATGTCATTGAGAAATACACAATTACGAAGAGAAATAACACATTTTTTTCTTAATAAACCTTAAGAAGTATTACCGAAATTTAAAATGACAAAAATTCAATTAAATGCGAAAAGAGGGGTTTTGAATTTAATTGATGTGGGGCTCTAACGAATTGGGAAATCGATTTAAGAAAAATCTCAACTATTGAACTAAGTGTAGACGAAATTGAAAGAATACCTAAAAACCCATAAATTATTCCAGTATAACAATGAGAACGAATCAGAGCTTTCACAGAAGAAACTGAACCCATTTGATTTAAGAAATTACTCGGTAAACCAAAGAGAAGAAAATTATTAAACTATGAGTGAGTGGTAATACTTACCTCGTTACCAATCCATGTCAAAGTTCAGTACATTGATGAAGGATGAACGGGCGTAAGGTTTCAAGGCCGAATAAGGTTCTATAAAGAAAGTGAAATAACATAACTCAGTTAAACGAAAGTGGAAATTCGAATTTCAATGGAATAACATTGACAAAGACATGATAAATTACAAAAACAAGAAATGAAAAAAATTAGGGTAGTGGGTACCTAAAACATTCTCAGAGACCTTTGTTCCAGATTTCGAACCACAAAAGAATCGAAATAGAGGAATGACTATAAATTTAACTTCGAGCTAGGAAAATAGGAGGAAGGTAGTCGTTATAGAGGAAAATGTGAGAACGTCTTTTGGGTTCAAACGAACTTCTCACGAGAATGAAAAAAAATACTAGAACTCTATGACAATAGCTGCCATCAGAGGAAATTCAGTCGCATGTGAAAAACCAAATAAAATACCAAATGAGCAACATGGGGAGTAGTCCAAAAGCCTTAGGTTTTTGGGATGGAAATCTCCACCATCCATTGGTATTCAATCTCCGATGTACAAGTGGCAAGGAGAGGTATTCGGGATCACATGAAGCCATGTGACTGATAGTAAAATTAAATAAATTTTGTGAAAAAAGCTAAGATAAGGAAGAGTTAAATGAATCCACAGTTAATGTGGTATTCGTACCTATCCTTTGAATTGAAAACGATAGGAAAATTTAATAAACTATCCCGTTAAATAAAATTATATAAACGAAAACCTTTATAAACAAAAAGTGGTGGAATCGTATTACACTATGGTAATGAGATCAAGCCATACATTTATAATTCCAAATACTGAAATTGTATTTCTCAAAGGGTGACTAAGGGTCTCCTTGGTGAGTTATAGGTTTTCATATTAGTAAGTTATAGATTATTATAGTGGTAAGTTATAAATTAAGCTTTAACATAAGGAAATACATGTTGAGGGACATGTAGTAATACCCAAGTTTGATAAAGGGTTTATGAATTGTAATGGAAATTTCAAAATAAATATTAAAGTTAAATTTTGAAATGATAAAATGCATGTTGGGGACATGTAGTCATGCTTAAATGAAATAAAGGATATAGGAATTTCGATAGCAGTATAAATATAATTCTTAAGGTAAAGGAATAGGAACAAGTTCTATATCATATAAAAAATTAACTAATTCTTAAGATATGAAAAATAAAGACAGATATTTTATTGACTGTCACTATGAAGGTAGTAAATGAATAGTTATGTCGAAATTGTACAAGTACAATGACAATAATGGTATAATGAACCAGAAATAGTATCGACATAAGAAAAACATTTTTTTGTCAGTGGGAGTTGTTACAAGTGGTATCAGATCCCATGTCAAAAACTTCGGGCTTATGGGTCCCAACACAAGGAATTTTTTTTGCTATCAAAGTCATTTTAAATTCTTATTTATGAATACTAATTGATTTATATGTAAAATATTGAAGTGTAGAAAAGTTACAGTTGTTGTCATGAATGATGAAGAAGAGATGTACATAGAACTAGGGGGTGGAGGGGCCTTACCAGATCCAAATGCTCAAATTCTAGAAATTATAATGAATCTGTAGCAAGAAATGGTTCAACGACTAGAAATGAACGGTTGTTGTAGGCCAGTACTGAGAAAGAGAGGTTGATAAGGGAATTAAACTCCAGGTATAGTCATCATAGTGAAGACGATGAAAAAAATACAAAAGTAACAGAACCCAACTCAGAGAGGTCTGAGAGTGGGGAATAATCTGGTTCAAAGTCAAAAAATAAAAAGGAGTTGCAAGGGGAATTCCGAAAAATTAAGCCTCCAACTTTTGACGGGGAGAAGGAAGAGGATGCAGAATCCTGGCTCCTAAACTTGGTCAAACACTTCCAGGTCTATGAATATGAAAGTAATATGAAAGCAAGATTGACAGTTTACTAGCTGCAAGGTAAAGCCACATGTTGGTGGGAAGAGACCAAAATCATACACTTGCTTGATGAAAAAACTGTTTCATGGAAATAATTTCAAGAGAAATTCAAATCTAGATATCTTAGTGAGAGGTATTATGATGACAGAGCAAAGGAATTTCATGTGCTAAGGATTGGACAACTCACTATTGATGAATTTGTGACTAAATTCACAAACTTACTTTGTTATGTGCCATATATAAGGGAAGAAAAAGAAAAAGTACAACGGTTTATGAATTGTCTACCCACCATCTACAAAAAAAGAATTGAATTTGATAATCCTAAAACAATGGATGAGGCTGTTCGGAAAGCACGACTATGCTTCCAACAATTTAAAGGTAGGAATGATCAACTGAAAAACTGGCAGAATAAAGAGAAAGGGAAGGTGGAAGCAAGCACAAAAATATCAAAACTAGCCTATCTCAAGAATTTTGGAAAAATCTACCAGCATAAGAAGTTTAATAAGAGTGGGGAAAATCATACAACACATTCCCACACTGGTTTCAAGCCAATATAAGGGAACATCAAAAGAGAAGGGGTATTAAAAGCCAAAGAACCATGGAAATTTTGGGGATGCAGAGAGCCTCATATGTTGCAGGACTTCCCACACTACAATTGTACAATCCATAACATTCAAGCAGTATAAGAAGCGACTACAATGAATGATATTGCTTGAAATATTCCCCGGATCAATGCATCATTAGAGGAAAGACAAGCTGAACATCAATCAACCATGATTGAAATTGAAGGTATCATCTTTGACCAACTTGTATCTGTTTTAATTGGTCCAAGAGAAAATTTAAGTTATATCAGCCCCTAGATAGTGGAAAAATGTAAATTAAAAACATAAAAATTTCAGCACTCTTGGCTGGTGCAACTGGCTATAGGAACAAAGAGGAAAATCACTCATAAACAACCCAAAACTTCTGT
The DNA here is from genome assembly GCA_034641835.2 of Pinus albicaulis. Taxonomy (NCBI): domain Eukaryota; kingdom Viridiplantae; phylum Streptophyta; class Pinopsida; order Pinales; family Pinaceae; genus Pinus; species Pinus albicaulis. The sequence continues at coordinate 42,902,264 of CM076581.1, read as the reverse complement.
AAATTTAAATGGATATAATACAAAGCTCTAATTAAACATCTTTCCTTTAGGATCTTATGATATCCTAATTCAAATGGGTTGGTTGCAACAATAGAAAGAAATATTGAATTGCTTAGAAAAAAACAATGACTTGCACTGATGCTGTAGGAAAATCTGTAATAGTTAAAGGAAAACCAAAACTAGTGTCTGTTAGGTAGATTTCTACGTTACAATTAAAATGGACAGCAAGAAAAGGTTGTCAAGTATATGTTGTCCAGGTTGAGGATTTGGGACAACCAACAGAAAATGATTTTATAAAAGCCTTACCTATAATCAAGGAATTTAGGGATGTATTCTTAGAAGAAATCCCTCATCTCCCCTCTCGAAGAGATAATGACTTTTCTATTGAAATAGTACCAGGAGATACCCTAGTTTCTAGGGCATCATATAGAATGAGTACTCCTGAAATACTAGAGTTGAAACTTCAATTATAAGAGTTATTAGACAAGGGTTACATTAGACCAAGTGTGTCTCCATGGGGAGCGCCAATGTTGTTTGTTAAAAAGAAATATGACACCTTCCAAATGTGTATATATTATAGACAATTAAACAAGTTAATCATCAAGAACCGATACCCTCTTCCAAGAATAGATGATCTATTTGATCAAGTAAGAGGAGCAACCATATTCTCAAATATTGACTTGAGAACTGGCTATCATCAATTCCGGATTAAATAGGAAGACATCCATAAGACAACCTTCTGAACTAGATATGGACATTATGATTTTGTAGTTTTACCCTTTGGACTCACAAACGCCCCTGCTACATTCATGTGTTTAATGAATAGTGTTCTACATAAACATATGGATAAGTTTGTATTAGTATTCATAGATGATATTTTGGTATACTAAAAAACGAAGAAGAACACCAAGAACATCTTAGAATAGTGCTGCAAACCTTTAGAGAACATCAACTGTATGCAAAAATCAACAAATAAGAGTTTTACAAACCCAAGATTCAATATCTAGGACATGTCATTTCTAAGGATGGATTGGCGGTAGATCTGGAAAAGGTACAAACAATATTGAATTGGCCTATACCCACCAATGTACCAGCAATATGGTTATTGCCGGATATTATTGCAGATTTTTGGAATGATTTTCTACATTAGCTTGCCCCATCACATAATTATAGAAAAAGGGAGTGAAATTTGAGTGGAAAACTGAGCGTTAAGATAGTTTTGAATAGATAGACATAAATTAACTACTTCACATATATTGAAAATCACTGATCCAATTAAGGAGTTTGTTGTGTGTATTGATGCTTGTATAGAAGGGTTGGGAGGAGTATTGCTGCAAGATAATGGAGTAATAGCTTATAAGTCTTGAAAATTGAATAAACATAAACATAATTATGCAGTATATGACTTAGAATTGGCTACTGTTATACATGCACTAAAAATGTGGAGACATTATCTGTTGGGAAATAAATTTATATTAATGACAGATCACATAAGTTTAAGTTATTTATTTACCCAACCAGATTTAAATGTCGAACAAGAAAGGTGGTTAGTTTTCCTCGGTGAGTTTGATATGAAAATCAAACACATAAAAGGAAAAGAAAACCGAATTGTTGATGCTTTAAGTAGACATTCTAATGAAATTTTTACATATATAGGTGTTGAAGAGGTTAATCCCCTCTGCGGACAGAGGTGATCCCTACTAGCCCAGATCGGGTCTAGCAACAATCAAACACGCTACGGTGCAGGTTCCTAATTACAAATAAACCAACTTGCGATGAAGGCTTACCTGGAATCCAACGCTGTCGTCTGTAGAAGAGGTGGTGCTCCCGTTCCTTTGCCCTGGCATATCACAATCCTCACGATCTCCGTGATCGGACACCTGCACATGCAAGAAACAACACAAACGCAAGCATAAAATCCAGTATATACAACTATATGTCAGTCGAAGAGGACATAACTCATGAACATAATCAAGAACAAGAGTGGAACCATAACCAACAGTCGCTTATCATTAATGAGTCAAAATAAGAATACAACCATAGCTTTGACGCAGCACTCTCCTTTGGCGGGTCGTCAATAAAACATGTCTCGATAAAGGCTGTCAAGGATGGGACAAGCCTCTCTCTCCGGATACTTGACAATAGTCTCCTTGCTTGGATTTGGCCTTAAGAGAATCAAGAAGGCTCTTGCAGCAGAAGGATGTGAAAGCTCTTGGGAACTAGCTTGCAAAGGAGATGGGCAAGCTTTTATAGATGGAGGAAGGGGAGTTGGGATCCCTATAGTTATGGGATTGGCCCTATCATCAATGAAGCTTCCATGAGAGGTGGAAAACCACTTCCTCTCTATGGAAATCCGTAGCCAAACCTCCCAACTCAAGATAGATATCAGTCCAGGAATTTTTTAGGACGAAACTTCCACCATTTATTTTTAAAAAACACCTCTTAATATGGTTGGCGTGGGTACGGCTCTATGACAGGGCGCCAATTGGCGCGCCCTCTTTGGAGGATTTGCCCCCTTGGCACAAGGGCTGAACTGTGGAACCATGCCAATGGAAAAAGAGCTATTTTTAGGGTTTTTTGCAGGGAGATGTCTTCAAGGCAATGAAAGCTTATCTTCAGAGGGATGTAATGAAAGTATTTTCAAGTCTTGTCTCTGCTCACAGGTCACGGAATGAGCCCTCCAATGTTCGGGATGGGGAATGGCAGGGATGGTGACAAATTGCTGTGTAACAATAGGTATTAGTGTAAGATTTTATGTGGAAGAACAAATTCAAGGAGTATTGTTGCAAGACCCTCAATATGTAAAATTATAGGAAAGATTACAACAAGCTGAAATTGCAGGATATACTATAAATCAACAAGGACTGATTAGCTACAAGAAAATATTGTATATTCCTAATGTATCGACTTTGAAACATGGAATCTTAGATGAATATCATAAGAGGCCTTATGCAGGTCATCCAAGTTATCAAAAGATGGTAACAACATTGATGAAAAACATGTTTTGGACATAAATGAAGAAGGAGGTAGCTGATTACTTGGAAAGGTGTTTGGATTGTCAACAAGTTAGAATAGTACATCAAAATCCCGCGGGTATACTGAATCCTCCCCCCATTCCAGAATGGAAGTGGTAAGTGGTATTAGTAGACTTTATTACAGGACTGCCACATACCAAGTACCAACATGACTCGATTATGGTGGTAGTGGATGCTTTAACTAAAGCAACACACTTGCTGCCTGTGAAATCCACTTTTGGCACAACACAAGAGGCCAATGTATTCATGAAAGAAATATTTAAACGCCATGGAATCCCAAAAATGATTATCTCTAATAGAGATGCAAAATTTACATCTGCCTTTTGGAAAACCCTATTTGGAGGAATAGGTACAAAACACAACTTCAGTACAGCTTACCATCCTCAAACATATGGACAAACAGAAATAAAAAATTAGATATTGGAAGACATTTTGCACATGTATATGATGGACAAACCCACTAAGTGGGAGGTTTTTCTGTATTTGGAAGAATTTGCTTACAATAAAAACTATTATGCTTCCATTAAAATGAGTTCATTTGAAGCTATGTATGGCAGAAAATGCCACACTCCACTTAGCTAGAGTCAGCCAGAGGACAAATTGGTCCTTGGACCAGAAACACTACATGAGATGAAATAGACCGTGAAAATAATTAAGTAGAATATCAAAGTATCTCAAGATCGTCAGAAGAGTTATGTAGATAAGAAAATAATTCATAGGGAATTCAAAGTTGGAGATCATGTATATCTAAGGATTAAACCTCACAAAAGTACATTGCATGCCGATAGTTGTGCTAAGTTAGTAACTCGATATTGCAAACCCTTTGAGGTTTTGGAGAGAGTGGGGCCAGTAGCTTACAAATTGGCTCGACCTAGTCATATTAAAGTTTATAATCTTTTTCATGTTTCATTGTTGAAGAAGTATGTACATGACCCTACTCATGTGATTGACTGGACTGTGATATAGGTGGAAACAAAAGGAGACTTTCTTCCAGAACCACTTCGTATATTGGAGCGGGAAAAAACCTTGCTCCGGAATAGAACAATAGCTCGAGTGAAAGTGCAGTGGAAGCACTTTGTTGCTTAGGAAGCTACTTGGGAGTGGGAAGATGTGATGAACGAAATATACCCATAATTTTTTAATGAATAAATAGAAATATTTGCAACACCGCAGACGGTGTTTTTGTTTTAGAAGGGGACTATGTAATATCCTTATTTTCAGCTTTTATAAATTGTGAGTAAACCTAAAGGTCAGGTGGATCTAAGGAAAAATTATGTATGGACATATTATTTTTGGAAATTAATAAATAAATGTGGAAATTATATTAGTGTATAAAGACGAGTAAATTGAGACCAATAATTCTGATCCATGGGGATGGATTATAATCCTAAGACTTTCCAAAAATTCTTCAGAAATTCTTGGAGAAAAATAAAATAAATAAAAAAATTATTAGATATGAGAAAAAGATCTAATAAAAGCCTCAGTAAAGTGGAAATTTACTGAGAAGGGGTAAGAATAAATTGGGTTGATGAAAAGCTAGTTTTAAAAGAATATTTTGTGGAAAAAAAAAAAAAACAAAATAAAAGCCCAAGCTAAGGAAACAACATCCCAAAATAGCGGGACTGCCGTTATGGAAACAAGATGAGGGAAAACAAGCTTAAGTAATCTATTCCTAGTGTGACAAAGGGGTTGTCTACACAAAGGAAGAACTGGTCTATGCTCGGGGGAGAGCTGTGGAACAAGCTTGTGGTTGGGAGGAAAAATAGTCTTTATACAATGGTATGTACATTCTGTTTAATTTTATGTTTATTATCAATTCAGATTTAGTCTACTGTTATGAGTTTATAATAAATCTGGAATTGAAATAATAAGATAAATGAAAAATAGAACTAAGAAAATTTGGTTCTGCTATATGTTATTTGAATGAGATATTATGTAAAGTAAACCAATGGAATTATGTGTATTATACAGTGTTCTTTTCAGAAATTTAATTGCCATATGTATCCGACAGAGTGTCAACTATAAATTAATATTGTTAAGTCTCATATTCTGTTACATAGGCTTGGTATATTTTAGGGGATAAACAAGAAGAATATCTAAATCCTTTCCCAGGGTCTAAATCGGTTGTTTAAGTCAAAATAGAAATATGGAATTAACTGAAAAATAACGTTATATGGATAATAAATAACATTCATATTACAGTGAGACACATATCTAAAATATTTCTATGCTGATATAAACTTCATATATAGAGGTTTTCATATATGATGTCAAGTGGAAAATATATTAAATTAAGAACAATTCAAATCTAAACCATACATGTGCTAACATGATATAGATAAACATAAAAGCTGTATTATCTGATTTTCATATACATAAATGTCAATTCAAAAGATGAAATTGCTCAAAATAATTATGTTTGAATTGTACAGTATGATGTTAAAATTACATCAGGGTCATAGCCCTAACAATATGTACAAATAACAAAAAATAAGAGATGCAAAGTGGAGCAGATTGCTGAAGTGTTTCTACTGGTATGATGATCGACTTGAAAATTTAGTATATTGTTTGTCAGATACTCTAACTAATGTTCACTATGAATATCACAACTATAGAAGATACCATATCATGCCTGATATAAGCAGTGAAGTTGAAGTTAGAATTTTAATTTCGAAATTAGAAATTAAAATTTAAGAGTATATAAGGTGATAAATGATACTTGTAAATTACTCTTCAAATTCAAATATTTCTCTCCTTGTACCTACAGTAAAGGGGATTGTAAGTATAGTTGAAGTAATAAATATAACAAATGACATTATTATATAATATTGAATTCGAATGCATAACAAACCTGGAAATAGGAGAGGTACAAGTTCGTAGAAATGACGAACCAATCTCGAAATAGTACATCTAGTTGCAAAAAGAAATACAGTGTGTTACTTTCAGAAAAGTAAAATGAAAATTCTATATTGAATATTGAATAAACTATATAAATACTTTCAGAAGGAGTAAAGAGTTAATAAAAAGAAGAAGGGAAGTTATCAAACTTGTATGTAAAGAAGGTGGCGAAATTCTTGTACAATTGTACAATCTGAACAGTGTTTTGAAAATGAAATTTTATGAGAACTACCACCACTAAGAGGAGTGGTATAATATCAATATTCAATAATAAAGATTCTAGCGATTAAGACAATTATCTTGAAAACAAGTGACAAATCTAGAAATTGGAATGTGGAAAATTCATTTAATTCTTCACAAGAATAATTTATTAAAAATATAAACTAACTAGAATTCTAGAATAATAAAAACCCAGAAGTATGACTATATGGATATAGTAAAAAATTCTTACATGAATTCATTAAAGGAATGTTTCAACAAGGAAATCAAATAGAAAAAATTATTAACTAAAAGTTAATAAAAAGAACTACAATAGTTAGAGAGATAATGAAATAAAACTATATGAATTAATTTTAGAGAAAGAAAAAGAATATAAATCAAATTTCCAATTTGATGTACAGAATTTAGTTATAAACCATACCACAATGTTGCCAAATTAAAATTATATGTAGGGATAGCCTCATATCAGACACATAGTACTATCATACTCTTCAGATACGCAGAGGCAATGTATGAGTATAATCAATAACATACTAGAAAAATTATTTATATATGTTGTATCAATTCATAGGGAACTTCTGGTAAATTTGAAATTAGAACGAAATGTTCTCGCGTAGAAAAGTACATAAAAATATATCTGAATAACATATACAAAGATCAGAATATCTATGCTGAAGTAATTACAAATTCTGAGATATAGGGGTAAAATTCTTCAGATGCGTAAAAGTGATGAAAATGCAAAACATTGTAAATTCTCCACCATGGTAAGAGGTCACAATTAAAATGAACATATAATTATATATCATTATCTGTATATTGAACGTGGATAAGAGAGCATGATAATATACATAATTATATTCTTTTCATACAACTATATAGCCAGGTAACGAAAGAGGAAAAATACCACAATTTAGAAATTAAATTAATTGATAAATTAGAAGTATGTCTAACAGAGAAATTTAACTCAAAATGAAACGTAAGAGTTTTATAATATAACTGGGGTTTGGAATTTACATATTTATAAATCAATTCATATGGAACTGAAATAGGGAGAAGTTATGCGTTACAATGTCATTGAAAAATACATAATTACGAAGAGAAATAACACACATTGTTCTTCATAAACCTCAAGAATAATTACCGAAATTTAAAATGACAAAAATTCAATTAAATGTGAAAACAGGGGTTTCAAATTTAATTGATGTGCAGCTCTAAGGAATTGGGAAATCGTTTTAAGAAAAATCTCAACTATTGAACTAAGTGGAAACGAAATTGAAAGAGTACCTAAAAACCCGGAAATCATTCCAGTATAACAATGAGAATGAATCAAAGCCTTTGTAGAAGAAACTGAACCCGTTTGATTTAAGAAATTACTGGGTAAAATGAAGAGAAGAAAATTATTAAAATATGAGTTAGTGTTAATACTTACCTCATTACCAATCCATGTCAGAGTTTAGTATGTTGATGAAGGATGACTAGGCGTAAGGTTTCAAGGCCGAATAGGGTTCTATAAATAAAGTGAAATAACATAACTCAGTTAAACAAAAGTGGCAATTCGAATTTCAATGGAAGAAAATTGACAAAACCTTGATAAATTACAAAAACAAGAAATGAAAAAAAAATAGGGTAGTTTGTACTTGAAACATTCTCAGAGACCTCTGTTCTATATTTCAAACCACAGAATAATCGAAATAGAGGAATGTCTGTAAATTTCACTTCGAGCTAGTAAAATAGGAGGAAGGTAGTCGTTAAGGAGGAAAATGTGAGAACGTCCTCTGGGTTCAAACAAACTCCTTACGAGAATGAACAAAAATACCAGAACTCTATTACAATGGTTGCCATCAGAGGAAATTCAGCGGCAGGTTAAAAACCAAATGAAATGCCAAATGAGCAATGAGGGGAGTAGTCCAAAAGCCTTAGGGTTTGGGGACGGAAATCTCCACTGTCCATTGATATTATATCTTCGACGTACAAGTGGCAAGGAGAGGTATTCAGGATCATGTGAAGCCATGTGACTGACAGTACAAATAAATAAATTTTATGACATAATATGAGGTAAGGAAGAGTTAAATGAATCCATAGTTAATGTGGTATTTGTACCTATCCTTTGGATTGAAAGCCATAGGAAAATTTAATAAACTATCCCCGTTAAATAAAATTATATAAACGTAAACCTTTATAAACCACAAGTGGTGGAATCGTGTTACACTATGGTAATGAGATCAAGCCATACATTTATAATTACAAATAGTGAAATCGTATTTCTCAATGGGTGACTAAGGGTCTCCTTAGTGAGTTATAGGTTTTAATATTAGTAAGTTATAGAATATTATAGTGGTAAGTTATAAATTAACCTTTAGCATAAGGAAATACATGTTGAGGGACATGTAGTAATACCCAAGTGTAACAAAGGGTATATGAATTGTAATGGAAATTTCAAAATAAATATTAAAGTTAAATTTTGAAATGATAAAATGCATGTTGGGGACATGTAGTCACACTCAAATGAAATAAAGGATATAGGAATTTTGATGGCAGTATAAATTTAATTTTTAAAGTAAAGGAATAGGAACAAGTTCTATAGACTAGAACAAATTAACTAATTCTTAAGATATGAAAAATAAAGACTATAATGACTGTCACTATGAAGATAGTAAATGAATAGGTATGTCGAAATTGTACAAGTACAATGATCAGAATGGTATAATGAACCAGCAATAGTATCGACATAAGAAATTTTTTTTTTTTCAGTGGGATTTGTTACAAGTGGCATCAGAGCCCATGTTAAAAACTTTGGGCTTATGGGTCCCAACACAGGGAAAAATTTTCTGCTATCAAAGTCATTTTAAATTGTTATTTATGAATACTAATTGATTTATGTGTATCGGATTGAAGTGCAGAAAATTTACAACTACTATCATGAATGATGGAGAAGAGCTGTATGTAGAAATTGGGGGTGGAGGGGCCCTACCAGATCCAAATGCTCAAATGTTGGAAATTGTAAATAATCTGCAGCAAGAAATGGTTCAGTTAAGGATGAACAATGAACGGTTGCTGCAGGCCACTACTGAGCAAGAGAGTTTGATAAGGGAATTAACCTCCAAGTATAGTCATCATAGTGAAGACCATGAAATAAAGAGAGAAGAAACATAACCAAAATCAGAGAGGTCTAAGAGTGGGGAAGAATCAGGTTCAAACTCAATAAAGAAAAAAGAGTTACAAAGGGAATTCAAAAAAATTAAACCTCCAACCTTTGATGGGGACAAGGAAGAGGATGCGGAAGCCTGACTCCTGAACATGGTCAATTACTTCCAGGTATATGAATACGGAAGTAATCTGAAAGAAATATTGGCAGTTTACCAGCTACAAGGTAAAACCACACTTTGGTGGGAAGAGACCAAAATCATACAATTGCTTGATGAAAAAACTGTTTCATGGGAAGAATTTAAGAAGAAATTCAAATCTAGATACCTTAGTGAGAGGTATTATGATGACAAAGCAAAGGAATTTCATGAGCTAAGGCTTGGACAACTCACTATTGTTGAATTTGTGACTAAACTCACAAACTTACTTCATTATGTGCCACACGTAAGGGAAGAAAAAGCCAATGTACAACGATTTCTGAACTGTCTACCCACCATCTACAAAGAAAAAATTGAATTTGATAATCTTAAAAATATGGATGAGGTCGTTCAAAAAGCACGACTGTGCTACCAACAATTTAAAGGCAGGAATGATCAGCTGAAAAAATGGCAGAATAAAGAGAAAGGGAAGGTGGAAGCAAGCACAAAAAGATCAAAACCAACCTATCTAAAGAATTTTTGAAAAAACCATTGTTGAGATTCAAGACTGTATATATTTTTGACATCTATCTCACCACTTTTCCTTCCTTTTTGATAAAATGCATAAGCTCACTCAGTGTTAATTGGTTCATTTTCAGTCTGAGAAGGTATTTGAATGATATCGCTTTTATATTTTAATGTTTCTTATTATTTGAATAAATTTTGTATTTAGCTACAGAATTCATGCAATTCTGTAACTAATCTCTATTTCTGCAGCTACCAACATTGTTTGACAGGTTCTGAAGAAGAAATAGGGAGCGAAGAACATGGGTAGTTTGGAAATGATCCACTAATGTATTTTATCCTATGTACATGTCCAATATCGAAAGGAATAGCGCCTAAAATCACGGTCAAAGGATCGGTCAAGCAGGGGTCGAGACAAGCCGGCGAGAAGTTGAAAGCTTCCCAATTTTCTCTCCACATAGCAAATCGTGAAAGCTATGAAGATTGCAAATCTTCTTAGAACCCTATTCCTAGTTTAATTAATATTTTGTAGGTGATATCACCTCAAACAATTAAATTAACTCTGTTATAAATACCAGGTTGTTTTAACTGGAGATAAGCTTGATTTTTTATTGTAATACTGTTACACATTCAAACTCTGTTTTTATCAATTCATGGAGAAGGCATGTTCAAGACCACCGATGCGTAATTATTAATAAGTGAATTTAGAACCTTTCGGTTTCTGAGGTCCCTTGCACAGAAGAGGTTTAGTAGTTTAATCTTCGGTTGTTTCTTAGTTAATTCTTCCATTTTCTGCATAATTTAATTACTGTGTTTTTCATAGTTAAATGTTGTGTTCTTTCGCATAGTTGAATGCTCTGATTTACTTTGCTTTCCTGGAATATATTGATATCATAATTCCGTTAACCTTTATATTTCATGGAATGAAACATTTCTTGCATTCTCTCGCACAGTAAATACATGTTTCATTTTTCTTTTCATAGATCATATTTGCATTCTAGTTTTGCACAATAAATGAAAACTTTGTTTTCTTTTCTCATTTCAATTAGTTTTTTAATTTACTAGCACAATCACTTAGATTTAATACTGTTTGTTTGATATTTCTATTGGTATAATTTAGATTAAAAAATAAGCTTCGTTGAACATAATTAGAGTGAAATAGATACTCTGTTTTCATAGGATTAACTTAGACAGATATTTCATTTGGTAGATAGAAGAAAGTTTTGATATATATTTCGATAGACTTAGATATAGAGGATTAAAAGTTTTAATCAGATTAAGAAATGATTTAATTAGATTTTTTTATCCTTATTTAAATAGGTTTAAAATTAATTTAGATAGATGTTTTAGAGATAATCTCATCATAGTTGTTGGCATAGAATAGTCTAACACAATTAATATTTATCACTTAAGATTGATTTATTTTTATGCAATATAGATTTATTATAGATCAATTTTATTTCTTAGATAAAAATTTCCTTTTCTTCCTTCTTGTAAATTTTTAGAATATTTTCTTTAGAATAATTTGAAGATCAACTTCATTTCTTAGATTAATATTATCATTTCGTTTTCTTCCTTCTTAAGTTTATTTTTCAAGCATTAAAATTCTTCTCTAGGTGTAGTTACTTTCTTTCTCTTAATTTCATTTATATAAATCTCTAAAACATACAGAAAGATTGAAGTTTCTTCTCATTTCTAGTTCTCTTGAAATCAATTTTTCATTTAAAAAGAAGAAGAGAAAAGTAGAATTCTTATCATAAGCTTTGTTAGTTAAGTTTAGATTTCATTTCATAGTTCAGTTCTTAGTTTCTTAATTTCATTTAAACATTCAAGATAAATACAAAATTAAAACAAACATATAAAATAAAATACAACGAATTAAGAGAACAAGGGCTTCTAGCATATATAGTGCACCTGCACTTCATAAGATTACTAAATCTAGTTGATAAATTTAAAATAGAAATTTAAGACATTAAATTGACTAAACAACCACCAGCAAATTTTTTTTAATAAGAGTGGGGAAAATCAGACAACACATTCCCACACTTGTTTCAAGCCAATAGAAGGGAACATCAAAAGTGAAGGGGTAGTAAAAACCAAAGAACCATTGAAATGTTGGGGATGCAGAGAGCCTCACATGTTACGGGACTGCCCACACAACACTCGTACAATCCAGAACATTCAAGCAGTACGAGAAGTGACTACAATGAATGATATTGCCTGAAATATTCCCCGGATCAGTGCAACATTAGATGATAGTTAGACTAAAAGTCAATCAACCATGATTTAAATTTAAGGTATTATCTCTGACCAACCTATATCTGTTTTAATTGATCCAAGAGAAAATTTAAGTTAGCCCTTAGATAGTGGAAAAATGTAAATTGAAAATAGAAAAATTTCAGCACTTTTGGTTGGTGTAGCTGGCTACAGGAACAAAGAGGAAAGTCACTCATAAACTACCCAAAAATTCTGTAAATTTAAATGGATATAATACATAGATCCAATGAAACATCCTTCCTAACCTTTGTTTAGACGGAAAAAAATCGATGCGACAAGCAGCTCTGCTAGGGTTTCTGAGCTCATCTCTGCAACTCTGATCTTTCGAGCGCTCTGGTGGCTTGTCACACGCCGCCTCTTCTGCACTCTCTCCTCATGAATCCGGTCCATGGAGGGGCGGGCTCGGCCCCCCCTCCCCCACTCAATGCGATGCCTGACAAAATCGACCCATCGAAGCCCACTACAGGGCAGAAAGCTGTCCCTCTGTCTTCTCAGGCCGCGGACCCCATTGGGCCTACAACGACAGAAACTGACAAAAAAGATTCTCAGCATGTGAGTTCCAAGGATACAAACGACAAAGCGACCAATACAGCTACGGGCTCCACGAAAGACAAAGGCAAAGAACATGTGCAAAACGCCTCTTCAAGTCAGACCAGGGTCTCTTCTGCTACATGCATTCCAAAGTCGACAGAAAGAACAAAAATAGACCTTCCCAGTCATAGAATCAACGGCCGAATACAATACATGAGGGATCACGCCCTCATTGGAAAATTCCTAGGCCTTTGGCCCACGGAGAAGGCATTGCAAGGATGGATTGTTTCCAAATGGAAACCTAAGGGTCAAGTCACCTTGCAACTTGGCCCCAAAGGCTTTTTCACAGCTATTTTCCATTGCCTAGAAGACAAAACACGCATATTCGACGGAGGTCCGTACTTCTTCAACTCGGCAGGCCTTTACCTTCGAGATTGGGTGGAAAGATTTCATCCTGATAAAGAAGACTTTAACTGGGCTCCGGTCTGGATCCGAATGTATTCCCTTCCTCTGGAATATTGGGATGAGGAGACACTGATGGAAATCGGAAACGGGTTGGGGGTTTTCATCAAAGTTGCTGAGGAGACTAAAAACAGAAGGTACACTTCATACGCCAGAATCTGCGTACACATGCACCTGGCCAAAGCATTATCTGACTCGGTAAGTCTCTTCCATGACGACTTTGAATGGATCCAAACTATAGACTATGAACATGTTCCCTTTCGTTGTAGGAAATGCCATGAACATGGCCATCTTTTCAGAGATTGCCCCTTAAATCATCTGGCCAAAGCCACTGTCATGGAGCCTAGCAAGGATGCGGAAGGTTATACCAAGGTCTCCGGCCGAAGGAAGCATGCGAAGAAATCTCCAGTGGTGAATGATTCACCCATCATTCCTGAATCTAAAAACAGCTTCGATTCTCTGTCTGCTTTACCTAACCAAGATACCACTCCGGTTATCCCCTCCTCCCCGGATCTCCCTGCTTCATCAGCTATTCCCACTTTTTCTGATCTTCCCAAGGACTCAGACCAAGCCCTCTCTCCTGCCTCCACTTCCACAGCCAACCCCAGTATTGAAACAGGCCACAAATTCATCAACATGGAATCAGATTCAGATCTAGCTCTAACAGTGCATCAGCAGCCTAGGAAGGAAGATCAAGCTCAACCTACTCACATGGAGGAAGAACCTGAAAGCATAGATCTGGGAGATCTAGACATCTTAGGCCTAGAAACAGCTTGTCGTCAGAAGGAGTTTAGTACCATCACTCCCAGACAACTAGACAGTCTAGAAGTAGTCCTAGCACGAGCGCAGCAACACAAGTGTCTAGGTATACAGGCAGGAAGCCCTTGGGACGGAAAGAAAATCATGAAAGAATCAAAAAAGAGGGGACGCAGAACTGATCTACAGAGAACTATAATCATTGGAGAAATGCTGGTTGATTCAAGCAGATTCCCCAAGTTGACCAAGTTTTATAAAACTATCCCCCACCGTTCCTCATGAAGCTCATCTCCTGGAACGTGCGAGGGTTCAATAGCCCTGCAAAACAAAGAATCTTAAAAAATCTGATTCAGCAAGACAAGCCCGCAATGATATTTCTTCAAGAAACGAAGTGTAACAGTACAGTCATGGAAAGCATCCTCAATAGAATCTGGCCAGGATGCAGATCGGTTTCAGTGGATGCGTCCGGAGCCTCTGGTGGGCTTGCAATCCTTTGGAATCCCCAAGTCTTCTACCTAGAGGACTTTCATGCCTCTCATTTTGTTATTCAAGCCACTTTTCACCTTGTAGGGACCAATATCCATGGTCACCTCTCCAACGTGTACTTCCCTCAAGAACTCCAAAATAAAATGGATCTTTTGGAAACTCTTTCTGTGCTCAACTCTGTTCGAAGGTTTCCCCTTTGGATTTGCGGTGGGGACTTCAATATGATCTCAGCTTTGGATGAAAGAACCGGTGGCAGGATGAGACTCGAAGGAGATAGCATTGGCTTCAAGGATTTCATCCACAGAAATCATTTAATTGATCTTCAAACCTCCAACGGCATATACACCTGGACCAACAAAAGAAGGGGTCCTCAGCATATAGCTTCCAGGCTAGATCGTTTCCTCATGTCAGATAACGCCATCCATCTTGGTGGGGCCTTCCACGCCTCTATTATGCCCCAGATGGGCTCCGATTATTGGCCTATCATGCTACAATGGACAAGCCCTGGATCCAGAAGCAATAGGCCCTTTCGTTTTGAAGCTTTCTGGTTCTCTCACCCGAACTTCAAAGAGGTTGTTAAAGATGCTTGGAACACATTCAGCCCCCCTGCAAAAGCAAAAATGTATCAATTTCAACAAAAATTAAAACACCTCAAACAAACTCTCAAAGCTTGGAATCGCCATCAGTTTGGTAATATCTTTGAACAACAGAAAATGTTGGAGCAGCAAATGAAAACATTACAACAAAGCATAATTATTGAAGGCAGAACGGAGGAATTCGCCAATCAAGAACAGGCACTCGCAGATAAGATTGAAGCAAGGAGACTACAAGAGGAAATTTTGTGGAGGCAAAAATCAAGAATTAAATGGCTAAAGGAGGGGGAAAAGAATACTAAATTCTTCCATAGATCTACCATTCAAAGGCGTATGCACAATAACATAGCCTTCATCAACAATTCGCAAGGAGAACGCCTGGAGCAGCATGAGGAAATAGAGAAAGAACTCAAAGACTACTTTCAGCACACTCTACAGGAGCCTCCAGGTTGCAGAACTCAAGCCATTCGTTCCATAACGCAGCATATTCCTAAGATAATCACGGAGGATCAGAACAGCAAATTACTTCAGCCCATAACCAAACAAGAAGTGGACGAGGCTATGGCGCAACTTCAGGATGGTAAAGCCCCTGGTCCTGACGGCTTTACTGCCAATTTCTTTCATAATTTCTGGGACATCATCAAATCTGAAGTTTGGGAGATCGTGGACGAATCCAGGACGATGCATTGGATCCTTCCCTCCTTAAACTCCACTTTCATAGCACTAGTTCCTAAAACTGATGAAGCAAACACTCCGGATAAGTTCAGACCTATCGCGCTGTGTAATGTAATCTACAAGCTCATTTCCAAGGTTCTAGCCAACAGGTTGAAGCCTCTCCTTCCTGGCCTCATCTCGCCAGAACAGACAGGGTATGTAGAAGGTCGACAAATTTTGGACGGGATCATTCTCTCCCATGAAGTGATCCACTCACTCAAGGCGCTAAAAAAATCAGGTATGATTCTTAAACTTGATCTCTCAAAGGCTTTCGACAAGCTCAGCTGGGACTATATCAACCAAGTTCTGTTAGCCTTTGGATTCAGTGCCATGTGGACTCGTTGGATTATGAATCTTATCACTTCTCCCAGTTTCTCCATCCTTCTCAACGGTTCCCCTTCCACTCCCTTCCGACCCACTAGAGGTATCCGGCAAGGAGACCCCCTCTCCCCGTTCCTCTTTATCCTTATGGCGGAAGGACTTGGTCGTCTTCTCAATGCAACCATCTCTTCCCATACTCTCAAAGGCCTCACGCTTCATGGTCAATCTCCTACCTCCCATCAACAGTTTGTAGACGATACCATGCTCTTTGGTCATCCTTCGGTTCATGAAGCCGCTGCTTTCAAGACCCTGCTTGATCTTTTTTCAGAAGCTTCTGGTACTACTATTAATGCCTCCAAGTCTCAGCTTTTTTTCTTCAACACTCCCTCAATAACGCAGAAGAACATTTCCAGAATCCTCGGTTTTCCCATTTCGTCGCTACCTTCGAAATATCTTGGAGCCCCCCTCATAGCCTCTGCAGTCAAACACGCTTCATGGCGCTCTCTCCTTGATAAATTGGAACAAAGGTTATCTTTATGGACCTATCGCTCTCTCAATATAGCAAGTAGGCTGATCCTTATAAAATCTGTGTTACAAGCTCTGCCCATATACTTATTTTCTATACTGGCTGCCCCTCAATGGGTGCTAAAAAAAAATCCGTAATCTTCAAAGGGGCTTTCTATGGGGATCTTCTGGACTTAACAAGAAATGGGCTCTGGTAAAATGGATCGAAGTATGTCGCTCAAAGACAACAGGAGGTTTGGGGCTGCGTGATCCCCTTCACAGCAACACCACCATGGGAGCTAGGATTTGGTGGAATTGGATCTCCAAACCACATACCCCATGGGCGCGCCTTTGGCATGCTAAATATGCAGTTGGAAGTCCTAAGGAAGCTCTCATTCGCTTCAGCTCGAATACTCCAGGCTCATTAATATGGAACGCTGCCAAGCAACATAGCTCTTTCATACAGGCTCACAGTTTCTGGGAAATACATTCAGGATCTATGGCAAGATTTTGGGAGGATTCATGGCAACAATCCCCCAAACTTGCCTCTCTCTTTCACAAACCTAAATGGCAGGCCTATATGCAAGAGACGGGTCAAATTCACGTTCAACAATTTTGGCAGCAGCAGCACTCTCAAGGATTCAATATGTGGCGTCCTGCAGAATCCTGGCAAGACAATTGGCAGGAGGAAACATACAATGATCTGGACCAAGAACTCAATCTCAGGAAAATAAGACTCTCAGATCAAATGGATAAAATCAGATGGGGATATACCCCAAGAGGCATGTTTACCACTAAGGAAGCCTATCGCCTCCTCTACCAACCAGAACAACCCTTCAAAGATCAGATATGGGACCAGATATGGCAACCTCTCCTATGGCCTAAAGTCTCTATTTTTCTCTGGTTGCTCAGTAAACATCGCATCCTTACTTGGGACAATTTGCAAAAAAGAGGATTCATTGGTCCATCAAGGTGCCCGAACTTACATCTTCAGGTAGAAACCATCACTCATCTTTTGGACTCTTGCCCCCTAGCGAATAATCTTTGGAAAAGAATGGAGCAATGCAACAGAAGAACAGGTAGAAGAGTGGGAGATGTAGTCAACACCATTAGGAATTGGCCCAACAATCCATTCCAATGTCTATTCCTCAACACTCTTTGGAAGCTTCTCCCAGGATTCATCTACTGGATTCTTTGGAAAGAGCGTAATAGCAGGATCTTCAGGAATCACAGTACTCTGCTCGACACCCTTTGGAATCAACTCAAACAGTACCTTCAGGAAACTCTGGCTCTAAGAAAATGGCAGGATTCGGACATGCCTTCTTCACCACAGGAGCGTCTTATCATGCTAAATTGGAACTTAAACATTTCCTCTGTAGCTCAAAGCAGTCCCATTCTCTTCAATAAGGAGTCTCCTCTCAGTTGGTCGCCTCCTTCCCCGCCCTCATTCAAACTAAATTTCGATGGGGCGGCCAAAGGTAACACAGGCCCTGCTGGCTTTGGGGGTATCTTCAGGGACTCAGAGGGCTCTCCTATACACATTTTCCATGGTTCCCTGGGCAGAGCCTCTAATAACGAAGCAGAAATGGAAGGCTTATGGATAGGTTTAAGCACTGCTGTCAATGAGAATCTCTTCCCTTTGGATATAGAGGGGGACTCTCAAATTTTAATAGAAGCAGCAATCAGAATGCAAGCTGGAACCTCAGCTGCCAAGATCGCTTCAAGTTGGAGGCTACTTAGCAGATTAGAACAGATTGAGGAATGGCTCAAAACTCCTAGAAGCATCAACTTCAGACATGTCAAACGAACTGCAAACAAGGTTGCAGACAGATTGGCTAACCAAGGAGCGAATCAGCAGATCCCCTTCTATTCGGGTCCTTTAAATAGTTCAAATGATCCACAACTCCAACGAGACTGCACACTCTTGGTGCAACAAGATCTTTCGATCCCGGATGCGGGTGTACGGGATGCGATATGATTCGCTGACAAGGGGGCGGGTGGGCACGTGGTCTACCACCACCACCACCCCTTCGCGCTCCGAGCTCACCTCAAATATGACAGCTTATACAGTTATTGCTGCATTAATGCAGCTCCTTCCGCCTCGTTTTCTCGACCATTACACTGCAATGGCACCTATTCATTCAGCATTGTGTGTCTCTCCGTTGAATTCCAGTTGTTCTCAAGTTGATTTCGAACCTTGGTTGCGCACCAGCAATGGTAAGAGGTGTCGTTTAAGTTGCTGCTTCGAGCTAGCGGAGGGTTTTCACGTCTCTTTTGGTCAGTTCTGTAATTTCCACGGCCCGTCTTTTGGTTTATTTCAGTCTCAGAGCTCGCTCTCCATTCCTTTCTCGACTGCTTGGACAGAATATCCTTTCATTCTCAATATGCCTCGTCTGAGGCCCAGAATGTTGAGCAGAAGAGGTTCTTCTCGTGGGCAGGTTAATACGCCACCTGCTTTTCCCTCCTCTGCCACCTCGTCGGATTCTTCGGATACTGAGGTTGGTCCAACTGTGGCACCCAGCAGAAGACGGGGTCGTGGGCGTGGCAGACGCCCTTCCACCTCTGTAGCTCATGTTCGCCTCACCTCCTCTGAGCACTTCCATTCGGCTCGCTTCAATTATCCTTGTTCCTTCAACCGCCATGATTTCATAGCTTCGGTCTCCATCAAATTCAGACTCAACTCGACAGCCCAAGCTCCGCCTTCAGCTCCCTCCGGCCTTGTTCAGGAATCTGAAGATGGAATACTGTTTTTCCCTCCAGGGGTCAGTCTGCAAAGTTCTCAGGGTATTTCGGCTTCTCAGCCCGAGCTCCCGCAAGC
Source organism: Pinus albicaulis (assembly GCA_034641835.2). Lineage (NCBI taxonomy): Eukaryota > Viridiplantae > Streptophyta > Pinopsida > Pinales > Pinaceae > Pinus > Pinus albicaulis. Next base: position 42,882,844 of record CM076581.1, on the reverse strand, counting down.
CAGGCCTTGCGCTCCTCCAGGTCATGTTCCGTCGCCCCCTGCAGATGTTGAATTCAGTCCGTATGCTTGCCCTGTGGTGGAAGAAGCGCCCTCGCCCTCCAACGACGCTTAAATGGCTCTCGTTCCTCAGTTTTTGCTTTCAGGTACTCAGAAGGGGTTCTTCTCCCTTCTTCTTCACAGTTTTTGCAGGCTTTTTAATGTAATTCTCCTTAGTCGATTAGCAGCTCCCCACGCACTGCTATCTATGCTTTCAGGCTCAAGACAAAGTTTCAGCGCATCCTTCTGTATGCTTGCAATTTTTGTCATGGATTATGTCTGTCTCGGTCTTACTTGTTGTAGCGAGTCTAGCACTCCAAACATCATTTTGTTTTTCAGAACCAGCTGTTTCGACAGTAGGACAAGGTCCTGGTCTTCAAAGTTCATCTCAGATAGTCAACAGTTATGGTCTTATGATATGTATGCCTCTTCTCTGGGCTAGCTCTGTGAGGCCTCAGCCTCTATGTAACATATTTTTGTACTAATATAGAAGTAGACAGATTTACAAAAAAAAAAATGAAACATCCTTCCTTTAGGATCTTATGATCTCCTAGTTGGAATGGATTGGATGGAACAACAAAAAGCAATAGTGAATTTCTTAGAAAAAACAATGACTTGCATTGATACTATATGAAAATCTATAATAGTTAAAGGAAAACCAAAATTAGTGTCCGCTAGGCAGATTTATGCATTAAAATTAAAACGGACAATAAGAAAAGGCTATCAAGTATATTCTGTCCAGGTTGAGGATTTGGGACAACTAACAGAAAATGAGTCTATAGAAGACTTACCTGTAATCAAGGAATTTAGGGATATATTCCTAGAATAAATCCCTCATCTTCCCCCTCGAAGAGACATTGAATTTTCTATTGAACTAGTATCGAGAGCTACCCCAGTTTCCAAGGCACCATATAGAATGAGTACTCCTAAACTACTAGAGTTGTAACTTCAATTACAAGAGTTATTAGATAAGGATTACATTAGACCAAGTGTGTCTCCGTGGGGAGTGCCACTGTTGTTTGTCAAAAATAAGGATGGCACCTTCCGGATGTGTATAGATTATAGATAGTTAAACAAGTTAACCATGAAGAACTGATGCCTTCTTCCAAGAATAGATGATCTATTTGATCAAGTAAGAGGAGCAACCATATTATCAAATATTGACTTGAGAACTGGCTATCATCAACTTCAGATTAAAGATGAAGACATCCATAAGACAACCTTCTAAACTAGATATGGACATTATGAATTTTTAGTTTTACCCTTTGGAATCACAAGCGCCCCTACTACATTCATGTGTTTAATGAATAGTGTGATACATAAACATCTAGATAAGTTTGTATTAGTATTCATAGATGATATTTTGGTATACTCAAAAAATGAAGAAGAACACCAGGAACATCTTAGAATAGTGTTGCAAACCCTTAGAGAACATCAACTGTATGCAAAACTCAACAAATGTGAGTTTTTCATACCCAAGACTCAATATCTGAGATATGTCATTTCTAAGGATGGATTAACGATAGATTCGGAAAAGGTACAAGAAATGTTGAATTCGCCTATACCTACCGATGTACCAACAATACAATCATTTATGGGTATTTCCGGATATTACCGCATATTTATGGAAATATTTTCTGCATTAGCTTACCCCATCACATCATTGCAGAAAAAGGGAGTGAAATTTGAGTGGACAACTAAGTGTCAAGATATATTTGAACAACTGAAACAGAAATTAACTACTTCACCTATACTGAAAATTGTTGATCCAACTAAGGAGTTTGTTGTGTGTACTAATGCTTGTATAGAAGGGCTAGGAGGAGTATTGCTGCAAGATAATGCAGTAATAGCTTATGAGTCTCGAAAATTGAAGAAACATGAACAAAATTATGCAGTATATGACTTAGAATTAGTTGTTGTTATACATGCAATAAAAATGTGGAGACATTGTCTGTTGGGAAATAAATTTATATTAATGACAGATCACATAAGTTTAAATTATTTCTTTACCCAGCAAGATTTAAATGCGAGACAAGCAAGGTGGTTATCGTTCCTTTGTGAGTTTGATACAGAAATCAAACACATAAAAGGAAAAGAAAACCAAATTTTTGATGCTTTAAGTAGACATTCTCATCAAATTTTGACATATACAGGTAGTAGTGTAAGATTTTATGTGGAAGAACAAATTCAAGGAGTTTTGTTGCAAGACCCTCAATATGTAAAGTTGCAGAAAAAATTACAACAAGATGAAATTGCAGGATATACTATAAATCAACAAGGGTTGATGAACTACAATCAAAGATTGTATATTCCTAATGTATCGAATTTGAAACATGAAATCTTAGATGAATATCATAAGAGGCCTTATGCAGGTCATCCAGGTTATTAAAAGATGGTAACAACATTGAGGAAAAACATGTTTTGGCCAGGAATGACAAAAGAGGTCACTGATTACTTGGCAAGGTGTTTGGAGTGTCAACAAGTTAAAGTATAAAATCAGCATCTTGTTGGTCTACTGAATCCTCTCCCCATTCCAGAATGGAAGTGGGAAGTGGTATCAATGGACTTTGTTATCACTCTACCAGATTCCCAAGGTTGAAGAAGGAATCCCAAAAGACGTCCACAAACCAAGATTTTGGCTTGATAGCTATCCATATCAAGCCGGAGAGGGATCTCTCCGAAAGGGTCACGACCAAGAGGGCTGGAGAAATTAGGTTTTTTAGGCTATATATATATTGGAGGGGTTTTTTGAATTTGATTTGGTTGGGGAATCACTGGATGAAGGAATTAGGTCAAGGAAATCTAGGTCAGGGAAAATGAGTTAGGGTTGCAGGGATCAATTGGGTAAGGTAGGTACAATGCTTATCACTTGAAGAGGAATGTGATGGAATGGTGTTGAAGCTGAAAGAAATATAAGAAAAGCATAGGAGATTTATTTTTCTCAGACGTATGAAAGTGGACAAACTATGATCAATTACCTAAAACAGAGCATGTGCAAACATGTATTATGATTATCTAACTTGTAAGAGATCATAACCAGAAATGAAGTGAACATGAATACAATACTTTCAAACATATGATACTGAATAAAATACAATGATAGACATCAATACCACAAGTATCCCAAAAAGTAGCTGCAACTCCTCTTTATTAGCTGGCCAAACTGAGTACAAAAGTTTCTTTGATCAACTAGCAAACATACCAACTGATTCCAACCCTTCACTAGAGTGAAGAAAGGGGCTAAATAGACATCAAAACAAGCTTCACTCATCCTTAGGGGTCGAATCCATGAGGTGAGGAAGAGGTCCACTAATTGCTGAACTGAAAACTGAAGTGTAGGATGGTCCAAGTGACTCACTCCTCATTACATTCAACTGATTCATCATGTCTCATTAATGACTTTAACCCAATGAATCTACCCTAGGTAAGTAATCCTTGAAATAATTACATTTTAAAATGATTAATTACATCAGTAGAAAGATTATTTGTTGAATTAAAGTCAAAACTTGAGAGAATTTTTGAAAAAATCAGCAAATTTGACATTTGTGCCATCCACTATGCATTTGCGCTCTGTGTTCAGGGCCACTTGTGCAGGCCTTCCCGGTGTCCAAATAAGACTCAAGATGGCTTGTTGGAAATCCCTTTCTGTCCTCTTTCCAAAAATGACTCAAGTTATGAAAATGACAGTCATTTACCCCCTCAAAAAGCCAATCTCCCAAGACTTGTATTTGCGCAGTGCCAAGGTCAAAAAAGGGGCAAAAATGTGATATTTTGATGGGTTTTTGTGATTTTCACCCATAAAAAATGCAAACCAAGGCTGGAAACATGATTTTATGATATGTATGAATCATTAGGAATCCAATGGTGCCTTCCTTCTGCTTAAAAAGTGTGCCAATTATTTGCGTAGCACCAAGGGCATTGCGCAAATGCCCAATTTTCTGCTAATTAATTGCCTAAAAAAACACAGAGATTTCTAGATTTTGAAGAAAAGTTGGAAAATGCCTAAAAATTATTGGAATGGCTGAGGATGATGTGTCTAAGCTTCTAGGGAAACCTCAGCAAGGACGCCCAACTTTTCTCCTCTTCCTTGGTCAATTTTTCAATTTTGGCATTGGCTCTTTTGAGCTTGGTGAATGCAATTTTCTCTTTCCGGGTATGGAGTTTGACCTTCCTCCTCAACAAGTCATTATCTTTATTGGCCTTTTCTAGCAGCTTCTCCAAGTGTTTATTGTCTCTATGAAGCCAAGGTTCCCTGTTCTGATTGATTTCTATGGCAAGCTGCTCATTTAGGGTTAGCTACTCAGCAAGCTCAACTTCTCTTTGTCTCTCTAGAGCTAGAGCTCTTTTCAACCCTCTGGTTCTAGGTCTTTGCCTTGGTACCTATTCTTCTTCCTCATCAAACAAACCATACTTCTCCAATGCTTCATCTAACATGACTTTGGCCTTTTGAGCCTCTCTTTGAGCAGTGAAGTACTTAACCTCATCAATGACCTACTTGGTCTTCAACTGCTCATTTTCTTGCTCAAGAAAATTTATTACATTTACAGCCTGGTCAAGATTAGTCTGAAGGTCACTAACCTTGGCATCCTTACCTTTGATTGTTGCATTTGTGATTTTGTCATCTTCATCTTTTTCTAGGTCAACAATATGAAATTCTTTCTCAATTTCATGATTGTCCTCCTCATCATGAATGAGTGGCTCAATGAAATTTTCTTTGTTGGGAAAAATACTTAGAGGGGGGGGGGGGGGGGTGTAGGGTGAATCAATATTTATAACTCACTGTAAAATTTTGATTTGTCTTTACTGATTTCTATACACGACTTTAGTGAACCCAACTAGCGTATACATGCGGATATACCAATAGAAACTTGTGTATACTGAGATAACTTTATTGTTAGATAAAATTTCAAAAATAATCTTTAACTCAACTTATCATTTATGCATCAGATAGTCAAGAAGTAAATATGTGCAGTAATAGCAGAATAAATCATCACACAATAGCATCACACATGAACACTAAGATTTAAGGTGGAAACCCATTTCGGGAGAAAACCACCACTACTGTTGTCTCTGTCTTCAATATTTATTATATGAAAAATTGCTTACAATATTGTATTGATGCATACTCATATCAGTACGCAGACATCTACCTGTAGAAGGTTGAAACCTTCTCTCATTCTCCAGCTACTACTGGAAGGGAGCTACAACCCCCTGATCTTGTTTACCAGCCACTACTATAAGGGAGCTCCAACGCCCTAATCAGAACACCAGCTTCTACTGGTAGGTAACTTCTACTTCCACTCTGAAGGCTTCCCTCAGAACCACTGCAGACCATGTTTCATCAATTTTCACACTGGATCCCACATATTCAATAGAACTCATCATAAGGATCATCAAGAATATACTTAACCCAAACTTCAATCAACATAGTGATATTACTGTAACCAAAACACAGTAATAAATCCAAATTTCAGAATCAGCATGTAGAAACAATCTTAACCTTGATCATTCATTATCTTAAAATGCATACACAACTTTACTTTACTGAACTTGCGTGTATACGCGCTTTCTTTCACACCAACCTGTGTATAGATCTGAGAATACTGAACTTCCATATTATGGTTAGTCTCAGAACCAGATCTGAGGCTTTCAGTCAGATATCTTTTCAGTATTCCAGAACCCTTAATCAGCCAGTCATCATTAAACATATTTACTCACTCATTGGTCAGATTTGAACATATTCAATTTAGCATCATATACAGTATTCAAGCAACCCAAATCTATATGAAGACTTCATTGACAGACAACAAAAATACAACATCAATAAATAGATAACCTCTGCAGTAAGCTTCAGAAAACCCTGACTTCCATACGTGCTTTTTCTGAGACAAAGCCGCATATATATGCGCTTTTACCGAGACGAAATAGCATATATATATGTAAATATTAATTTTGCAAAATGTTTCAGATCTATAGACTTACCCAGATTTCTTCACTTCACTTCAGCAAACATGTGCCAGGCCACAAATCTAATCATCTCTCCAATAGATCAAGTACGTAGTCATTTCAGGTCTAGAGATCTTGACCATCATTATATCCAAGGGTGCATCATAGATTCAGATCTACCAATAAAACAGAGTTCATCCCATGAAAATATACTTAAGAGAGAATTATTCAGTAACAACCCTTACACATGCACACACTTGCACTATGATCTTCCTCTACTTATATAGGATTAGCCTTTATCAATACTAGGAGCCAAAACCACACAAGTGTTGATGTTATTCTTAGACGAAATCAAATATACAATACACCCCTCAATATTGTGGGCTAATACCATGGTAATTCCCCTTGGTATCATAATTTTAGAGCGCAAAAGGTATACGCGACTTGGATTCTTCATACCTGCGTGTATACGTGGCTTCTCTTCAAAAAAATTGTGTATGTACTAATTCTTGATGTATACGCAGGTTGCATGTATACCAAGCAGCGTATACATTTCCTTGATATGTGGGTTGCCTTCATCAAACCTGCGTATACATTAAGAAATATTTCTTGTTTCATTTCTCTGTCACTTACTGGAATTCCTTTCTTTGTCACATCTGAAGTGACCTATAGAAACATCATTTTTACATCTTTAACAAATAGATTACTTATCAAAGGGAAACTCATCAAGTAGTTTTCCATCAAGGAAAACTTCATCAAGTAGGTTACCATCAAGGGCAACATATTGCATCATATTGCCAACAATCTCCCCCTTTGGACTTGATGGCAACCATGATGGTGTTTGATCACCACAACAGATAGATACATTAATCATAACCATTATTCAAAAAACAAAATACTCTCCCCCTTTAACATCAAGGGCAAAGGGCGGATCAATACTGAAGCAAGGGTTCTCTTTCTTTGTAGAAAGAAGAGCTCTGCAAATCTGATGTGCAATGTATTGACCATGCTCCCCCTGAGTTCATGCTAAATCTTCAGACATATTTTTCAATGAAGCACATGACTCTATAACTCAACCGAGTATGGCCTTTCCTATCACCAAGGACTCATATTTACATCAATGATCCAACCAAGTGGAATTACATATTTGACTCAACTAGCCAACCAAGTAGGTTTACAAACTTGAACAAGTCCTTACATCACTGAATCCAACAATTTTGCATCATAGGTCTCAACATGACCTTTTCATCAAATTACAGATATGAATTTTTATAACCAGGACCAAAATATCTCAAAAGAGAGATCATAAATAAGAAACCAATCAGAATGCCAGCAATGTATCCTTTTTAGGTGCTCCCCCTAAGCTTATGCATCCTAAACACCTTCAACAACCAATTCATCAAAGCATCTTCATCAAGGAGATAAATATCAGAGAAAGGTATAGTAAGATGAATACTAGAACAACAACAGAGATTACCCAAAAACACCATAGATTGTTCTGAAAGCTGACCTAGAGAATTTCTGTCAGCAAAAACCATACCTGGTTTTATGCACAGAAACTCGCGTATATACACGATTCACCTTTATGAAACCAGCATACTGAATTTAATATTATGAAATTAAGAATATTTGATAAGAGAGGCAAAGACAACTCCCAGATTCTATCTGAGATATTCGAATGCTTCCCTGGGAAGAGGTTTAGTAAATATATCTGCAACTTGTTCTTTGGAGGGAACATACTCCAATTTAACCTTTTGTTCAAGCACTTGTTCACGTAGGAAGTGATACTTGATAGGAATGTGCTTGGCCTTGGAATGCATTACCAGATTTTTCGAGATACTAATGGCACTTGTATTATCACATAGAATGGAGATGGGAGGTGAAAATTTGATTTGAATATCTTGTAATGTCTGCATCATCCAAAGAATTTGTGTGCAACATGATGCGGCAACCACATATTCTTCTTCTGCTGTAGATAAGGTAATAGAACGTTGTTTCTTGCTAAACCAAGATACTAATCGGGGGCCCATATAGAATGCACCACCACTAGTGCTTTTTTTATCATCAACATTTCTAGCCCAATCCGCATCTGTGTAAGCATGAAGAGTAAGATCAACAATCTATGGATACCATAGACCAAAGTCTTGAGTCCCTTGTAGATATTTGAATATTCTTTTTACAGCCTAAAGATGAGACTCTTTTGGATTAGCTTGGACTCATCCAACAATCCCAACTGCATGCATAATGTCTGGTCTTGTCGCGGTTAGATAAAGCAGACTTCCAATCATGGATCTATAATCTGGTTGATTCACCATGGGAGAATCATCATGATAACCGAGGTTACATCCAATAACCATTAGAGTACTCACAGGTTTGCAGTCTTCCATCCCATACTTCTTCAAAATTTTCTTAAGATATTTTGCTTGTGATAGAAATATGCCATCTATTGCTTGTTGCACTTGTAAGCCAAGAAAATATGTTAGTTCTCCAAGTAATGACATTTCAAATTCTTGATGCATAACAAAAACAAATTTCTGAGTCATGGACTCTTCATTACTTCCAAAAATGATGTCATCAACATACACAACAATAATTAATAGTTTATCATTTTCAATTTTTTTGTATAAGTTATTGTCAGCAGATCCCTTTGTGAAACCTTTTTGAGTTTACGGACAAGTTTTTCATCATTTCCCGGAATGAATCCTTCTAGTTGTTCTATATAAACTTCTTCTTCTAGATCACCATTGAGGAAAGCAAATTTTACATCCATTTGATAAACTTTGAATTGTTGAAAACTTGAAAAAGCAAGAAACATTCTTATGGCTTCAAGTCTGGCTACAGGATCAAATGTTTCTTCAAAGTCTATACCTTCTTGTTGAGCATACCCTTTACAAACAAGTCTAGCTTTATTTCTAGTAACATCTCCATTTTCATTTAACTTGTTTTTGAATATCCATTTTGTTCTAATAAAATTTTTACCATGAAGTCTTGGAACTAATTCCCAAGTATGATTCTTTTCAATCTGATCAAGTTCTTCATTCATGGCTTGAATCCAACATTCATCTTTACTAGCTTGATTTACATTTTGTGGTTCAATAGTGGATAAAAATGCCAGATAGCTAGGGGATCCTACAAGAGTTCTTCTTGTTTGGACACCTGATCCCTTTTCTCTCAGAATTTGGTATTTTGGATGATTCTTTTGAACATACCTGGATAGAGCTTTTTCAAATATATATCTTCTTCTAGTGCTTCATTGGGTTCTCCTTCTATATTGTTGTTATTTGATGAGGGAAAACATACATCATCATCATCTTCATTTGTTGTTGTTATTTCCCTTTTAGGAGCTATGAGAGACTCATCAATTATAACATCAATACATTCAACAATCTTCCGAAGTATTTTATTGTAACATTTATATGCTTTACTTCTAGAAGAGTAACCAATAAATATTCCTTCATCTACTCTAGGCTCAAACTTACCAAGTTTTTCATCATTTTTCTTGATAAAACATTTGCTTCCAAAAACTCTAAAATGCTTTACAGTGGGAAGATTACCATACCAGAGCTCATAAGGAGTTTTATCACTGTTCACATGAACATGAGCCATGTTAAGAATATTTACTACAGTATGTGCTGCTTCTCCCCAAAAGGTATCAGGATTTCCAGATTCATCAAGCATAGCACGAGCCATCTGTTGAATTTTTCTATTCATTCTTTCTGCCATGCCATTTTGTTGTGAGGTTCCAACTACATAAAACTGTCTTTTTATGCCATGATATTCACAGAATTCAAAGAATTAATCTAATATATAGTCTCCTCCTCGATTAGATCTAAGACATTTGATTTTTAGATCTAATTCATTTTCAACCAGAGCTTTGAAGATCTTAAAATTTTCAAATGCTTCAAATTTATGTTTTAGTAAACCGATCCAACACATTCTAGAGAAGTCATCAATAAATATAATATAGTATTGTTCTCCACGAGGTGAATTTTTCCTTATAGGTCCACATAAATTAGTATGTATAAGTTCAAGAGAATTATTTGCTGATCCTTCTTTGGCATTGAATTGCACCCTGGTTTGCCTATCGAATTGGCATGATTTGCATATGGTACTTTCAGGCAGAGTGATGCTGGGAAGATCACAAACAACTTTGAGTCTACTAGATTTTCTTATTGGAGAGAAGCTCAAATGTCCCAATATTTTGTGCCATAGCCAATTTTCTGAAAATTTATCTAAGTAGCATTGCTCTTGGCCACCTTTCAATACATACAGAATTTTTGGTGTTCTAGTTCATTTTATTACAATTTTTCATGTGTCAAGTTCACGTACTACACATTCTTTTGAACTAAAGACAACTTCATTTCATTGATCACACATTTGACTCACACTCAAAATATTATGCCTTAATCCATCCATATACATAACATTGTTATCTTTCACCTTTTCTTTTAAAAAAACATAACCTTTTCCGTTAATGAAAGCAGGAGAGTCATTTCCAAGGGTAACATTCTTTTCCTTCTCTAGAGCATTGTATGCAAGGAGTTTATTTTTATCACTTGTCATGTGTTTTTAACATCCACTATCAATGTACCATTGATTTTCTTCCCCTTTTGCAAATAAATCCATGCCACAACTTTCAACCTGAAAGTCCTTCTTTCTCCATACCTTCGAATTTGAAGGTATATGCTTTTTTGGCTGAAATTTTCTCCTGCATTCAGATTCTTCGTGTCCAAAGTTATTGAAATAAGAACATTCAATTTCATTTTGAAGAGGAGAAAAGTTATTATAATTATTCTTCTTTATTCCAGTCTCATTTCTTTTCTTTCTTTCTTCTCTGGTCATGATGGTTTTGTATGCAACACATTGAGCAGCTTTATGACCAAAATTATGACATGAGAAACATTGTCCATTAAAGAATAATTGTCTGCGATCATGAAACCTTCTATTTGTGTTTACCTGTTGATTGATATCTATGTTATTGTTCTTCCTTGAATTGAAATGGTCATGCTTTACCTGGGTGGTCTCTTTTTTCTTTTGCTGAGTGACAAAATGTTGTTGGTTGGCTTTAGCTGCATTTAGATAGCTTGGTGTTGAAGACTGAGAGGATTCTCCGATATATCCAAGACCTGTCTTTACAAGAGGAGAGCGTTGTACCTTGATAATTTCATCTAAGGCTTTATATCCTTTAGTAAATCTAAGATTTAAAGTTTTCACTTTCTCAATTTCCTTTCTTAGACTTACTATTTCACATTCTAATTTCTCATTGTGCTTCTCCTTTTCTATAAGTTGATTCTTTAGAGTATCTATGGAAATTTTGTTTTCTTCCAAACATATTTTGAGATGATTTATTTCTTCAAGAAAATCATTTTCTTCTAATGCATCCATAAAAGTATCTTTAACCTCACTAGAGTCTTTTTCAAAAGCCATGAATAGTCTAATATCTTGATCAAATTCTCCTTCTTCACTATTTGATAGACCATCATTATCTACATGAGTATAATAGCTTTTTCTATTGATAAATCGTTTCTTATTTCCTTTTTCCACTTCCTTTCCCTTTCCATGGTTATCTGTATGGGGGCATTTAGCAGCATACTGACCAACTCTTCCACAAGCAAAACATTCAAAAGGAAGCTTACCTCTGAACCTTGTAGTGCCGAGTTGTAGCTTCTTTACAAAATTTATCTCATATTCTTCTGAAACATACCCTTATCCTTCTTGTTCTTCTACTTCCTTTCCTTTTGTAGTAGCTTTAAAGACAACTTCTTTGACTTCAGATGGACCTCCTTTCCTCATTTCACATGCAATTAGAATCCCATGAAGTTGAACAATAGTAAGAGTTTGTAGATCATGCTTCTCTTCGATAGCAGACACTTTTGACTCGAATTTGGGAGTTAGAGATCTTAAAACATTTTCCACTAGAGTATTGTCAGTTATGGTTTCACCTAGATTTCTCATACGATTTACAATATCATCTAGACATAAAAAGAAACTAGCAATGCTTTCCTCATTATGCATTTTGAGTTTTTCATATTGAATTCTGAGTTTGGAGTTTAGCACTTTTTACCTTGGCATCACCTTCATAGCTCGAAATTATTTTGTCCCATATCTCCTTTTTTGTATTCAACTACATGACTTTGACAAATGTTGATTTAGTCAAACTTCCCAATAATGCATTGACTACCTTTGCATTGGTTTCATAGTTCTTTCTTGCGACTGGATCTATTGGTACTGAAGTTGGATATTGATAACCTCCTTCAACTATATCCCATACATCTGCTCCAAGAGACTGAAGATAGGATCTTGTCCTTGTCTTCCAGAAGATGAAATTGTTTCTGTTGAAGAGAGGAGGCATGATAGATGATGTCCCTTCTTGATTGCTCATCTTAGCTGATCTTCCTTCTAGCGATTAAGCTTCTTCAGAAGGACCTTCTCTAATACCAATTGTTGGGAAAAATACTGAGGGGGGGGGGGGGGAATCAGTATTTATAACTCACTATAAACTTTTAATTTTTCTTTACTAATTTCTATATGCGACTTTAGTGAACCCAACTAGCGTATACATGCAGATATACCAATAGAAACTTATGTATACTGAGATAACTTTATTGTTAGATAAAATTTCAGAAACAATCTTTAACTCAACTTATCAATTATGCATCAAATAGTCAAGCAGTAAATATGTGCAGTAATATCAGAATAAATCATCACACAAGAGAATCACACATGAACACCAAAATTTAAGGTGGAAACCAAATTCGTTAGAAAACCACCATTGTTGTCGTCTCTATCTTCAATATTTATTATATGAAAAACTGCTTACAATATTGTACTGATGCAGACTCATATTAGTACGCAGGCATCTACCTGCAGAAGGCTGCAACCTTCTCTCATTCTCCAGCTACTACTAGAAGGCAGCTACAACCCCTTGATCTCGTTTACCAGCCACTACTAGAAGGGAGCTCCAACCCCCTGATCAGAACACTAGCTTCTACTAGTAGGAAGATTCTACTTCCACTCTAAAGGCTTCAACCCTCAGAACCACTGTAGACCACGTTTCATCAATTTTCACACTGGATCCCAGAGCTTCAACACAACTCATCATAAGGATCATCAATAATATGCTTAACCCAAACTTCAATCAGAATAGTGATATTACTGTAACCAGAACACAGTGATAAATCCAGATTTCAGAGTCAGCATGTAGAAACAAGCTTAACCCTGATCATTTATTATCTTAAAATGCATATGCTACTTTTCTTTACTGAACCCGCATGTACACACACTTTCCTTCACACCAACCTACGTATAGATTTGAGAATAATGAACTTCTAGATTATGGTCAGTCTTAGAACCAGATCTGAGGATTTTATTCAGATATATTTTCAGTATTGCAGAACCCTTAATCAATCAATCATCATTAAACATATTTACTCACTCATTGATCAGATTTGTACATATTCAATTTAGCAGCATATACAGTATTCAGGCAAACCAAATCTATATGAAGACTTCATTGACAGACAACATAAATACAACACAAATAAATAGATAACCTCTACAGTAAGCTTCAAAAAACCCTGACTTCCATACACGCTTTTTCTGAGACAAAGCTGCGTATATATGCGCTTTTACCGAGACAAACTAGTGTATAGATTTGTAAATATTAATTTTGCAGAAGGTTTTAGATTTATAGAATTATCTAGATTTCTTCACTTCACTTCAGCAAACATGCACCAGGCCACATATCTGATCATCTCTCCAATAGATCAAGTACATAGTTATTTCAGGTCTAGTGAACTTGATCCATCAATGTATCCAAGGGTGCATCATAGATTCAGATCTACCAATAAAACAGAGTTCATCCCATGCAGATATAATTCATAGAGAAGTATTTAGTAACACCCCTTACACATGCACACACTTGCACTATGATCTTCCTCTCCTTATATAGGATTAGCCTTTATCAATACCATGAGCCAAAACCACACAAGTGTCGATGGTATTCTTGGGCAAAATCAAATAGACGATACACAGCTTAATACTGTGGGCTAATAACATGGTAATGCCCCTTGGTATCATAATTTTAGAGCGCAAAAGGTATACGCGACTTGGATTCTTCATACACGTGTGTATACATGACTTCTCTTCTTAAAAACTACGTATATACTAATTTTGGATGTATACGTGGGTTGCTAGTATACCAAGTAGCGCATACATTGCCTTAATATGCGGGTTGCCTTCATCAAACCTGCGTATACATTGAGAAATATTTTCTGTTTCATTTCTCTGGCACTTACTGGAATTCCTTTCTCTGTCAAATATGAATTGACCTGTAGAAACATCATTTTTACATCTTTAACAAAAATATTGCTCATCAAAAGGCAACTCATCAATTAGGTTTCCATCGAGGACAACTTCATCAAATAGGTTTCCATCAAGGACAACATATTGCATCATATTGCTAACATTCTTTACCTTTATCCACCTACTGTGTTGATGTAAAAGGCATGGCCCTTTTCACTCCAAGTGAAGCAAACACATGCCTATAGCCTCCCTGGTAGGTTTTTGGCAATGACTCAACCTCAACCAAACTAGCCCACTTAGGCTCAATGTCATCTATCCTGCTAGGTGACCCAAAATCATGATGAGATGAAGATGAAGGAGGTGAAGGGGAATGATCTGTTGATGATGAGTGAGTCACGAGCTGAGATGATGAAGGGACACTTTGTGAATGCTGAATGGATGGCTCAATGAAAATATCACTGGTTATGAATGTGCTCCATGCAATGTTCAGTTGATTAAGATGGTGAAGGACTATGATTTTTATGAGGGAATGATGGAACATGATTTTCATTTTTCTGATCATACCCTTATTTTGGGCAATGTATGCCATCTTTTCTATACTTCGGAAAAATTAATAGGGCATGTTAAGCATTCTTACCCTAGTGAAATTCATCAAGAGCGAGATGTGATAAGAATAGAGCCTTGAAAATATACCTTCACATGAAAAATATCTCATTATAATCTTCATCATAGGTGCATATCTTTCCAAAATGTGTGAAAAAGAGAAGAACCTCTTTGTTTGATTTTGGTGTCTTGGTTTGAGGAAGAAATCAAAATTCTGTTTCTTCAACCTGCCTTTCTTAAACCATTTTTTCCCAACATTAGGGATCCCTGTAGCATCTGAAATGAAAAAAGTAGATAAGGTAAAAGTGACCCCAACTAATTTAATTTGGTTGTCATGGAGTCCTAATATGAATAGTCTAGTTAGCATGGGGTGGTATTTAGCCCTATGAATTTTCTCACAAAATTCATAGCAGCCAACATGTTTGAAGCATGTGACAGTCAATGGAGAAGCTAAGAGTTATTTGGTGTTAGCAGGCTCAAGTCTGAGCACTCTTCCTCCTCTATGTGACCTCCTTATCTGTGTTTCCTTTGCTTCAATAAATGATGTGTTTTCCTCTTCTATTTCCATAGTGTTTTGTTAAAACCCTAAGGATTAGGGAAGGAAAATGGGAAAGGGAGATGGGAAAGGAAAACTGATGGAGATATTTGATAGGGATATTTGATATGGGGAGGGGATAGTAAGAAATGTTTAGGGATATGAGGAATGGGGAAGGGAATAGGAATGAAAGAGTGATGGGAATTCGAATTTAGGAGCCTAGGTCTAAAATAACACCTAGGGCTTAGGGTTTTAGGAATTAGTAGCTTAGGGATAGGGTTTATGATAACAGGGTTTAGGGAATGAATTTTAACAATGTAGGGATGGTATTGAGTGTAAGGGAAGAATAATTTTTGGAATTATGGGTGCAAGGGAGAAAAACTAGGGTTTCACTTCAAGAAGACACCAAATTACAAGTTCAACATGAAAATTTCAACACATATAACTTAAGACGGTGATTTTGATGGAAAATGCCTCTTACTGGATTACTAGAGGTGAATGACTGAGTGGAGAAGCATTGGAAGGCAATCTTGATCATTTGGATGCTTTGTTAAGCTTGCTGGTCATTTTTTCCCTCCTCTATGTATTTGTGCCCTCAACAACTGATTTGCGCCCCGTTCAACACATTTGCGCCCTCAATTTATGCTCCTTTTCCAATTTCGCTCAGAATTTTGAATTTTTTGGCTCTTGGAGTTCTGGCTTGATCTTTGGAAGAGGCAAGTGAATTTGATTTGATGTCTTTTAGTCATAAATAGCTAAGTGAATTTGAATTTAAATTTAAAAACTGACTTTTATCATGTCTTTTTTCACTTTTTCTGAAACATTTGTTGATTACTCTTTCATCTGAATTTTCTCTCCTGCAGGATGGTGTTGCTAGAGTTTGACACTTCTCTCTTTCAGCTTGGCATATGTATTTTGATTTGGCAGCTAGGGATTGAAATTATTACATATAGAAAACAAAAAATTACGTAAAAAATTAAAAATAAATTACATCTCTGTTTTCATATCAAAATGACATTTTGATATGAAAATCATAAAAAATCAAAATTACAAATTTAAAAATATCATATTTACATGCTGATAATCTTTTACAGATGAAAATAAAATGTTTATTGAGTCACTCTCACACTTTTTGCTGACCTTATTGAGATGAAATGATGCATTTTTGGACCTTGAAAAGTAACACTTAATGACCTAATGGGACCTTGAATGACCTGATTCCCATGATTGACTTTGACTAAGATAATAAATAGTGAAATGATCTTTTCAAAGGTGTTTTTATGCTCACAAAGACATGAAGGTGGGCCAGCAAATGAGATTTTGTGAGGGAGAGTGAAATTCTTTGACTAGGACTACCATCAATGAAACAATTTTTAGCATGACCTAATGGAATGAAATACAAATTTTGAGAGTGGGACACCTAAAATGAGAATGAAAAGAGTGATTTTGATCACTGATGGCATAATGCATATTCTAAAACTAACAGACTTTATTACAGGACTGCCACGTACCAAGTACCAACATGACTCAATTATGGTGGTAGTGGACACTTTAACTAAAACAACACACTTTTTGCCTGTGCAATCCACTTTTGGCACAAAAAAAGTGGCCAATGTATTCATGAAAGAAATCTTTAAACTCCATGGAATCCCAAAAATGATTATCTCTGATGGAGATGCAAAATTTACATATGCCTTTTGGAAAACCATGTTCAGAGGAATGGATAAAAAGCTGAACTTTAGTACAAATTATCATCCTTAAATAGATGGAAAGACAAAGAGAAAAAATCAGATATTGGAATACATGCTTCACAAATAAGTGATGGACAAACCCATTAAGTGGGAATATTTTTTGCATTTGGCAGAATTTGCTTACAATAACAGCTATCAGGCTTCCATTAAAATGAGTCCATTTGAAGCTCTGTATGGAAGAAAATACCACACTCCACTCAACTGGAGTCAACCAGAGGACAAATTGGTCCTTGGACTATAGGCACTACTTGAGATGGAATAGGCTGTGAAAATAATTCAACATAATATTAAAGTAGCTCAAGATCATCAGAAGAGTTATGTAGATAAGAAAAGAATTAACAGGGAATTAAAAGTTGGAGATCATATATATCTAAGGATTAAACCTCGCAAAATTATATTGCATGCCGGTAGTTGTGCTAAGTTAGCACCTCGATACTGTGGACCCTTTGAGGTTTTGGAGTGGGGCCGGTAGCTTACAAATTGACTCTTCCTAGCAATATTAAAATTCATAATGTTTTTCATGTTTCATTGTTGAAGAAGTATGTACATGACCCTACCCATGTGATTGACTGGACTGTGATACAGGTGGAAACAGAAGGGGAATTTCTTCCAGAACCACTTCGTATATTGGAGCGGGAATAAACCGTGCTTTGGAATAGAATAGTAGCTCGGGTGAAAGTGAAGTGGAAGCACTTTACACCTAAGGAAGATACTTGGGAGCAGGAATATGTGATGAAAGAAACATACCCATCATTGTTTAATGAATACATAGAAATATCTGCAACACCGAGGACATTGTTTTTGTTTTAGAAGGGGACTATGTAATATCAAAATTTTCAGCTTTTATAAATTGTGAATAAACCTAAAGGTCAGGTGGACCTAAGGAAAAAGTATGTATGGACATATTATTTTTGGAAATTAATAAATAAATGTGGAAATTATATTAGTGTATAAAGACAAGGGTAAATTGAGACAAGAAATTCTGATCCATGGGTGTGGACTAGAATCGTATGATTTTCCCAAAATTCTCCAGAAATCCTTGGAGAAAAATAAAATAAATAAAAAATTATTAGATGGGAGAAAAAGATCTAATAAAAGTCTCAGTAAAGTGGAAAGCTACTAAGAAGGGGTAAGAATAAAACTGGGCTGAAGAAAAGCTAGTTTTAAAAGAAGATTTTGTGGAAAAAAAGCTAAAGAAAAGCCTAGGGTAATGGAAACAACATCCCAAATTAGCAGAATATCGTTATGGAAACAAGCTGAGGGAAAGAAATCTTAAATAAGCTATTCGTAGTGTGACAAAGGGGTTTTCTACACAGAAGAAGAATTGGTCTTTGCTTGGGGGAGAGCTGTGGAACAAGCTCATGGTTGGGAGGAAAAATAGTCTTTATACAGTGGTATGTACATTCTATGAAATTTTTTGTTCATTACCAATTCAGATTTAGTATACTGTTATGAGTTTATAATAAATCTGGAATTGAAATCGGAAGATAAATGAAAAATATAACTAAGAAAAATTGGTTTTTTTATATGTTATTCAGATGAGATATTATGTAAAGGAAACCAATGGAATTATGTACTGCAGAGTGTTATTTTCAGAAATTTAATTGCCATATGTATTCGACAGAGTCTCAACTATAAATTAATATAGTTAAGTCTCATATTCTATTACATAGGCTTGGTAGATTATAGGGGATAACCCTTTCCCAGGATCTAAATCTGTTGTTTATGTCAAAATAGAAATATGGAATTAAAATGAAAAGTAACATTATATGTATAATAAATAACGTGCATAATACAGTGAGACACATATCTGAAATATTTCTATGCTAATATAAACTTCAGATATGAATGTAAAAAAAAGGTTTTCATTTATGATGTCAAGTGGAAAATATATTAAACTAAGAATAATTCAAATTTAAACCATACATGTGCTAACATAATATAGATAAACATAAAAGTTGTATTATCTAACTTTCATATACATAAATGTAAATTCAAAATATTCAAGAGGAATTGAAGATGAAACTGTTTAAAATAATTATGTTTGAATTGTACAGTATGATGTTAAAACTACATCAGGGTCATAGCCCTAGCAATATGTAAAAATAACAAAAAATAAGATATGCAGAGTGGAGCAGATTGCTGAAGTCTCTCCATTGGTCTGATGACCGACCTGGAAATTTAGAATATTGTTTGTCAGATACTCTGACTAAATATCGCAATGAATATCACAACTGTAGAAGATATCATATCAAATCCGAAACACACAGTGAAGTTGAAGTTAAAATTTTAATTTTGAAATTAGAAATTAAAATTTAAGAGTATATAAGGTGAGAAATGATACTTGTAAATTACACTTCAAATTCGAAGATTTCTCTCCTTGCACCTACAGTAAAGGGGATTGTAAGTATAGTTGAAGTAATAAACATAACAAATGACATTATTATATAATATTGAATTCGAATGCATAACAAACCTGGAAAAAGGAGAGGTACAGGTTTGTAGAAATGACGAACCAATCTCGAAACAATACATCCAATTGAGAAAAGAAATATGTGTTACTTTCAGAAAAGTAAAATGAAAATTATATATTGAATATTGAATAAGCTATATAAATACTTTCAGAAGAAGTAAAGCATTAACAAAAAGAAGAAGGGAAGTTATCAAACATGTGTGTAAAGAAGTTGACGAAATTCCTGTACAATTGTACAATCTGAACAATGTTCTGAAAAATGAAATTTTACGAGAATTACCACCAAGAGGAGTGGTATAAAATCAATATTCAACAATAAAGATTCTAGCGATTAAAACAATTCTCTGGAAAACAATTGACGAATCCAGAAATTGGAATGTGGAAAATTCATTTAATTATTCACAAGAATAATTTATTAAAGATATAAACTAATTATAATTATGGAATGAGAAAAACCCAGAATAATGACTATATGGATATAGTTAGGATTCTTACATGAATTCATTAAAGGAATGTTTTAGCAAGGAAATCAAATAGAAAAAATTATTAACTAAAAGTTAATAGAAAGAACTACAATAATTACAAAGATAATGAAATAAAATTATATGAATTAATTTTATAGAAAGAAAAGGCATATAAATCAAATTTCCAATTTGATGTACAAAATTTCGTTATAAACCATACCACAGTGTTGCCAAATTAAAATTATATGTAGGGACAACCTCATATAAGACATACAATACTATCATACTCCTCATATACACAAAGGCAACGTATGAGTATAACCAATAACATACTAGAAAAATTATTTATATATGTTGTATCAATTCATTAGGGAAATTATGGTAAATTCGAAATTAGAACGAAATGTTCTCACACAAAGAAGTACATAAAAATATATCTGAGTAACAAATATAGAGATCATAATATCTGTGCTGAAGTAATTACCAATTCTAAGATATAAGGGTAAAATTATTCAGATACGTAAAAGTGATGAAAATGCAAAACATTATAAATTATCCACCACGGTAAGAGGTCACAATTAAAATGAACATATAATTATAGATCATTCTCTGTATATGGAACATGGATAAGACAACATGCTAGTATACAAAGTATATTCTTTTCATACAACAATCTATCCAGGTACCGAAAGAGGAAAAAGGCCATGGTTCAGAAATTAAATTAATTGAAAATTAACAGTATGTATAACAAACAAAAACTCAAAACAAAAGGTAAGAGTTTTATAATATAACTGGGGTTTGGAATTTATATATTTGGAAATTAATTCGTATGTAACTAAAATGGGGATAAGTTCTGCGTTACAATGTCATTGAGAAATTCGCAATTATGAAGAGAAATAACACATGTTGTTTTCATAAACCTCCAGAAGAATTACCGAAATTTAAAATGACAAAAAATCAATTAAATGCGAAAACAAGGGTTTCGAATTTAATTGATGTGGGGCTCTAACGAATTGGGAAATCGATTTAAGAAAAATCTCAACTATTGAAATAAGTGGAAACGAAATTGAAAGAGTACCTAAAAACCCATAAATTAGTCAAGTAGAACAATGAGAACGAATCAAAGCCTTCGCAGAAGAAATTGAACCCGTTTGATTTAAGAAAATATTGGGTAAACCGAAGAGAAGAAAATTATTAAACTATGAGTTAGTGTTAATACTTACCTTATTACCAATCCATGTCAGAGTTCAGTTCGTTGATGAAGGATGACCAGGCATAAGGTTTCAAGGCCGAATAGGGTTTTATAAAGAAAATGAAATAACATAACCCAGTTAAATGAAAGTGGCAATTCAAAATTCAATGGAAGAACATTGACAAAATCCTGATAAATTAAAAAAATAAGAAATGAAAAAAAAAATAGGGTAGTGCATACCTGAAATATTCTCAGAGACCTCTATTCTAGATTTAGAACCATAGAAAAATCGAAATAGAGGAATGAATGTAAATTTCAATTTGAGCTAGGAAAATAGGAGGAAGGTAGTCATTATGGAGGAAAACTTGAGAATGTCCTCTAGGTTCAAAAAGACTCCTCACAAGAATGAAAAAAAATACCAGAACCCTGTTACAATGGTCGCCATCAGAGGAAATTAATTAGCAGGTGAAAAACCAAATGAGCAACGGGGGGAGTAGTCCAAAAGCCTTGGGTTTGGGGATGGAAATATCCATTGTCCATTGGCATTTGATCTCCCGCATACAAGTGGCAAGGAGAGGTATTCGGGATCATGTGAAGCCATGTGACTGATAGTACAAATAAATAAATTTTGTGACAAAAGGTAAGGTAAGGAAGAGTTAAATGAATCCATAGTTAATGTGGTATTCATACCTATCCTTTAGATTGAACACCAAAGGAAAATTTAATAAACTATCCCCGTTAAATACAATTATGTAAACGCAAACCTTTATAAACAACAAGTGGTGCAATCGTATTACAATATGGTAATGAGATCAAGCCATACATTTATAATTACAAATAGTGAAATCGTATTTCTAAAAGGGTGACTAAGGGTCTCCTTGGTGAGTTATAGATTTTCATATTAGTAAGTTATAGATTATTACAGTGGTAAGTTATAAGTTAAGCTTTAGCATAAGGAAATACATGTTGAGGGACATGTAGTAATACCCAAGTGTAATAAAGGGTATATGAATTGTAACGGAAATTTCAAAATAAATATCAAAGTTAAATATTGAAATGATAAAATACATGTTGGGGACATGTAGTCATGCTCAAATGAAATAAAGGATATAGGAATTTTGATGGCAGTAGAAATATAATTCTTAAGGTAAAGTAATAGGAACAAGTTCTATAGAATAGAACAAATTAACTAATGACTGTCATTACGAAGGTAGTAAATGAATAGTTATATCGAAATTGTACAAGTACAATGACCAGAATGGTATAATGAACCAGAAATAGTATTGACATAAGAAAAAAAAAATTGTCAGTGGGACTTGTTACATCAATGTTCTCCGCCATTGAACCCTTTTGTTTGAGATTTATCAATTGGCTAAATAAGGTGTTGCTTTGCGTATCCTACTAATGTGCTATCATTTCTTCTGTAAAAATGGATCAAGTGACAAGTGATTTACGAGAACAAAGCCATCGATACCATACAAATTGATTGGGTTCTAAATATAAATTTGTAAAGCGTACCTTTTGTGTGTGTTGCACATTATGGAGATCAAAATAATGCACCATCTGTAGTATCCATGTTACCGAATCCTTGCCATCAAAATTCCTCATATCGAACTTTGGAATGTGGTGGGTCTTAAACCCAACATTGGAGTCTCTAAAATTATCATTCATATTCTTTTTGTTCTCCTTGTGATTTTCATGGAATACCTTTTCACCATTAGGAAACCTTTCTTGTAGTAACTTTGTCAAACCTTCCTTCAAACCTTCCATGTATGCTTTTAAACCATTTATTTCACATTTTATTTATGATTTTAAGCCATCCATGTCCCCTTTTAAACCCTTCACGTCACCTTTTATTTCTTCTTTTAAGCCATCCATGTCATCTTTGGTTTCTCTTTGTGAGAGCGAAATTTGTTGCACCTGGTCCTGTAGCTTTGATATATCATGTTGCAATTCTTCCTCTTCATGCGTCATAGTATATATTTTTGAGGGCTTAATGGGTGTATAATTATCTTTTCTTGGAGGCATTTTATAACCCAATACTGATATATATGCTTCACTATGCCCCTTGAATCACTTCAAATTGATTTTTCAAACAAGACTTATGCAAAATTAAAAAAAATACACGCTTTTTTTTTTGCTTTTTAGGAGCTATATATTGAAACTCTTGTATATATCTGAATTGAAATCTACAAGATCTGAACTTCGGTCTTGTGGTATCCCTCTGAGTCTTCTTTCCAATGCCACAAGTCAGATCAAATTTGGATTCTTCAAGATAAAGTTATGCCAAATATCCCACGATGACCTAATTACAGACTAGTTAAGTAGAGCGAAGTTGTAAGGGATGCCACGTGTCACTGTTTAAACATTCGGCTCTAAAATTTCTATAGGAAAAACTAAATTCCAAATTCAAATCTGATGCTTGAAACGAAATTTATGACGATTTTCCCTCGGTCACCTGTTTGAGAGGAACTTCTGGAGCTTGCAAAAAACCAAACTTCCTTAGATCATATCTCCAAAAATATAGTGAACCAAGATCTGAAATTCGTACACAAGGTTCACCAGTATTTCGACTCCAATTGGTTTCAATTTCAACTTCTAAAGCTTCGTATAGAAAAATTCATATCGAAAATTCTAAGAAGTCCTATTTGCAGCAGCAAAACCCTAGAATCCAAAGGTCTGATACCAAATTTTTTGCAACCATCTCACAAAATAGAAGAAGATATAGATCAACAACTCAAAAATATCCTCTTCAAGGGGGGAAACCTCCTTTACATTGCATAAATGAACAATTCTTGGATGATTCAAATGAAAAAACCTCATTTCCATATATAGGAGTCTAAGGGGTCACAATATAATCAGAGCTGACATAACAATAATAATGTAAGGACACACCAATAACAATAGTGGGCTTCTATGGGGCATAATAATAACAATATGGGGACTAAATGGGTATAACAATAACAAGAAGGGGGCTACACTAAAAATAAAAATAAGGGGATACACTATTATTATAGGGACCTAACAAATTCCCCCTCCTATAAGCTTTGTAGGTAACAACCTACTCGAGGAATCAATCCCCTAGTTGTAATATTTATATGAAACCAATCTACAAGAAAATCCAATCCCTTTGGTTGCACTACTTTTAGGCACCAACATACCCAATACACAATCCCCTCCATTGCAAGATTTGTAGGCACTGACTTAAAAGAGACACCAATCCCCCTTGTTGCAAAATATGCATGCACCAACCTACAAGAGACATTAATTCCCTCTACTGCAAAATTTGTAGGCACCAACCTACAAGATACACCAATCCCCTCTCTGACAAGACTTGTCGGAACCAACCCACAAGAGACACCAATCCCCTCTACAATAAGAATTGTAGGCACCAACCTACTTCACTTAGTCTGCTTGTTATTTATGCCTTCTCCATGTCTATTATATGATTCTTCCTTCACCAGATCTAGTTGTCGCTTTTTCATTTAACAAGTTTTCTTGCTACTTTTTACTTTACCAAGTTTTCTTACTACTTCTGCCTTTACCATGTTTTGTTGTTGCTTCTTCCTTCAACAAGGTTGTTTCTCCCAAAGCTTATTGTTTTTCGCCTCTTCCCAAAAAAAAAGTTTTATAACATGTAATGTATCCAATTTTGCAAATATGATCCTAAATATTTTACCTTATGCACTTCCACGTGTCTCATTAGAGCTTTGAATTTTTCATAGTTTGAAAAGTCCCAAAAAATTTGGAACAAAAATGCCAAATTGACCAATTTGAAGCAGATTTTAGGACTATTCAGTAACCTTAACTTCCACAAGGAATATCTACAAAATTATAACAAAAAAAAGTATTAAATTTCTACAATAGGTACCTAGAGATTTCTCCTTTATCCCCTTATGATTTCACAAATTGAAACATCACAAATAAAGAGTTATAATGAAAATGCCAAGCTTCCCTATTTGATGAATATTTTAAGAGAATTCAAGAACCCTAACTTCCTCAAAACTCTGGGTCTGAGAAGTAAATGGAAAGGACCCTAAAGAAGGATTCGAACTAGGAATGTGTCCAGTTCCGAAGGGGAACCCTTGAAACGAAGCTGATCCACTAGCCATGTTAGACATGGGCGTAGATCCAGCTGAAGCAGCGGAAAAGGAAAAAGAGGGATTCCCACTAGAGGGCATCCCTGAACAGAAGGGATTCGCAATGAGAAGCATGTGCTCGGGTGAAACCAGAGCCAAAACACAAAGAAGATTAGAAGCAATCGAAGATGAAGCATTAGTGCCCCCCCGCTTCAAATGTGGAAGCAGGAGTCTGAATGCCTGCAGCACTCACAGCAGAAGCTGCGTTCCCAGTCGTGGCCATCGAAAGATAAGAATGATACGGAAGATCTTCCGGTCTCTCCGACTCAGGTCCGATGTATTGAACAATGAACGGATAATCAGGAGGAAGAGGAGATGGACCTGTCGCAGGAGGCTCAGGTACGTCTTCGATTTGAAAATCTTCTTCCTGAGGAAACAAAACTCGCGAGGTGAGCGGAACGCTCCTCTCGGGACCGACACCAGAATCAGCTATGAAACCTTCAGACCTCTGTGGAGGATCTCTCTCCACTGCGTTAGACGCCACAGGGTGGTAACTACCTGCTAAATCACTCCTACGCCTTCTCGAAGAAGGCTCTGGATTCTCGGGAGATAACCCCCGGATTCTCCTCGATCGACGAGGCGCTTGATCAGCCACTTTTATAGATTTTAAATTAACTCAAAAAAGTGAAAAGCTAGGCAAGCTAGGAGCAAAGAGCACTCACTAAAATAAAAATCCCTGAGATACAGTCAAGCAAACAGCCTCCAAGTATTTCCGCTCCGGGTGATGAGGACCGGACACCAAAATACAGGAAAGCGAAGTATAGGACCTCCCGAAAGCAGTCTGGGATGATTAGGGCCCATAACAACTAGCGAAGGTATCAGAAACAGTTACGCTGACCTCCTAACGACAGCCTTTGCCGGCTCAAGCACCCAAGCTTCGCAAGGGCACCCCCCAGAAGTACTGCTGAAAGTGATGCGACGTCTGCGTCAGGTACCACGGGTATTTCCCCTTGCAGTCACCTGTGTGGAACCTAGGAGTGGCAACTATGGGCACCAATCCATATCAGAAGCCGGGCAGAACGGTCTTGAGGTCAGATTCAGCTAATCGGAGGGGGGGTATCCCTCTTCTCAACCTTCACTTCCCCTCGCGCTTGACTCTCGGAGGAGAGCTTTCCCAGTCCACCTCACGGAGTTGGATTTCGCTCAATTAATCAACTTCTATGTTTGTTTGAGCGGCCTTGGAGAGTTAACTCTCCACTCACCTATTCCAAGGCCCTACAACCTAGCTATTTGGTGATTGACACTTAGAAAAACTTGCTAGTTGATTTTAGATTAAATCGCTTATTTTAATGGGCTGTTATGTTAAGTCACAAGGATATGGAGATGAAACTTATGGTGTTTTGACGCAAAAGAAATTAATAAAAACCTAACTACATGCAAATGCAGTTATTGTCTTTCGATGAAAAGCAATCTCTATACAGGTTCTACGAGACTAAAAATTGTATTTTTCTTTTCAAATAGAAAACTCACACTCACAAAAACTATGAAACTGACTAAATGTTGAAGTGCACCTAATGCAAATCACTACAAGCATGCAAATCCTAAGATGCAAAATCTCGTAAAGCAAAGTGAAATTTCCCAAAAAGTCCTTCAGTTTTAACTCTTTTTGGTTGCCCAGAAAGCTAGTTCCCGAAATCAAGAACTCTTAATATGAAGACACCAAAAACGCTTAAAAACAAGAGGAAGCAATCAATGACAACTCCTCCCTAAAATCAAGCTAAAAACCAAAAGCAAGAAACCTCACAAAAGCTTCAAAAGATATGGCGAAACGAAAACAAAAATGCAACAACAAAAGCAAATAACAAGACAAAATTTTTTTTAAGCCTTTGAAATGCAAAAACAAAAAGCAAAGAAAATGTTTTTTGAGCTTTTTAGTTTTATAAAGAAAGAGCTCGAAAAGACCAAGCAAAACTATCAAAATCCAAACCAAACAAAACTGAATTTCAAGCACAAACTTCAACAATGCTCCCAAACCTTATAAGGCTAACTCGTAGCAAGATCAATAAGAGCAAAAGAAGACAAGAAAACTCAGCCACTCAGCCTAGAAAAATAGTGCAAACTCGTCGCAAACAAAAACTTCGAAGAAGCAAGAAAAACTCTTCAAAAGTGGCAACAAGACCTAGCCTATTGAACTCAAGAAAACCAATCAAGAAACGAGCAAAAATCGTAATGCGAAGCACAACACAAAGATAGGAACGAGTAAATGAGCAGAAGCTCTCTGTTCTGATAAAGCAGAACAGCCCAGAATGCTCAGAAAGCAATCTTGGTACTCAAACCAGAAGTGCCAGCACCAGAAACAACACTTTGCCAAAAAGACTAGTTTTCAGTCAAAGGAAAGAGAGAAAAGACAAGAAACCACTTCCTTCAAAATCCAGAGAGTACTAAGACACTGTAGAAATAGGTCTCCACAGCCAGAAAGGACCAAAAAGTCAAGAAACCCAAAAATTCAAAATCTACCTAGGTATACGCAACTTCACAGTTTAGCAACAAGCGTGCATACGCGACTGTACTAAAGGTAACTCGCGTATACGCGGGTACCTTTAGAAAAAATTGCGTGTATACGCGATTGTGTGCAGATAAAAGCGCGTATACAAAGGTAAATAATGAAAAAAACAAAAAGGACAAGCCTGGATAAGAAACCAGGACTTCAGACTGACTGAGAAAAATTAAACTGGACTGCAAATGAAAGTTAAAACTATCGGCAACCTATCAAACCGCTGAAACCACCCAACAAGAGAATCACAAGAATGTGATCCCCAACAGAGTCGCCAGTTCTGTTTCGGGGAAAATCACCCTAGAGGTTCGTTGGGTTACAACCTCCACAGAGCAGGGGCATGCTACTTAAGAAGGACTCACACAACCATGCATGTTCAGAAAAACTAAATAGAGTAGATCGAGGAAGTTACCCGTAGGTCCTACGGTTGAAGCAGATCCCGCAGGGTCCAAACCCCCAACAACCGTCTTTCCTTCTTAACCTGAAAGACAAGAAGAAACAAGCACGAAGAACTGGTTGTACAGCATATATCTACTCTAAATGTTAGTGAAATCCATATAAAACATTAAATAGATCATAATGAATGCTTAAATAACAATTTTCACATATATGTAAGCAGACACTAACACGTATATTTCGGGAACAAGATGGTACTTCTGTATTATAAATAGCATGTACAAAAGTAACGAGTGGAGAGATCACCTGAATCCTTCCACGATCTTCAAGCAGACTGTCGTCCGGATCCGTCCCGCCATTGCCTCGCTAAGACTCCTTCCAAATTGGTGCATACGAGATGACATATAGGGAGATGAGCATCTCAAGGAAACAAGGGTTTCCTGTAATGAACTGGGAAAGTGCAGGAGGCACGGGGAATCAGACTTGGATAGGGAATACCAACAGAGTATAATATCAATAAATTCTCTCTCTCCCTTAGGCCATACACATGAGGGGTTTGTATACTCCCTCCAAGTAGTTTCAACAGTTGGAAACAATTGGCCACGTGCTGGGGTGGTTGAACTACCTGAGTAACCATCAACCCAGCCCGAAAATAGGGAATTTTTATATATTTTTTCATAATTTTAATGGCATACGTGGAAAAGTGCAGCTGGACTCGCGTATACACGCGGAAAAGTACGGGCATAGTCGCGTATGGGGATTTTTACACTGTTTTTAAGTGAATTTGTCCAAGTCTGTAGGAATGGGTGCCCAAAGCCATAAAAGCAATCATGAATCATGTGAAGGTGAGAAATGATGCTATAACACCTCCTCTAGTTGCATTTGGGCTATCACCTAATGTACACCCCTTTCCATCCCATAATATAATCCCATATTGAAAATAATGTGACCCTGTAGCAATTTGGGCCTTTCCAAAAGGTGTTGGCTACTTCCAACCCCAGACTTCAAGATTCCTAGATTCAATCCACCTTGAAAGTGAGCCCAAGAACAATATGAGACTTCACAAAAGGTGTTGGCTCCTAAAAATGCCATATTTGTGGATTCCTAGAATTAAATAATGCATGAAAGAAAAAATAAAGAAGGGAAATTCTTCAAGGAAAAAGGCAATGACCGAACTCCAAATTTCCTAGATTCTAAGGAACGAGGGCCAAAGTCTTGAACCTCACATTTTGCTTGATATCCAATATAAGAATGTATCTCTTAACCAACTAGCGCTCGCATACAATATATGATATCAATATAAGAGGAGATGAAACCCCTCTAATGAACAATCATAAATCCTCTGAATAACTAGACTATTACATCTCTCAGCAATAACAATAAGATGAATGAGCATAAATACACAATTTGTCATGACAATCATCTACAATTTATTAGAAAAACAATCCAACATTCATTAAATCCATAACATACAATATAACATGCCAACCATGAGCATAACAATGAAATTTATTGTTCAAGCACTCATTGACATTCATGAATATAAAAGAGTTCATATGGACATATGAAATTCATGGAACAACACAATACACAACTAAATATGTCGATGCATTTAACTTGTTTGAACGCGTAAAGGTAGTTGGTAGCTGAAGGAGGGACTTCAACTCTCCACCTGCTTATATATCAACTACACTGCAATTTTCTTGTAGCAAACCATGCTTGAGCTATATCCAAAGTTCGAGGGGATCCTTGCTCAAGGAGAATAGTCACGCCAATATTGATAAGCACTCAAGAGATGGAGTCCATTGTCTAGGTGGTTTCTCAATTTCCTTTATAACAAACACCAAACTGAATCATTAATCCTCTAAGTCCAATTACATGACTTCAACCAAGGTACACATGGGGCATTACTCAGTCTAGGAGGATGCATCCTTTGTCCAGGTGATCTCTCAACTGTCTTTTCATAGTAAGAACCACAGGAGTCTGTAGTCCACTGTGCAGTTGATTAATATGTCTCTTGAGCAACCAACACAATGACTCAAATTACCCTATCCAGGCGGTTAAAAGATATACAACCAACAACACAATGATCTTGTCATCCCTTAAGCCTCCCACTGACTAGACATGCTTGGAAACACATAGTCCAATGGCCTCAATTGCAACAATACAAGGGATAACATTCTAATTTTAGAGCATAGGGCTTACTTGCACCTCTAACATTTCTCCATGCGCTCCATGCTTCACGTCCAAGCAAAATATTTCTCCAATTTCCTCCTTTTTTTAGTGTTCCTTTCCTCCTGCTTTATTCTTGTTTTTCCTATGTTCTCTTAATCTTTTTCCCTTAGTGTGTTTGTGAGAATGGAGAGACTTTCCTTCCCTCACATTGTATAACAAGAAAACATGGGCAATTTCCCCCATCCAATCATTTATTTTCCATCTTTCATGTGGTGGTTTGACGTGTTATCCATCCACCTCCATCCTCGATGGTGAGGGATTTGTCCTCACTTCTAAACTCTCTGAAGTCTCTACTCTCCCTCAGACTTGGATCTATGGTCCCTCCCTTCAGGTTAACATTCCATATTTTATTATTTTCAAGAAAAAAAATTAAAACTTACATCGTTTACAAGATTCTTCCTAGTCAACCATGGCTATCACACTAGTTTTCACGGTTATGATTACATATAAAAATATAGGGGAAACAAGGAAAACATGTTATGAACCCCACTTCCTTAAAGGAGAACCATCCTCGATTTTATGTAACTAGGAAGAAAAACAACAAAAATGAGCTTTATAATTACAAGTCTCTTTTCATTCTCTGCTAATTTGCATAACTTTTTTTCCTATCCTAGATTGCTTTCCATTCTTACCTGATATTGATTACTTTCTACTCCATTTGTTTTATCATGTTAGGTCCAACAATCAATTTGTTGACTATGTCATCCCAACTAATAGGAGTGTTACATTTTTTTCCATACAATGCCTCAAAAGGACTCATATTCAATGACTCTAGGTACCCTTTGTTGTATGTAAACTCCACTAATGGTAGGAATTGCTCCCACCTCTTTGGATGATGCATGACATACAACCTTAGCATGTCCTCTAAAATTAAATTTATCCTTTCTGTTTGACGATCTGTTTGAGGATGATTTGTTGTACTAAAAGCTAGATGGGTTCCAAAACCAACAAAGAAGTCCTTCCAAATATTGGAACTGAACTTGGTGTCCCAATCTAATATGATCTTCTTAGGTATTCCATGCAATATGAGTATTTCCTTCATGAAAATATGAACTATGTCGATGGCCTTGTGGGTGGACTTAAAAGCTATAAAACGGGATACCTTACACAAATTTTCCACTACCACCATGATGACATCATGATTTTTGGTTGTCTTTGGTAATTCCGTAATGAAATCCATAGACATGACTTCCCATTTCCACTCAGAGATTAGGATATGTTGTAAAAATCTTGCTAGATGTCTACATTCTACTTTTCTTGTTGGTAATCCAGGCACCTGGAAATGTTCTCAACAATTTCCTTCTTCATCCATAGCCAATAGTATGAGTTATTTATGGTTGTTATCATTTGTTAATATCTAAGATGACCTAAGAAAGGTATTTTATGATATTAATCCGTAATAAGCTTCTTCAAGTCATTCACACTAGGCACATACCACACGTCTTTGAACAATAACATACCATCATTACTGATATTGTAGATCTTTCTCATTGATCCCTCTCTCTCTTGCTATACGTACTTCTTCACATGCTAGAAATGCTTGTCATTTTTCAATGCCTACTTGATTCTTTTCTTGATATAAAACTCACAAGTGCTCATAGATGCAAATGCATTACTTGTGTTAGTACTCCACCAATTCTCCAAAGGTTGAAAAGGAGACTGACAAAGGTAACCACAAACAACTTTGATCTAGTAGCTAGCGCTAGCAGGCTAAGAGGGCTCCCTTGATGAGATCATAGTCAAGGATTGACTGTGATATGAAAGATATTAGGTTAGATATGATAGGCTCAGTAGGTTTTGAGTATTTTAGGGTTTGATGATGGATCAGGGATGAAACCAAGTAGCTAGGTCTAAGTATCAAAATGGTTTACAGTTGCAAAGATATAAAGGAGCAAGGTAGTAGTGGATCTATGATGGCTTATGGTTTTGTAGGGATGGTGGAGGGACTGAAAAAGTAGAGGGATTTAATGAGCATGTTTAATAGTGAATTCATCAAACTGGAAGCATGAAACACAAAATGAAATTTCCATATAAACGTAGCTAAATTAATATAAATCTGCCTATGAACTGTAAGGAAAGCCACTGAAGATACAAGATATGGAAAGAGGAACTATATATCATTCATTAAAGAATATAATAGAGAAAAGACATGATCATAAACTCACTGCACATGAATTCCTAGATAATAGCTGCAACTGCATCCTTTGATTTCTGAATATGAAAGTGAAAGTACAAGCTACCAGATTTACAATCCTCTTATGTCCAGCTAGTCAAATGACTCTAAAAATGATAGATATAGACCAAAGCAACCTCTCCCCTCTCTTAGGGGTCGAATCCATCAGTTGTGGAGCTGATTACATGATATGCTCAACAAAACCCTAATATCTAGGGAAGGTCAACCAATTCATCTCATCGTAGGAAACTAGATACATTTGACTAAAAATAACACCAACAAGCATGTATCTACCCTATTTCATCATTCACCTACTCAATTACACTTCATGACATCACAAAATCATCATCATTCATCAATTACACATGTAAAAAGTCAAATTGGGTCAAACTTCCTATGAAAAATTGGCATAATAGAGAAAGCACAATGAATTCTGGAGAAAGCACAGTCTGCTGGGGAACATTAGGGGAATTTTGAGGTCTAAAATGGGCCTCCTAAGGAAATAATAAAATAATAGCTAAACCAATAAAATAATATTTATGAATTTTCAAATCACTTTTTGCACAACAATCCATGTAATCCAATTCAAAAGTTGTACCAAATTAAAATTAATAAAAAAAATGTATTGATGTGACTATAAATAAGAATGAGATTTTCAAGAAAAAGTCATTATCATTGAACAACTAATGCATTTGTCCTTTGTACTTAAATAACTTAAAATAAAATATAAAATAAATTGATAAATACTTAATTATATTATATGATATTAATTAAAATTTATATTATTTAAATTGTATAATAACATGTAATTAATATACTATAAAAAAATAATATAATATAATATAATATAATAAATGTATAGGGATATGAATTGCTTCTTTCAAGAAATATGAAATGACAATAATATATTTTTATTCAAAAAGTGTGAAATGACATGTATTATGAGTACTTTACTTTGACTTTAAAAGTACTTAGAGCACTACCATGGTTAACCATGAGTTTTTATCCACCATTGAGAATATGACAAGTAAGTGACAAGCAGTGCCACTTCAACCATTAGGGATGATGTCATCCCCTAAAATGTGATTGGTTCTCATAAAGTGAATTTTGCTTGTACATTTTCCTTAGGAGGTCCATTTTAGACCTCAAAATTCCACTAATTGAAAAGCAATTTGAAGGCCTTCCAGGTGTCCAAATGCTGATATGAATGTTGCTATGGAAAGATCTGGATGTCTGATACATGATAGGATGTTCAAGCACTCAAAAAGGTGGATCATATCCTTCCAAATCTTCATTCTCCCAAGATTACTTAGAAAGCGCAACGTGACCTCCAAAAAGAGGGCAAAAAGGTAATTTTTTGCTAGTTTTTGGGAATTTTGACCCTCCAAAAGTCGCTGACATGGCTCCACCGATGACTAGGATTGAATTAAACATCAAGAGGAATACATCAATGTTGAGAATTCATCCATTGAACCTCCCTAACAAAAGCACAACATTGCCCACGCTATGCTTTTTCTAGTGTGACTTCAAAATTGCTAATTTTGACCAAAAAATCATAAAAACCAAAATTTGCTCCAAAAGTCTTCAAAATTGGTCTAGAGATGCCTCACAACGTATGTTATGATACTAAGGAAGCATCAACAAGTAGCTCCAAGTTACCCTTCTCCTTTTGAATAATTAGGGTTTCCTTCAGTTTCGCTTTCAATTGCTTGACTTTAAATTCTGTAAATTTGATTCCTTGTGTAGTAGTGGTCAACCATGTGTTTTTGTAACTTGTTGTCTCTGTTAGCCTGTCAAGGAGCTTCCCCAAGTGAATATTGAATTTATCAAGCCAAAACTCCCTATTTTCATTGATTTCCATGGCTATCCTTTCTTCAAATGTCAGCTCTTCATCTGGTGGATTTTGCTCTCTTTCTTTTTGAAGTGCTCTTCGGAGACCCATGGTCCTTGGACTTTTCCTTGTCACCTACTCTTCATGCTTATCTAACTCTTCACTATCAACCACTGATTTCCTTTCAAATCTTTCATACTAGCTTGAAATTAATTCTTCTCTAAAGACAACTGCTTTACCTTCAAGTGATTGTTCTCTTGCTCTAAGAAGGAAATTATGAAATTAGCCCTTGCCAAATTGTCCTTGAGTTGTTTGATCTGAGCATCTTTGTCCTTAATGATCTTCTCTAGGTTTTCATGCTGTTCAATGGCCTCCAAGTATACTATGTCAATGTCATGATGGATAAGCTCCTCATCATGCAAAGATGTCTCATGATGTAATGGTAATCCCTGCTCTGCTGATGTCGACTTGGCCCCTTCCTCAATCTGAGGAGAAAACACAAGCCTTCTGCCTCTCTGGTATGTCTGAGTGACCTCAATCTTCCTCCTCACTAAAACTGTGCTAGGTGATCCAACCTCCACATCTCTAGTTGGTGTTGATGATGAACAAGGGATAATAGGCTAGCTACAAGAAGGAGAAAAAGCATCTTCTTGCATGAAGGTTTCCCAAGTGATGCTCTTCTTTTCAAGTTGGTGTAAAACAATAATTTTGATCAGAGCATGGTGGAAGAGGATGAATTCAAGACCTCTCTGCTTATTTTGAAATTTTTTTGCCATCTTTGCTAAACTTTTGTAGAGGTAATAAGGAAAATTGAGTGGCCTTATCCCTGTGAAATGCATGAGTAGTCTAACATGATAGTTGTATAGTCTAGAAAATATGCCCTCACAAGTGAATTACTTCATGAGTGGTTAAGGGCTCAAGGAGGTGCCCAACATGAAAAATCTAATTCATGTGTCGTTGATAGTGTCTTCTGACGTAGGGCTTGTAGTTTTGAATGTCTCAGTCTTGTTTCTTGAACCATTTCTCACCATGATTGGGTATCCCTGTGGCCTCAGCTACTAAATCAATTGATATAGTGAAAGTAACCCCTGCAATCATTACCTTGTCCTTTTTGCGCTGAGTGGAAAATAATTTGGTCAATATGGCATGGTATTTGACTCTCTCAACTTGCTCACAAAAAGGAAGACATCCTGCAATTTGAAAACATTGCTTGGATAATTGTGAAGACATCACTTCATGAGTGGTTAAGGGCTCATATCTTAACAATTAACCTCCCTTATTGTAAGGCCTCTTCTCCTCCATTCGATTGTTTGCAAGGAGAAAAACCCTAATGGGACAAAACAGGGGAAGGGAGTGAAGGGATATGATGAAGGGGTTAGGAAAGGGATATGGGAGTAGGAAAATTTAGGGATATGGACAGGGGTCTTAGGGAACTATAGGAAGTGAAATGGGTATGGGAATCAGGCTAGGGACTTTTTACACAATCCTAGCTAAAACAACTGCCAAAAAATGCAGTATTAGGCTAGGGTTTAGGGTTTGGGGCTTAGGAACTGAGAATTTGGGGGTCTGAATGCTATGGGAGATGGTTTTGAGTGTGAGGGAGGGTAACAATACTATTTTATGGTGTGCTTGTCTTGCAAAATTTTAAAATATCGGCCAGCCACTCAAACACAACGTAGGGACCAATGGAGGGTTTACACTCTAAAACAATGAAATTGAGCTGCGAGGGGTTACTGAGGGGTAACCTACTTATGAAATGATGTTGGACACCTTGACAGCCTTCAAAAACCTTCAGGAACTGATTTGATGCCTTTGAGAGAGAAAACACAGCGTGTAGAAGAAAGTGCAATGTGTAACTTAGAAAACACAGCATGGTTGCTTTGGAATCAAATTTTTGGAATGTCTTTGACTTTAAATTGCTTTGGTAGGTGAGAGAGAGCTCTTATTTAATAGGATGAATGAGAAAATAAGTTGAATTTGTCTTTTATAGCTTCTAATGGTCACTTTTCTTCATAGTAGTGGGATGGTCCACTACATGTCTTTTCATTTTTCTTTGAAAACTTGTAGCTTTGAAACTTTCTTTTGTAGCTTTGGAATTTGAAACTTATTACATAATATAAAACATATATTACATTTTGAAACCAAATTTCATTGAACAAATTTACCTGTTACCACTCCTCCTTTGCCATATTTATGCATGGAATGACAGATTTTAGTGACCTTAACCCTAATGAAAAATGGTGACACTGAGATGAATGAAAACCATGATGATGTTGGGCTGAAGTGATCATGATAACCTTTCAATGATGGTACACTAAATTGAGTGATGATAAGGACCGACATGTAAATTTTTTTTTAAAGGAGTGGAAATATCCCTAGACACACTATACAGTGACCAAATTTTTATTTGAAGACCTAATGAAATGACAAAAAATTGACTGTGAGAACCTAACAAGACATGGTAAGAGAATATTTGATCACTAGTGACAGGCTGAGCAAACTGACACTAACATTGGCTCCAGCTGGGGATGGCAGCTCCTTGGAGGTGTCAAGAACACCGTAGACGAAGTAGCCTTACCATTGTGCATGGAGTCAAAATCAAAAGACGAGACTTAATACTGAAAACAAACTAACAAACTGAACTGAATCTGACTGAAACAAAAACTTGCAAAACTTATTGATGGCAACATATCACCAAGACTTGAGGGCTTCAATTTTTTTTTATGAGAACTACCTGCCTGCTCAAGACATATGTACAATCATGTGAAATGTTCCTTCCAGTGTAACCAATCCAAAAAATGGCTACTTACTTGAATTATTCTCTCACTTTCCTCGAAAATCGAAGAAAAAAAAAACAAACAAAAAGAAAACTAGGCCACTCCAAGTGTCTTCTGAACATGTGCTTCTGGTCCATTAAAACAAGAAAATACATCTTCCCTGCTAATTGTAGCAAATCAGTGAAAGGATCTTCAAAAATATGAAATTTTACCTTGTCTTGAGATCTAGCAAAAACACAAGCACACCCTTCATTTTGATCTGAAAGAATACTTGGTTGTTGATCCATAAGAAGGCATAGGGAAGTATGACCTTCTGCTACCTGAGTGTTGGCTTTAAATTCCTAAAGCATGAGCAACTCTGATTCTATCTATGGCATACTATCTATCTCAGACTCATTTTCCTTCCATTCATAGTCCAAGTCATCTTTGAACAGAAAACATTCTTCAAGGTTGTTAAACATGACAACCCTACCATCTTCATGAAATAAAATAGTCCCTGTTAGCCGATCTCTTTGTAGGAAATCATCATCACAAATTGGCTTACTCACAACAACTTTTTGTATAGTTTCATCAGTCTCATGACTGTCATCATTTAAACTCAGATTTTCATTTTCAATAATGGAATAAGTTTCGCTCACACATTCTTGACTGCGAACACTGTAAAAGCTGCAAATATACATTAGCTTGGGCTGTAACATGACTGTTCAGGAGCTGATCTATTTCATCTTAAGACAGAGGAGATACTTGAGTTTTATAGCAGTTAACATTGATTTGGTGATTTTCATTTTCAAGATCAAGAATAGGAATTTCTATTTTTTGGTTCGAGTCTGTCTCATCCAAGGAGGAAACTATTGATTTTTGTTGGGAGGAAAAATCATAAAGGGCTTCTTTGATCTCATCATCTAGACACTTTTCATCCCCATACAAATTTTCAAGAAACTCAATGAAATTTTCAGAAATCTCACAACAACTATTAATCATCAACAAGGAAGAATTAGAGCTTTGATAATGTTGAAAGAAACTGAAAGAAAGTCCTTTATAGAATATAAACTAGCAGATGGTAGACTCTCATACCATTTCCTCGCTTGTTCCTCCAAGGTAGCCATAAAAATATTCATCAGAAATCTTCAGGAAACTCAATCTTTAGTCAGTGAATATGAAAATGAAATTTGACAAAATGCAAACTAGCATCTTATCCATCATGACCTTTAAACTTTGGCAACCATGTTTTCCAATCTATACAAGGAATACGATTAAGAAAACGAGGAATATGAGCTCGATTCATAGGAGCATACCTTCAAGCATTTGAATCCATTTTGAAAACAATGAAGTCACCAAGAATTTCTTCAGACTACTGGTTCTTGAAAAGTGGAGTCGTCATGAGCATTCTGAAACTTAGGATTCTTCGACACTGGAGTCGCTAGGTGAAAGATGCACAACCTTCTTGTGACTGATCACTGTTCACAATCAACAATCAAATATGATCCTTGTCGTTTTTTCCCAGGGAATATCTGTCACCTCGTTCCTCGGCAACAACGCCAAAATGTTAGCACTCCACCAGTTCTTCGAACGCTGAAAAGGAGACTGACAAAGGTAACCAAAAACCACTTTAACCTAGTAGCTAGCGCTACCAGGATGAGAGGGCTCTCTCAATGAGATCACAATCAAGAATTGACTGTGATATGAAGGATATTAGGCTAGATATGATAGGCTCAGGTAGATTTTGAGTGTTTTAGGGTTTGATGTTGGATCAGGGATGAAAGCAAGTAGCTAGGTCTAAGTATCAAAAGGGTTTACAATTGCAAAGATATAAAGGAGCAAGGTAGTAGTGGATCTATGATGGCTAACGGTTTTGTAGGTATGGTGGAGGGTCTGTAAAAGTAGAGAGATTTATTTAACATGTTTGATCATTTTCATTACACTGGAAGCATGAAACACAAAATGACCTTTCCATATAAACAAAGATAAATTAATAGAATTTTGTCTATGAACTGTAAGGAAAGCCACTAAAGATACAAGATATGGAAAGAGGAACTATATATCATTCATTAAAGGCTAACAAAGAAAAGAAATGATCATAAACTCACTACATATGAATTATTATATAATAGTTGCAACTGCATCCTTTGATTTTTGAATATGAAAGTGAAAGCACAAACTAGAGTTACAATCCTATGATGTGCAACCAGTCAAATGAATCTGAAAATGATAGATATAGACCAAAACAACCTCTCCCTTATCTCAAGGGTCAAATCCATCAGTGGTGGAGCTGATTACATGATATGCTCAACAAAACCCTAATGTCTAGGGAAGGTCAACCAATTCACCTCATCATAGGAAACTAGATAAATTTGACCAAAAATTACATCAACAAGCATGTATCTACCCTATTTCACTATTTACCTACTCAATTACACTTCATGACATCACAAAATCATCATCATTCATCAATTACACATGAAAAAAGTCAAACTCGGTCAAACTGCCTATGAAAAATGCATATTAGAGAAAGTACATCGTGCTAGGGAAAAAGACAATTTGAAGGCCTTTCAGGTGTCCAAATGCTGATTTGAAAATTGCTATGGAAAGCTCTGGATTTCTAATACATGATAGGATACTCAAGCACTCAAAAGGGTGGATCCGAGCCCTCCAAATCTTGATTCTCCCAAGAGTACTCAAAAAGCGCAGTGTGGCCTCTGAAATGAGGACATAAAGGTCATATTTTGCTAGTGTTTGGCCATTTTGACCCTCCAAAAGTCGCTCACATGGCTCCATCGCTAACTAGGATTGAAGTACAAATCAAGAGGAATCCACCAATGCTGAGAACGCATCCATTGGACCTCCCCAACAAAAGCGTAACATGGCCCATGCTGCACTTTTGCCAGTGTGATTGGTTTTCAAAATTGCAAATTTTGACCAAAAACTCATAAAAACAAAAATTTGCTCCAAAAGTATTCAAAATTGGTCCAAAGATGCCTGATAGGGTATGTTATGCTACTAAGAAAGCATCAACAAGTATCTCCAAGTTACCCTTCTCATTTTGACTAATTAGGATTTCCTTCAGTTTTGCTTGCAATTGTTTGACTTTGACTTTGTAAATTTGATTCCTTGTGTAGTAGTGGTCAGCCATATGTTTTTGTAACTTTTTGTCCCTGTTGGCCTTTTCAAGGAGCTTTTCCAAGTGAATATTGACTTTATCAAGCCAAAAATCCCTATTTTCATTGATTTCCATGGCTATCCTTTCCTCAAATGTCAACTCTTCATCTGGTGTATTTTGCTCTCTTTCTTTCTGAAGTGCTCTTCGAAGACCCATGGTCCTTGGCCTTTTCCTTGTCACCTTCTCTTCATGCTTATCTAACTCTTCACTGTCAACCACTGCTTTGTCTTTCACCATACTATCTTGAAATTGATTCTTCTCTAAAGACAACTGCTTTACCTTCAACTGATTGTTCTCTTGCTCTAAGAAAGAAATTATGAAATTATCCTTTGCCAAATTGTCCTTGAGTTCTTTGATCTGCACATCTTTTTCCTTGATGATATTCTCTAGGTTTTCATCCTCTTCACTGGCCTCCAAGTCTACTATGTCAACGTCATGATGGATAAGCTCCTCATCATGCAAATATGTCTTATGATGTAATGGTAATCCCTGCTCTGTTGATGTGGGCTTGGCCCCTTCCTCAATCTGAGGAGAAAACACAAGCCTTATGCCTCTCTGGTATGTCTAAGTGACCTCAGTCTTCCTCACTGAAACTATGCTAGGTGAGCCAACCTCCACATGTCTAGATGGTTCTGATGGTGCTGATGGTGAACTACGGCTAGTAGGCTGGCCACTAGAAGGCAAAAGGACATCTTCTTGCATGAAAGTTTCCTAAGTGATGATCTTCTTTTC
The DNA here is from genome assembly GCA_034641835.2 of Pinus albicaulis. Classification (NCBI taxonomy): domain Eukaryota; kingdom Viridiplantae; phylum Streptophyta; class Pinopsida; order Pinales; family Pinaceae; genus Pinus; species Pinus albicaulis. Next base: position 42,841,606 of record CM076581.1, on the reverse strand, counting down.
AAGATGGTGTAAAACAATGATTTTCATCAGAGCATCGTGGAAGAGGCTAAGTTTAAGACCACTCTACTTAAGTTGAACTTTTTCTACCATCTTTGCCAAACTTCTGTAGAGGTAATAGGGAAAATTGAGTGGATTTACTCATGTTAATGCATGAGTAGTCTGACATGATAGCCGCATAGTCTAGAAAATATTCCCCCACAATTGAAGTACTTCATGATGATCTTCATCAGTGGTGTATACTTCTCAAGGAGGTGCCCAACAGGAAACATCTTCTTCATGTGCTTTTGATAATGTCTTATGAGGTAGGGATTGTAGTTTTGAATCCCTAGGTCTTGGTTCTTGAACCATTTCTCACCATGATTGGGTAGCTTGTGGCCTCAACTACTACATTAGTTGATATAGGGAAAGTAACCCCTGCAATCATTACCTTGTCCTTTTTTAGCTGAGTGGAAAACAATTTAGTTAATGTGGCATGGTATTTGACTCTCTCAACTTGCTCACAAAAAGGAAGATGTCTTGCCCTTTGAAAAAATTGCTTGTATAATGGTGAAGACATCACATCATGAGTGGTTAAGGGCTCATATCTTAACAACTGACCTCCCTTATTGTAAGGCCTCTTCTCCTCCATTTGATTCTTTGTAAGGGGAAAAACCCTAATGGGACAAAACATGGGAAGGGAGTGAAGGGATAGGATGAAGGGGTTAGGGAAGGGAGATGGGAGTAGGAAAAATTAGGGAGATGGACAGGGGTCTTATGGAACTATAGGAAGTGAAATGGGTTTGGGAATTAGGCTAGGGAATTTTTACACAGTCCTAGCTAAAAAAAACTGCCAAAAAATGCAGTATTAGGTTAGGGTTTAGGGTTTGGGGCTTAGGAATTGAGAATGAGGGGGTGTGAAGGCTATGGGAGATGGTTTTGAGTGTGAGGGAGGGTAACAAGACTATGGGAAGGCGTGTTTGTCTTGAAAATTTTGAAAATATGGGCTAGCCACTAAAACACAACTTAGGGGCCAATGGAGGGTTTACACTCTAAAACAACGAAATTGAGCCCCAAGGAGGGGTTACTGAGGTGTAATTTACTTGTGCAATGATGTTGGAAACCTTTGTAGGCTTTAGAAACCTTCAGGAACTGATTTGATGCCTATAAGAGAGAAAACACAACGTGTAGAACAAAGTGCAATGTGTAGCTTAGAAAACACAGCGTGGCTGCTTTGGCATCAAATTTTTGGAATGTATTTGACTTGAAATTTTTGAAATTGCCTTGGTATGTGAGAGAGAGAGCTCTTCTTTAATAGGATGAATGAGAAAATAAGTTGAATTGGTCTTTTATAGGTTGTGATGGTCACTTTTCTTCATAGTAGTGGGGCGACCCACTACATGTCTTTTCATTTTTCTTTGAAAACTTGTAGCTTTGAAACTTTCTTATGCGGCTTTGGAATTTGAAACTTATTACATAATATAGACATAAATTGTATTTTGAAACCAAATTTCATTGAAAAAATTACCTATTACCACTCCTCCTTTGCTAGATTTATGCATGGAATGACATATTTTAGTGACCTTAACCCTAATGACCTAATGGTGACACTGAGATGAATGAAAGCCATGATGATGTTGGGCTGAAGTGATAATGATGACCTTTAAATGATGGTACACTCAACTGAGTGATGACAAGGGCCGACATGTAATTATTTTTGAAATGACTGGAAATAGCCCTAGACACACTATACAGTGACCAAATTTTTATTTGAAGACCTAATGAAATGACAAAAAATTGGACTTGAGAACATAACAAGACATGGTAACAACATATTTGGTCATTGGTGATAGGCATGAATAGCGCGACACTATCAACCTCTTTGGAAGGACTATTCATTCCTCAAAGAGAACTTGGGCATGTAACCTACTGGACCTAATAGTCCAACTACCTGGGTGTGAACCTATTTTAGAAATGTGTCCCATCCTAATTTTTTCATGATCACGAGAAAATAATTATAACATTAATAATTACTATTTGTTCATGTCAAATATTATTTTTTCCTTTTCCAAGACCCATAACATAAAACAAAGTCTTAAAAGTGACTGCAATAAATCGATTCAATCAATTTTAGGAAGGGACCTTACATATTCTTGAGTTAAAAATCTCCCCGGTGTTTTTCTAGGTTACGAAAACAAGCTAGGATAGGCTTATTACATAAGTTTTCATCCTCCCGAGGTAGCTTCCTCTAGGCTAAAATTCTCCATTTCACTTTTGAGCGGGTGATAACTCATTTTTGCATCATTACTTATCTATGGTCAAGTATATATAGGGGCTCGACAAGAAATCCATTGTTTGTTTCGACCTAAGAGTTACATCCAACAAGTTATCTTTAGTTCGTTCATGACATACATACATACACATACACGATATATATATATATATATATATATATATATATATATATATATATATATATATATATATATATATATATATATATATATATATATATATATATATTGCCAATTAATAACGTGTCTCAAGTAGAAAATATATTATTTTAATAGGGGAAAAATGAAAAACACTATGAACACGTATATGGCTCGGTAAAGGCTAGCTAATACACTCTGTGGCCCAATTTGGGATGAGAATTTGGAAATGGCCACAAAAACTAGGAGGGGCGAGGTAGGGGTTTGGAACAACCTCCCCAACACGAAGTATTTCTTTCAGGTTTTACTGTGCATAGATATGACCAACTGGAAATTACATATAGCCTCATTTATTATGAGCATAAGTCTTTTGTCTATCCTTTGCATCTTTCAAATTCATCCATACCCTTTTCACCACACTCTCCATTTCTTTTAATATATGTGGCCCTAACATCCATTTATCTCGGTGGTTGCTCCAATTAATAGGTGTTCTACATGAACATCCATATAAAACCTCAAATGGACTCATTTTTAGTGAGGTAATATATTTGTTATTGTAGGAAAATATACCAAGTGAAGGAAGTCCTCTCATTTACTCTTGTTGTTGAATCACATACATTCTTAACATGTCTCTAGCACTTAATTCAATCGTTCGGTCTAACCATCCCTTTGAGTATGATATCTAATTATGAACTTTAAATGTGTGCCGATCCAATGAACGGATCCCTCCAAAAAAGCGGATACAAACTTTACATCCCTATATGATATTAATACCTTAGGTGTTCCATGTAGTCTAAATATTTTTCTCATGAAAATATCGGTAATTGGTATTGTTTTGAAGGTAGATTGGACATGTATAAAATGTGCGACCTTCCTCAATTTATATACAAATACCATTATAGATTCATTCTTCCTTTTTTATTTAGGTAGTCCTCGTAATAAAATCACGTGTAATGACTTCCCATTTCCATTTAGGAATGGGTAGTGTATGAAGTAAATCGGGTCGGAGTGATGATGTTCATCTTTTATTAGTAGGTGTTCAAAGAATTTGGTTAAATACTCTACAACTTATTTTTTCATGCTTGGCCAAAAATAATATTTCTTGGTATAATAAGTAGATTTTGGTATAGATGTTGAGCAACATATGGACTCATATGGTATTTATCCAGAATTAAGTATTTTGATTTCCGTTGAATCGGAATATGAAATCCACCTCTATAAATCAACACTCTATCTCCATTTATTTCATAACCCAATTTTTTCTCATCGTTGTCTTGTAATATTGCTTGCTTCCATACAAATTGGCACTTTAGGTCTCTTAGTAAAACATCCTTAATTTGTTTTTATAAAATCAACATAATTGAAATGAATGAAATTTTGTACTGAGAAAATTCGATTTCTATGAATGCATCTTCTACTCGATTTTCTTTTCCCTTAAGGTGTTTAATTTCAAAGTTGAGTTCAATAAAAAAGAATCCCATTGAGCCCTTTAGCGTGCATTTAATGTGGGGTTTTTAAAATAACTTTTTTAAACTACTATGATCAGTCATCAATTTATATTTATTTCTCAATAGATAATGCCATCATACTTTTAGAGCATGGACTACAATTGTCGAGTTCCAAATCATAAGTTGAGTATTTATGCTCATGTTATTTTAATTTACGGGACTCATAGATGACAACTCTTGCCTTCTTGCATTATGACTCTTCTTACCCCTTCCTTTGGCTAGCATATGTGCAAAACACAAACTCTTGTTATTATTTAGAATGAAAATAATAAATCACAATGAAAAACATGAAAAAATAAATTCAAGAATAACTTTATAGGTTCTTGTAATGGACACGTAGTATGAGCTTAGAAAAATATTATTCAATTTGTGTTGCATAAGATGAAATATATTCATATTTTTTTGTACATGTGAAAAGTGATGTCTATGAAGAAAAAATGTATTTTTTATACTAATTTTTTAGTTCATTTAATATTTTTATTACAATTTCCCCAACACAAACATCTTTTGTGGTTGATAGAGAAACCTTTGAAGCTTTGTGAGTGCATAATGACGATGTGGTCAAGGAATAAAGAAGATGAATATCGTACTAAATAATAAAAAGTATATCTAAATTTATGTATTATCTAGTTTCATAGTTTTTTTAATTATAATTGGAAATCTTGTATTATATGGAATTACGTATCCTTCACCTATGGTTGATATTGATAGAAAAGGTTACATAATAATAAGAAAAAAACCTACACTATACATTTGGTTTTTATAAACATGGTGAAATAACCTTAAAAATTAGATATTACAAAAACATCCATACAAACTAAAGTTTTTAATAGAACACTTTCCTTTCTCCTAGGGAACTTGCATCA